>OX328132.1:52137309-52345158 GCA_946811695.1 Gonocerus acuteangulatus
TTTTCATTAATCCCTTTCCTAATAACTACTTAAAATTAAGGACATTTTCTTCGCCCTCTTGACATCGAGGGAAAGTTTCTCCAATCACCTCCGGTCTGAAATTAAAGAATATATATATTTTTTAATTTATTTGTGAGCATCCGCTACGAAGGCGATTCGCCGAAATACGGATATAAAGTGCAAATACATGTTCGTACAGTTACATAGTAATTAACATTTTGCATAATAATTATAAGTACGATTACATATTAGTACAATTATAAATATCTATCTAGGTATATAATTAGCTTTATGAATAACAAACATCTAAAAAAAAAAAAGAATTAAATAATAGTAGCTAATTTCCACAATTGTTGTTCTTATACCGATCATTGATGGCCTTCAAATCATTGTTGGCGCCTGAAACCTAAGGAATGACTTTCTCGGGAGGTTATAAATACGCATTTGAGGCCGACAATGTGGTGATAAATACTTCAAAAATTAGGATATTAAGTGATTTTGGGCGATTCTGGACCGCTGTTTGATGCTTCGAAGATTCTGAAAAATATCATTCATGTCAAAGACCTGAAATTATATTTGGAACATAAAGACACATACGAAAAAAAAATGAATTCACAATTTTATTCAGCTAAAAACACAACCATAACATTAGTATTAATAATATTATAATATGGAACACATATTAAAAATAAGCAAATACATTAGGCGATCTAAAACATTCAAGCCCTTGAACGAAGAGGAATCATAAGCATATATTAACATTTCTTAACAAGTAACATAGAAATATTAAAAACACAACATCCAGTTTTATTGTTATAAAAAAAATATAAAATCACCCACCTTTTTTAATAAAAAAATTAAACATAAAAAAGCAAGCTCGTTCAACGCAAACTGCTTTAGCTAAACGATTAGCATTCATTAGAACTTAACGCATACGATATGAAGAAGCACCTGATAGGAAATGACATGGGATTTATTAATGACTATGGCCCACTGCATCTACACACAACACAGGTCAGCACATCTATTAGGTGTAGGTAAGGATAGGACAAATAATATTTGCTAGCATAAGTTAAGCTTTATCTCACCAAAAGGTCAATTTCTAGAATTGCTCTGTTATATGACTATAAGATTAGATCCATTCGAAGCCTAACTTTCTTCCAATTCATCTTCAAATATTCATCAATCTGGAAACCTCGACTGCAAGCTGCACTTAAATCTAGAGCTAGAAAACGGCTGAGTTTCTGTCAGGTGGATTCCTGGACATGTGGGAATACTCGGTAATGAGACAAGAAAAAAGTTTGCCGAGCCTGCTACGGACATTCTTTTTATAGGACCACGTAATCACATCGGGAACAACTGAGGAAAGAATGCCAAATCCCCCACACTAAGGGGTTTATATAGGACCCATCCCTTGGACATCGGCACGAACCTAGGAAGAAGCCAAAGGCAGAGGTTCACTGCTGACAGGAGTATTTGCAGCTTAGTAAACATCTGCATACCATGCGAATGGTTAACATACTGCGGTAAGTGTGGTCAAAACTTGCAAAAGAACCCTGCATCTCTTTTTTAAATGTGTTCACCTTGACCCTATCAGATCCCATCTGCTTAGTTGGCTGAAAACAAGGCCCATTTGAACCATTAAGACCTTTTTAAGATTCCAGCGATACTTTAACGGGCTGACAATAGGATTTACAATGTCAATATTTCTCAAAGCGATAAAACCGGAGTACCAAATTTATGCAATTGAAACAATGTTAAGGCCAGCTTCAGGGTGGTTTTTAGGAACCCTTTAATGCATTACTTTATCTAGAACAACGAGTGAAAAAGTCGAGGTGGTTTGACCAGTCAATGGTTCTTGGGAGAAAAATTAATGAAAAGTCATGAAACCACTGAAATTAATGTGTTTTTTTTTTTTTTTTTTTTTTTGCAAATCACGAGGAACCCTTAGAACATAAATCCCTAGATCCAATGTTTTTCTCTAGAAACCTATGTTACAGACCCGACACCCCTGAATATTAACTGAAACGTGCTACCGATAGCGTACCAATTTTGGGGGCAAAGGGGGTTCTTTGTGTGATTGGTTACCAATAAAAGACTAGATTGATTACATAAATACTAGTTCACTTGAAACAATCCAGGGATACCTAGACTATTCATTTTCTTGAGTAAGCAGGAAGAAATTACAAGCTAAACAAATACCCGTTAAAAATTTGTAATGGAGATCAAATATTCATACCTCAGTATCGATTGGGAAATTCTAAATGCCAGTAAATAATACATTTAAATGACTTTTTAAAAGTTTTTTTTCATAACAGTAGTGTCTTGGAATACTACTAAGGTATTTTTTTTCATTCTTGAATATTTGACAAATGTTATAAATTATGACATAGCCTTTTACACCATGCACTTACAAACGTGTGAACAATTGTTTTTACGATAGGCAAATGATGATTAATACGACAACAATAAAAGCGCTGATAGACTGATAACACTAATACGAAAACTCACAAGATGCGTTATTACGAGTGACAAATACACCACACTGTTTTTACTATGTACACAGTGAGACAACTGACTAAACATTGGATATGACACATAATTGTGCGCAAATTAACAACATATCTTTATCTAATGAATTTTAACTTAAAACAGCAATCATGCACATGCAGAAACATATAAGGACAACACACATACCACAAACCCTTATCGAGTTGATAATATATATATATATATATATATATATATATATATATATATATATATATATATATATTAACTATTTCAATAAACCTGCTCATTGCAATTTCTTAGAGAAAAAAAAAGAATGTTGTAAACAAAAATTGTGACAATATTTTACAGAAAATATTATTCTAGCTATGCAACAACACGTCTTTTAAACTACTAATTACTAAAACGAAAATAAAATTTCGAAAATATTGAGTTACTTTTGCCGAACCATTCATATTTTGCAAAAAAAAAGAGGTTCTTGTGCGAGAGTGTTGTTAAAGATGCTCATTATAGGTAATTGAGATGATATGATATTTTAATTGACTACAAAAGTATATATACATATATACGCTTTCGACAAAATTGAAAAGTTTCGGGGCTAGCACAATACAAGATCTAACAATAAGATAGAAATGTGGAGAATGGGCAACTACTTTTAGTTGTGCCATGTATATCTGTTTGTGTACACATATACACATACATATAAGCAATCGTGATTTATTTTACAGACATCAGAGACTTTTTTATTATGCATAACGAGCCTGCATACGCTCTATTATTCCAGAGTATTTGGAATTTCAAAATGAAACTTGGACCACCTTAGTTATGAAAATTAAAGTTTCTTTTCTAAACCGACTCTGGAATTCCTAAAAAAAGGGGAATCTGTTCTTTTTGCAGATAAAACATTATAAAAATGGCCAAGAAAAGAAATCGTCTTATTTAGACACATTTTTAAGTTGCTCAATTAAAATCATTATACCAGAAAACATATGTGTTTGACAATTTTAGGTTTATAAATTATCTAATTTATTGAAATAAGACTAATTAATACGTTTTACATAGAACATTAGGCGAGATGTTTAGGATAAAAATAAAACAAATCTTCATTTTACGAACAATGCAGAGGTGGTGTATTAAAAGTTTCTATTTATTTAAATTTTAACGTTCATTGATTATTGACAACGAATCTAGGACGGGTTATCTATAGGTTTCCACCCTTTTTTATCCAGGATAGGGCTGATTCCTTTTCTTCCTTTGGAAGTAAAGCCACCACCCCTAGTGGGAATCGAACCCACGAGCTTAGGAACGGAGTGGATACGCCTTAGCACTCACGGCAATCGGGCCTTCGTATTGTTTTTACACTGAGATCTAGAAGAAATTTTAACAGCAAAACATTTTCTTTATAATTATGATTGAAGTTCAGATTTTTTTTTGCTGTTATTTTCATTTTTTATTTGCATTTAGTTGTAATTATTTTATTTTTTCTCTCTCTCTCACTCTTTATTTATATTTGTTTATAAAATAAAGTATTTACGACATTTTTATATTCTCATCCACTTTCCGTTTGTATTTAACACTGCCTTCTTTCTTTTAATATTTCGTGGAATTTTATTTTATTATTTAAGGTTTTGTAAATAGCTTTTTTAAATAGAGTTTTTTATTCAGGTATGTAAATTTATTTTTTAATTCTTAAGGGACGAATGCCCCAGAATAAAGTGTTTTTATTTTATTTTTTTTTTTTTTTTCATTTCATTAATATTTCTTTTGATTACGAATTCTACATTTAGGGTCGGACAAAATTAAGCGGGTTACAAAGTCAACTGCTTAACCAACAGAAACTTTATATGCCATAACTTTTAACCACCAAGTTTTATTTGAATATTCCTAAATCTCTAGATAAAAAAATTGGCTAAGTCAGCCACCCGGTGTATATCATATATATGTGTGTGTATGCGTTTGTGTATATATGTATATATAACTTCTTTGCTGTTTACCATATAGCTTCTTTGCTATTTACCATTAAGCGCCACGCCTAGACGTTTGCAGGCAATGGTGCGAACCATGTATGTTTTTGTTCGTTGATGTTGTTTATAGGGTGATTGTATTTTATATTCAAATAAATATAATAAAGAACGATTTTGAAATTATTTAACAATTACATAGTTCTATTGTGCTAGATTTGGATATTGAATTCTTACTTAAATCAAATTGATATTTCTACTAAAACTAAAAATAAAACTCATATGAGGGTGTCTTATTCAAAATAAATTAAATAACATGAAAAAATATAATAGAAAATTGTTTAATTCATTTTTCCGTAAAACGCCGCCCAAACAGCAAACTGTGTTGCTGTGCTATTGCATGAAATCAATACACGGTAATTTTGAATGCATAATAGATGTTTTGCAGGTGTAATGAAATAGAATTATTACTATCGATACGTATTGGGGGAAATCGTCCTTACTAACGTTAGTTGGAGCACATTAGGTATAGGAAGGAGTGCTGAAGGTATAGGTTGGCGAACTGGTGGTTTAGCTTGGAGCACTTGAGGGATGGGTTGATGTACTTTAGGCGTAGTTTGAAGTACTGGAAGTACAGATTTTAGTGCTTGCACGTTGGTTGGAGTACAGATATATTGGTAGAAGTACTTCTGTTTAAGGTTTGGAGCATATTAGGTATTGGTCTCAATAGCCGCACGTTGTTTGGAGTACAGATATATAAGTAGTAGTACTGCAGTTTAAGGTTTGGAGCATATTAGGTTCTGGGAGGAGTGCCGGAAGTATAGCTTGGACCTCTGAAGGCATAGGTTGATGTATTTTGGGCATAGCTTGAAGTACTGAAAGTACAGGTTCCAGTACCCGCTCGTTGGTTGGAGTACAGATATATTGGTAGAAGTACTTCTGTTTGAGGTTTGGAGCATATTAGGTATTGGAAGGAGTACTGGAGGTATAGCTTGGACTTCTGGAGGCTAGTTTGATATACTTTAGGCATAGCTTAAAGTACTGGACGTACAGGTTCCAGTACCCGCACGTTGGTTGGAGCTCAGAGGTATAGATAGGAGTACATTAGTTTTAAGTTGGAGTGCAGGAGGTACAGGTTAAGAGTTCAGGAAGCATATATAACAGTTGTCCAGTCTATGATAGTAAAGACGATCTCCACGAAAACGTATAACAGCATATATATTGGATGATGAGTCCCATCCGTTTGTTTGGAGTACAGGCAATTTTTTCAGAATATGCTTTTTTTCTCCTTATTTTCTTGTAGGTAAAGAACAAACATATATCTAAGCAACGTTCTGGGCTGGGTTATGTGCAGATGAGTCGATTATGATTCGGTAGTATGTGCAGCTCGCAGTGGGCCATGAGTCTAAAGCCAAGGAGGGGTGGTTCATTTTTGACACATATTTCAATTTCATTGAAGAAGAATAAATTTATATAATAGCTAAATTATACCTGACTAAAAAACATCGAGTACATTTAACATTAATATGTATATAACAGATATTTCATTTGTTTTAGTTTAACCTGTCATTCTGTTTGCCATACAAACGAACACTGTAAATTTACGTATGTACAACGCCATAAACAAACTTACTCAAATAAATACAAATACTCAAATAAATACTGTTGTAACATCTTCAGTAACAGTAAAGAAATGTTAAAATTTAAGGAAATACAAGAAATATAACGATGATCAATTTTCCTATGGTCTTAGAGGACTAGAAGAACCCAATGATCTTCAATACACCACAAATGTTCGTTTTTACTGGTTTTTAAAGGCAAACGACTACACGTTTATCATTGCCCGAACCACAAATGTAACAATATTAATAATAATAATAGGTCATCTTAGCGCGATTCCGTCCATAACTCTAGAATCATTTGGAAAGCTTGAAATAGAAATAATTAGTTATTGTGTTTATATTTCGTGAGAAATTAAACACCTACGCCAATTAAGCTTTCAAACAAAAGAACAAGAAGGGGCGTGGCCGGAGGGAAGCTAGGCATTCCCCCACATGGGCTTTTGTGAGCGGGCGGACTATAGAGGTATATGATTCTTGACCGTACGACACACCAAAGAGATAGTGTGGCCAGTAGCACATTAATAAATTAATTGAAAGCTAGCCTAGGGACGGTCTGGGACCCCAAATCCAACTCTCGAACGACGACATTAGAAAATAAAATCTTTATTGCGTGCCTGAGTTTTGAAATCAGGTCTTCCAATCCATTAGTCGAGTGTCACCACTGAGCTAACCACGCCCCTATATATATATATATATATATATATATATATATATATATATATATATATATATATACATATATATATATATATATAAACACACACACACACACGCACGCACGCACACACACATGTAAGCAGATGATGGCTGCTTATGACATTCGAGGATAAAGAATGAGCAAATATCAATTGCTGTTCTCCCCTATTTTTTGTGTGTTCTTTGAAGTTTTTCCCCCGGGAACTTCGATCCTTTTCCCGAAAGCTTCGAAGTGCTATAGCGAAGAGCAGAGCGAAAGATTTCGAAAGGATGTCGTTAATATCGAGAGCCGATAACAAGGAAGATGAAACGTCAACATCATACCTGATTACTTTTGAGCACTCGGGCGGAAAACAAAAGATGGTAGGCTAAACTAAAAAAGGTGAAAGCGTATAATCTGAGAGCTGCATCAGAGTTAAGAAGAAATATATCGGGAAGGAATATTCTGCTGTTTTCTTTTTTCTAATTATATGAACGTTTAATACAAAACTGTTTAACAGTAAAAAATTAGTTTATCAGTTTTACTTTCATGCAAAACTAGCAAGGAGTTAAAAAAACAAACAAAAGTTATAAGATTCAAGCTTTCAATAATTCCAGTCATAAGGACGATATGGAAACGCGCTGTGATGACGCATTTCCTGTCGGTCATTTTTAGAAAAAAACTCCAATTGTTTCTTGCAGAGCTGTGTTATGGTCGCTGAAATAACGCATTTCAAATTTATGAAGTTGAGTGACAGTAGCTACTTGTTTTTTTTTTTTTTAATTTTATTTTTTAACGGCGCATTGACAAATCTGGGACATTAGCGCCGACATCCAGGGTACAGCGAGGAATTTTCTCAACGAGCCCTAAGATGAGAAAATTCCTGCCGCCGGTGGGGATCGAACCCTCCATCTCCCGCTTATGAATCTAAGGCGCTAGCTACTAGACCACGGGAGACCCCAGCTACTTGTTGCCTGGAAATTTAATAATATTACCGTATAGCAGATAATACCTTAAAACAGTTGGGCTGCTAGGATTGGAGCTAAAAATACCTCCACAAATTAAGCCTTTGGAGCTGAGAGATAACGTACGAAACCAGACGGGTAAATAATGATATTGACATGAAACTGATGAGTATTTATTTGAACAATAGCCAAAACTTCAAAATACTTAGAGAATTTCATATCTTAATCATGATCAAAAAGTTTTAATTATTTTATGAATCATTTGCTACAACGCTAAAATTATATGTTATTTAGTTTAAAATAAAATTGTCATAAAGTTATTCATCTTGATATTTCAAAAATTGCCTTAAGGGTGTATGTGTCAAAAATGAATTTATTTACATCTGGACCTGGCTTGATGTCGACATTAGGCAGGGCTTCATAAACTCGAGGGTAGCAGTATCTAAAATGGCAAGGGCGATTTAATGTGTCTGGATGGGGAACCGGGAGGGGGAGGAATATCTTTGGAAGGAGATAGTATGTACAGGCAGTTGTAGGTCATCGTGATGTTTCAATGATACATTTGGGATAATGATTATTTAGGCGAGAGAAGATGTAGAATGGATGATTGTGATTAGTATGATCGAGTAAGATGCACCTAATCGTGTAACGATGAATTTGGTTACATTGGAGGGAGAGAATCTTCAAGATGAGGTCTAAGATGGCGATTGTTATGACTGATGTGGATTCAAAAGGAGAAGGTGGTATAGACAAGGGAACGACGGACATTCTGTGGGCTGAGTTTGACGGGCTGGTCAAGGAACTTAGTGGTGTAAGGAACGAAGAGTCTTGGTGAGATTTAGGTGTGAAATGTTGAATGTGAGACAGAAATGGAAGTTCTTTAGACGGAGGTATTGGGATTCTGTCGGAGAAAATCGAGGGTGAAGAGAACAAAATGGCTAAAGAGAGACGTTTGTTGGTTGAGGATTACTGGAGAGATCATAGGGGTGAAGGAGAGGTATGAAGGAAATATTCAATTGGGGTTGTTGGATGGGTATATGAGGGTTTTGGGTCTTGTTGCATGGGGTTTGGAAAGAAATGGAGTTCTTGGAGATGAGTATGATGGGATGATGTACAAAGATCGTTGTGCATGATGAGATGCTTTACATAAGATGTTGGATGGGTGCTTTCAGAGGATATCGTATAAAGGAAATTCATCAAGTTAGTTGTTGGAAAGCTTGGCTGTATAGGGTTTTTTGTCCGCCTATATTGATGTTGTTAGAAACAAGAAAGGCATACTTTATAGGGGTTGTTGGAAGGTTGAAGGAAATGCTGGAAACTACTTGTTGTATGAAGGGATAACGTATAGGGATTGTTGAAAGGCTGCACGAGGGGGTTTGCTGTACAGGGGTTTTCGAGGGATATTGTTTGAGAGGTGTCTGGGGCTTGTTGGCGGGGTAAATAAGGCGAATGCTATATGGATGTTGTTGGAGGGTTGTATATGGTTGGTGACAGGGTATATGAAGGGAATGCTGGTGTGAGGGCATGCTAGAGAGACCGTGCATAGAGCCCTCCTTACCGGCCTGGGGCGGCGATAGCCGCGTATGTCTCGTCTCCGCCTCAGCCTGCTGATCTGTGCTCCAACCCCTTGAAGTTAGCTCCGCCGGTCTCCTTTCATCTCTAGCCAACACACTTCATATCAACATTTACATCGTCTCAAATCAATGTTTATCTAATGCATGCCTCATGTATTTTCACATCCTACACTAAACTACAATATGTTTTATATAATTACACAAAATATGAAATAAAGTTTTAGAAATATAATTCTAATATTAGGTACCTCTTATGGGCATCTTCAGGACACAAGAAGTCAATTACAACCATTGAGCTAACTCAACTTGTAGACAGAAATAATGACTTGTAGGGAGTCTAAGCGAAAAAAGTTGAAGCCTAAAATCAGCCATGCCATTGTGACCAAGGGAACGCGAAAAGGTGAATTTTTGAATATGATTATAAACAAACAATGAAATTAAACGAATTGACATATCGTATTCGTATTAATTTATGTTTATATATATATGTATAAATATAAATCAATACGAATGTGATATACATATATTCGTTTAAGTTCATAGTTTGTTTTCAATCATATTCAAAAATTCACATTTTCGCGCGTCACTAGTCACACTGGCATGGCTGATTTTGGACCTACACTTTTTTTTTAGCATTGGAAGATAGATAACACTGCCTCCACTATCTACTAACTCAATGATTACAACCCCATAGTTCTTATCTAATTCTCTCTCCCTCTCTCTCTCTCTCTCTCTCTCTCTCTCTCTCTCTCTCTCTCTCTCTCTCTCTCTCTCTCTCTCTCTCTCTCTCACACACACACACACACACACACACACACGCACACACACGCGCGCGCGCACTCTCTCTCAGTAATAAATGAATTCATTCAGAAAAATTATTAGCAAAATATTATCAGAATATAAATAAGTTTTCCTTGCTTTCAATAGAATGGTTGTTCGAACGTAAAAAACATTTGAAACCGCAACATAACATGAGAATATAAAGTATAAGACAATCTTTTGATCATAATTTTGCTCATATCTTCTGTTATAAAATCAAAAGTGCTTCCAATATTCCGAGAATCAAATTCATTCTTCCTTCATGAATTATCTTCAAAAATACAAATCACGGGAGAACGCGGAATATTATTGAAAACCGATAAAAGAAAGAAAGATACGGAAAAAAATAAACAAATAAAAACTAGCTCATGGTTCTTTTATAATTGTTAAAACAAGTATGAAAATGAAAAAAAAATAAATAAAATAAATCATTGAGAGGAGATCGTTGACCGTAGATGATGCAAAGTAGGGATTGTCGGGGTTCCGTCACTGCTACTTAATAAAACTACATTTGATCATAATATGATATCATATTTTTATGATAAAATGTAGTTTTATTAAGTAGGAGTGACCGAACCCCGAAAATCCCTACCTTGTAAAATAAATCATTTGTTCAATTGAACACACGAGAATCAGATAAACTTCTGATATATTTGGGAATATATCTCCTTGCTTTGTGTCTTAATATATTGTATATTGATTCATCAAATATTAATTTATACATTGTTAATACGCTTAATTAAAATAACGTAACTAAATAAAAATTATAAAACACATTTAAATCTTACGTAATTGTTGTTCTTCCTTCCTGTCTATTTGAATTACCTGAAAAAAAAAACAAAAAAAAAACATTAAAAATTAATCAATCGTCATAAATCTGGAAAAATAAAGCATAAAATCGTATTACAATACACTTTAAAATTTTCTTGTGTAGGAAGGTCAACAAATTAAAATTAACATCTTTCCCATCCATAGATTCTTCTTCCGGAAACTAAAAATAAATACAGCCTAATGGAACCTTCCGCTACAAGGGCCACGCCATAATATAATATGGATGGATTCCAAATGATTAAGTGTAAATCCAAAAGAGAATGATTAAAACCTATTTTAATCTTATTCTTTGTAGCTAAAAAGTTGTATTATTTCTCAAATAAATCAATGTGATGTTTAGCTGTGTTCAGGAAAAAAAAAAGAATTTTGTTTTTACGTACTCGAAAAATGCTTCCACACGTTCTTCACTCATCCAAACTACGATATGACAATTTTGTTTCGCTTCTACTTGCAAGCATTATATATATATATATATATATATATATATATATATATATATATAAATATATACACATACAAACAAACGTTGTTGTTATAGTTTCAAAAAATAAATTTCCACAGGACCACCTCAGCCGTCCTAATAACGGTGTTTGAAACCAGTGATATGCATTATTTGAAAATACGATTATATGATAACTCAGTTGTTAGCATATAAGTCATGTTTTATCAAATCAGGCGCTTTTTAACCTGTTAAAATGACGGTGTTAATAACCTATAATGTTGAGAGGCTATTCAACATTATAGGTTATTAACACCACAGATGTAAAGTTATGCATTTAACTTTATAAATGTATCCTTGTAAATAACTGTTATTAAAGCATAATGTGATATATTATTGCGTTTTATCTAAAAGTTTATTGTTGGATGTTAAGTTATTAAACATAATGTCCCTTAATTTTTATATAATATTCAAAACTAGCTTGCACAATGATTCCTGATTGTTGCACATAACCAGGTTTTTGTTTAAACTTTAATTTTTAATGTTTCTTTAGTTATACAATATGTTGTGCCAATGTTTTAAATAGTTATAAAGTTCACGATTATAGATGTGTTGACGTTTATTCACAAATATTTCACATTCATATTATATTGTACTTCAGAAAATCTATATTAGAAATCAGAATTGTCTAGGTGGGCTTGTGAGTCCAATAAATAAATAAAGATGATGGAATTAGAATTGACGTGGCCCTTGTAGCGAAATGTTTGTTCCCAGAAGAAAGTAGGCTATAGTTGCAATTGTTTTAGCTTATGAAATGGCAAGATGAAGTGGAAATTTACATTAGGTATTACTTGGATTAAAAATTGTTCAGATATGTTAAAAAGTTTTCAAGAGAAGTCAAACAAGATAAATATTAAAATACTCCTTATGCCCTAGAAAAACTAAATTTTCAGAGTCAAGATTTCCGGCTTGAGTGAGCAAATCAAACGTCGGCGGTGACATCAAAGGAATTCAACCTTTCTTACCGTGAGCAGTGACCACAAAGTGCCCGAAATTCCCGGCTCTTTGATGTTGCCGGTCTGGATTTAAAGCATAAGCCCTCACCGCTCTTATTCGGATTACCATATAAATTCCAAGGGTTTGGAAATAATTTTTTTTCCGCTACCATTTTGGTATAATTCATTTTATTTAGAATCCCAAATGGCTTTACATTTCCTTCATCTCGTGTAGGTGTTTTTTTCAAAATATAAGGAGTAGCATCAGCGATATCAACATTTTATTGCAATAATTATTCCTAAAAATCGAAAAAAAAATAGAATAAAAAATATACACTACATATATTTTCATAACCTGGGAAGGAAGGGGAAGAACTTCGCAAATAAACGAGGAGATTATAAAGTATTGGTAATAATGGGATGGAATTTATTAAATGCGTTGGGCAATGTACTCGTGAATGAAGGTTATTTACATCAGAAGGTCCCAACAAGAATTTGCGTGTTCAACGATTAAAAATATTTTAAAAAATCTGGAAATAAACATGGCGATTATAAACAGGATATTATTGTGAGTAAAACAAAAATAACTTACTTACAAAATTGCCGTGAATATAAAAATATTCTATTGTCCATAACTAATACTTCGATAATTATCGAAGTCGTCACTATGGGAACTGCTCCCCGCTAACACCTATCACGTGTCTGTTTGCGTGTCTGACCGTTTGTTCCTTATACAAAACCACACCGTTTGACCGATTGTTACCACACTTGGCACACATGAAGATCTTGATTCGGAGAGAGTCATAGGCTAGGTCAAAAACGTCCACCAGCTGTCTGTTTTCTCCTTACAAAAATCCACACAGTTCGACCAATTTTGATCAAACGTGGGACACAGGTAGGTCTTGAATCGATGAGTGTCATAGGCTAGGTCAAACACATCTGCCAGCTGGCAGTTTGTATGTTTGTTCCTTACACAAATCAAAACAGTTCAACTAATTTTGATCAAACTTGGCACACATGCAGGTCTTGATTCGGGGAGTCATAGGCTAGGTTAAAATCGTCTAGGACTCACGGTTCGAAGGTCACGGGTTCGAAACCATGAACCCAAATAGTTACAGATTTGCATTATTAGATTTTAATATTACTTATTTGGTTTCTAATTTATTTTTGCTTTTCTAGATGCATGCCACGCCGGGTGACACCTAGTATATATACAAATTGAGATGGGTACTTGCGGTTCTGAAGTATTGTTGTTTCTTCGCCGGATCGGAGCATGAAATGGAGGCCGGTCTTGGTGTTGCGTTTGCATAGTAGGCTACCGGGAACAGTTCAGACTATGGCCGCTTAATTTGCCTAATTTTGTAGACGGACTCGCAAGAGATTTTGTTGCTTGATACTGCTCTCTTTGACAACTCCCTAGCAACCATACTTTCGCTTAGTATCTTGCTGCTACAAATGTTTACCGGTCTGAGTGGGTAAAAGTCTATAAGAAACTGATATAATATTGTACGCAGTTTTTGCTTTACAGACCTGCGATATTTGTCAGGGATATAAACAATATTTAAAAAAATAACAAAATTAAAAGACTCATTGAATCTGCTTATACCGCCGATTTGACGGCAGTTGTGGCGGGTTCCGATCCAAAATACAGAATCTACCAAACAGGTGTAAATTTGGCACTCTCCTATTTGGCTCGGACGCTGGGAGAGTGGCCGCCAAAATGGTTTCGTCTCACTGGTCAGGTGAAGTTTCATTGGAAATGATAAATGAAAAAATGATTTGTCATCCAAGTCGGCCAAAAACCGATAATTTAGATGACTAATATATGAAAGAATTGATTAAATGATTTTTGTCAATCGAATTATTGAAATTAATCCAATAACAAATAATTTGTTCGAGAGTAATTATGAATAATTGTTAATTACCTAACAATTATTTCGTTTTATGTGGCGCGTCGACGTCTATATATTTACAGAGCGCTACTTATAAATTGCAACTTTTTCCGAACAGATATCGTGAAGTAGACAAATTATCCCCCGCATTGAACCCGCTACCCATTCGAATGTGCGTCTCTTTTGTGTCAAGATGCGACGTCAACAACTCTGGAATAATTAATAATTGAAATTCTGGGATCTTTCTATACATGTCCACGGAAAATTTAAGCCCAAAATTAGAGAGACGCAAAAACTATACGACAAAACGAAATTTGATACTTGAATTTTTTTTACTTTTTCAGTATCCCCGTCTATGAAGACGATTCGAAAAGTAAAAAAATGTTTTTTTGTCCTTCGAACATCCCACTAAAAAAAACAAAAAAAAAACCAAACATACTTCAACCTCATCGGTCTGAACAAGTAAAGTTGAAGGAACGATTTTGGTAGGTACATGAGGGTTTGGGAAATTTTCTTCGTTTCTCTTACTTGAATGATTACCCACCTTCCTGCAATCAACGGTGGGGTCAAGAGTAAAATATTGAGTTTTTTTTTTTTTTACAAAACCTGCGATATCACGTGCCATAAACGAGATAAGGAAACATGCTAAATTGACGTAGTTCACGCGTTTTGGATTATATCTTATATGAATAACTATAATTACCATTAATATTGCACAGTCCTCCCACAGGCAATAAGGGGCGACTATTTCAGATATTACTGCCATTTAAGTATTTATGCGAAATCAATAATGGCAATTTGGTCGCGTCCGTATAGTCCGCTGCCTTTTCATTCAGGCCAATGTCCGGTCTATAATGTAGCAAATGTTAGCTGAATGCTGGCACAAATTGTAGTTGCCCATGAATTACCATGTAGGCCATTGTACACATTGTAAACATGACATTGACTAGAAGCCGCATCTTGTAGGGGATCGGTATATTTAACTTTAATCAATTTTATTACATTTTTAACGAATTTATTCTCTTCTCTTCGGTAGGATACCCCGCTAAAGACCCGACAACGCAATCCAGAAGGGATGAGGAGAAATTTTGATGCTCATAGATCCCGAAATAGCCCTCAAACACACACGTACACGTAGAAAAATAAATATATATATATATATATATATACCAACGCAGATTGGTATATATATATATATATATATATATATATATATATATATATATATATATATACCAATCTGCATTGGTATGTATATATTTATTTAGAATAGAATAGAATTTATTGGCGTATAACATCGTATAGCCATGGAATCTGGCCCATTTGGTGTTAGTAGATGTTAATGGACGCGACATAGATGACTAATAATTATACGCTACATAAAAAAATAACACACACACACACACACACACACACACACACACACACACACATATATATATATATATATATATATACATATATAATACTTAAAAATACACAATATTAAAATATGAATAAATACAATTTATGCATATAAAATATCAAGTTCATGATTCTACATCTAGCAGAACAATAACTATACACTTATCTCTTCTAATAGTGAATTATTACTAAGTAATTATTATAATATTAATAATGAATTCCCTTTTTGAATAAAAATAATAAAGAAGTAATAAAGCACAATAAACACTATATACTTATAACCACCTATCATACATAACCTTAATACTCCCCTAAATAGAAATATAATGAAAATAAATATTCTAAATTTAATTTTGGGTCTTCATTCGAATATATCTTAAATTGCACAAACATTTAATAGAAAGAAGAATTTAATTGGTCCAAGCTATTGATAACAACATTATTCTCTAATGATATGTAATCATTGTTTTGTGTTATATATTTCCTCAAAAAGGTTGTTCTATGTGTAGTCAACGCAGGGCAGTGCAATAATAAGTGGTTTAAGTTGTGATTTATGATTTGATGACGTCATCTATATATTTCTCCTGTTTTTATATGGACAACAATGTTCCTATGGGAAAGTTTTTTCTCTCTCTCTCTCTCTCTCCCTCTCTCTAGGGATATTTATATATATAGCTGTCTGTTCGCTTTTTAACTGGATCAAAAATGAACTGATTTTGATATAATTTGGTACAGAAATACTTTGCGTGATTGCAAAGGATTAGTGCGTTAGCCGGCAGAATCCTTCCACCGGAATATGGTTTATTGGGCGAAATTTGCGCAAACGTTACGCTTACGTTTTTGCTTCCAAGTACTTGTTGTAGAAGTAATTAGACGTGTGGTACGAAACCATTTCCAAGGGCACATCTATGATCGCTATAAAGGAAAAACGAAAAGAAAAATAGATTTTTCTGGGTTTTTCGGATATATTTTTATACATTTCGAGACCGGTTAGGAACATGTATTGAATATAAAGCATCTGTTCCTACAAATGAAGTTCTTATGCACTTTTTTATATGGTGATCTCATTCGGAGAAATCAGTGCTGGGATTTTGTTTTATGGGTGATTACATTCTTTTACGAAGCTTCAACCAAAAAAATTAACAGTTTCTATTCTAAGCATTAATAAAACAACGGAAACGCGCTAAAATTATGCAGTTCCTGCGAGTCCGACTTTTTATTACAAAATGTAGCTTAATTCGACGAGCCGAAGGAAAAGTTCAATTGCGCATGAGCGACCATTTGAGGGAAATTTTCCTTTGCATTCTCGCTTCTGTACGGGAATTTGCAAAGTCCCACACTTCACTATAAGTGTGAGGTCAAGCAAAGGAGATAGTGCCAAAGCTAAGTTTGAAAACAATTTAAACCTCGACGTGATAACGTGATCTAAATTCCCGGTTACTGCACTGGGAAAATAGGCCACGTCCTTTTACCTGTGACTAAATGAAATTGTTTTCAGCATTTGTTTTGGCTAAGTATTGATAAACATTAAACACTGTCCCCTATGTTTGATCTCTCAAAGTTTTCTCAGGTCCTAAACTAGACGTTATCAATTTTATAGTGTTTCGTGTAAAGTGTAGTTCGTTAAACGTATAGGTGATTGGCCGAACAAAAGGGACATTGACACTGGTAAGTGTTAAACATTTGCCCAAACTGGGTGAGTCCATCATTATAGACTCGCTAGGAATCCTTCATCACCATCTATACAGTTACTCTAATGGAGGATAAATATGAAGGACCGTCGGAGGAGGAGACACTCTTTGAGTTACCGATGTGTGTTTTGTTTTTGTTTTTTAATTACACATTTTTGGACTCTGTGGAAGACCGATGTATCTCCTCCTAGGAGTGATGAGTAAGCTGTGTGGTAGCAACCCATTGAAAATGGCCAGCATATCATGAATAAAATGATTTCTCTCTCTTCATTTGATCCCCAACGTTCGATTACTTATAAAACATGTACTTGGAAACGTAACGTAAACATTACGATTTTATATCTCAAATAAGAGCGACATTGTGGTAAGCTCATTCGAAAGCTTAATATGTTTCCTACAAAATAAGTTTAAGCGTAACTTTACATAGGCCCACTTCAGGCAGAAAGAAGAGTGCGCCACGTTTCGAAAGTGTTTTGGACATTGTAGGTAAGATATCAATAGTTACTTTTCTCAGCGTTCCAAATCACAACATCTATGTGTTTCAGTTTGTGTCGAATTTTAATTAATTTGTTTTAAAGTTAACCTGACAAATTTTGTTATTTTAACCACCCAATAGTTGTTTTTATCTGGGTCATTTCGTTTTTAGATTTGTTGAAGAATTTTAATTAATGAAACTGAAAATGTACACTTATTCAACTACTAACGAAAACCCACGCTAAGTATAACCAATCAGGTAATCGATGCATTCTGAATTAAAGATCACTAATCCACAATAATTATCGATTATGGATCTTAAATAGTAATTTTATATTTTATGACAATATAATATGTGGGTTTTAATTTATATTAAATGACATTTATGAATTATTGTTAAATTTCATTTACAATCAATTAAACATTTTATGTATCTATTTGTCTAGTCACTCCTTGTTGACGAAGGGAATTCTCACCATGTTGTGTTGTAGTTAAGAGTTAGGAGACTGTAACACGTGTCTGCCAACAGATTTATTTATATCACTAGCTCTTTCACAACACTACGTTATCTTCAAGTGCAGTCACATTAGAATGAACAACACATAATCATTCGATCACTAGCTTCCTAGGATTGGTGAATTTAGTGTTTCCTCCGTCCGTCCACAAAGGGAAACACCCTCCCCCCCCCCGGGAATATACACGTATAAACAAGGAAAAAAAAGAACTTTTCAGTAAACTAACCTTTAAAATCAATTTTCTCAAAACTATTTTTTTCAAATTGGGCGATATGCTAACGCCTTTCTTTTTCACCCGACCAGCTTCGAATTTTAACTGCAGTGTCCTAATGATATTTGCTGGTTAAGTACGTATTTTTTCGATCTATTATATTATAACGATTTTATGACCGATTTTTTAATAGAAAATGATTTTTTAACCACTTTCGAAAAAAATTAATATTTCTTAAATATTTCGTGTACTTTAATAGATTTTACCTTTTTCTTTCTAGATTAAAAATCGCCCTTGAAGAAAGTGGGTTTCCGTTCGTCAGACATAGCGCGCCCATGTTTGTTTTCGACGATTTTCTTTTTGGAAACTTTAACATCCCATGTTCACTCATGATATAAAGAAATGAAAAATATTGATTTATTTTTTATTCATAAATTGGGGAAAAATACATCGATTTTGACCACACAAAGTAGTATTACCTCTTAAATGGAGTAATTTCAATTTCTCGTTGATATTTCATTTTACACATGTTTACATTTATCACGAAAGATTAAGGCAAAATATTAACTGTTTCCATTCTAAGCTTTCTAATTGGCAGATGAGGGATAAGAACAGAAACTCGCTAAGATGGAGTAAATCCTGCGAGTCGCACTTTTTTGTCCAGGGTTTGAGAAATTGACCCTGATACGAAGCCTTCAATGTCACAAAGATTTGGAAAGCTACATGATGACTAGAGAACGGGTGTTGTATTTACATATTTTTTTCTGATTCTTAAATCCTTTGACGTGCATGTGATTTTAAAGCATATAAACTGGTTTTTATTTTATATATTTTATCAAAAATCCATATTTTTACATATTCTGCAATAAATACATATGTTTGCTACATAGTTTGATATTCTTTTTATTTTGGAAAAAATAAAGGGGAAACCAAGAAAAAAATAATGCTTTACCCATCGAGTCTAGATCACAGTGTCGTTTCTAATTGCAAGAAGCAAAGGTGGCTAGCCATGCTTCCCCGGCGCTAATGGTCTAGGTACAGATGCGTTTTACAGAAATATACAACAAATTATTGTTTAACAATTGTATTATTCCTTTAATCTACTCTCTAAAATTGAACTAAAGAAAGAATCATGGCGATATTATTTTTTAAACTCGAGATATAAAATAATGAATTTTCAACCTATTTTATATTCTTTCTTAGCTCCTAAGGCGCATTGGACGAAACGCTCGGACATGTGTCGACAATTTTTTTATGCAAAATCACCAACAAAAAAAATGGGCCTGATCGGTGACCCGGCGACTGTCTACTCCCTTATGACGCTGCAACGTTATTTTACGTTTGATAATTAAAAAATGCATGTTGCAAACAATATTCCATAATAATGTTCATCCGTGAAAACTCCATTTTCCCCTTTTAGAATGAGTTGTAATTTTTATTCATGCTTTATTTTTCAATATGTTATATAGTTTTGTCATTTCGTAGTAATTATTTATGCTTTTCTTTTCAATATTTTATAGTGTTTTAGGTATTTTTTACTACATATTTTCAATTTTTTAATACATATTTCATTATATGTAGTTAAATATATATGTACATATTTTGAGTAATGAACATCCGTTCCCTAATGATGACTATCACATTCTTAAGGACATGTTTAGAAAAAATACAACTCATAAATACGGCAGAAGTTCGCCATCCTGAGTCGGTGATTTCAAGATAATATAGAAAAAAAAATCGGTCGTGAGTTCAACCTCAATGGACAAATTCCTTCTAATGTGCTAAACTGAAACCCATCGAATTTTCAATTTTCCACCCCCGCCCCCTTTCTGAATATGAATCCCTTTAATATTCTGTAAATACAGGATCTTCAATTCTTCCATCCGGCAGAGCCCTGGAAATTAACATATCTCCAAGCCCTGAAAATGGATGGCCGGAGGAGATAAGCCCCGAACAGGGATAATCCTAAAATTCACTCCCAACAGAATACAGCCCGGCCTATTACAGCACGGAGCGGACTACACGTGGGAGAACATTCGCAGAATCATAAGTCCCTTGTGTTAGGTCAACTTTTGTACCGAAACACGAATTAAATAGACAAATTCATATCATATGTAAATTTTATAACTGTGATATATACAGAGTGGTTTCCAACAAAAAAGTTGGAAACCAACTGCAGTCAACAAGTTGGAGATAACTGCAGTCAGAGAGCAGCAGTTATCTCCAATTTCCTGTTGTTTTTTTTTTTTTTTTACGTCAACATATTTTTATTAAATAACAAAGGATTGCTCAAAAACTATTTAAGATAATTGAATTTTAATTATTCAATCATAAAACAGACAAAATTTCATTTTAAAAAACAGAGATTTAATCCACTAATCCCATTGATAAAAGATACTTTCTGTACTTCCGATAAAACACTTCTGTTTTTCTGGTTAAATCAGAGGTTTCGCGCGAATTTGATCCTTAGCTTCCAAACGGACTACAGATCCACTACTTACAGGAAACCTTCTACATTTAGTAAGCATTCATTCCCTACAAATGAAGTGGAAGTTTATTGAGAGGTAGGTTAAACGAATGGCTCCCTTTCGTCAAAAAATATAAAGTGGAGTTTTGTTACTTTCAAATTCCTTTTATGAAGAAATTATGGATTACTCATATTTTATTGGCCAAACTAGTAGGAATCTATCGTCCAGTCCGGAAGAAATAAAAAGTAACTGGAAGATATTGTTGGAGAAGTTTTCCATTTGAGAGATATGTCACATTTTGTGTTTTCCAAATTTTCATTGATTAATCTTTTGCGTGATGTAATTGGCAGTCACACACACACACACACTATACAGCATTCCAAAAACAAACTTGGAGTGAAAAAAATTACTTTCAGAGATGTCTCAGATATCATAGGTTTAACCCACTCATTCGTTGGATTTCTGCTTTGTATAACCAGTCCGCTTCGTGTAACAAAGAATTTTTCTTCAAAGGCAGAATCCTTAAATGTATTGTCACAAGAGTGCCAACCATTTTCCTCAGCGTATTCTTCCCGCACAATAATGTCGAGATATATCACTCCCACGCCAACCATTTACCTCAGCGTTTTCTTCCCGCACAATAATGCCGAGATATATCACTCTCGTGCCAACCATTTCCCTCGGCGTTTTCATTCCGCTGAAGAATATACTTAGTTTACATGGATCCTGAACGACTTTTCGTAATTTGTTTTTTTCATTTACCTAATTGTACTTAGTGTTCTGAAAACAATGAACAATACAATATGTTCTCTCAGAAAATTCTGCCAGGCTAAATAAAGTAGTTTGAAGAAACATAAAAGCAATCTGAGAAAGAAACATTAAGAGCGTGCTAATTATGCTAATTGACTTCCATAGAAATGCTGCAGCTGGCCTAGGAGATTAGCATTTCTATCGAGGGCAGCACATGCTGTCGCCTCTAGGTCACTCATCTCTACCTCTCAATATACGGAGGCACTTACCGTCGCTACTCGTCGCCTCTAGGTCACTCATCTCTACCTCTCAATATAGGGAGGCACTTACCGACGCTACTCGTCGCCTCTAGGTCACTCATCTCTACCTCTCAATATACGGAGGCACTTACCGTCGCTACTCGTCGACTCTAGGTCACTCATCTCTATCTCGTATCTCTGATAGTCACCTCACTCTTGGAGTATCTTATCAGTATCCCTCACATTGAAATCCCAGCATATGTATGTTGCTTACCATCTGTTATCCCAATCACAATCTAATCGTAGCTGGGGTCACGTATCATTGCATCTCACACCTGAATCCCCAATGGGATGCTGTGTTCTTAGTTCCTTACGCTTACTCCATTTACATCTCAAAGTTTAGCAGGATTTTAGGCCAACATTATGTGAAAATTACTCACTCCACCTCTCTATTACAAACCAATGTTCTATAACAAACACCAAACTATATAAAAACGTTTCTCATTTTACGCACCTTTTTTTACTGAAAACTGATCTTGCTGCTCAAAACAACAATTAAAAACTGCAGAAAACACAAAACCAAGACTCAAAAGCTATATAAACACTTTCGAAAACTTAACGGGATTGTCATGAAACGTATTCACATAATCTACAATGGAACGAACTAAGATCTACAAATAATGGTTCCTTTTGCAGAAGACAAGCAACAAATTATACAATAAATTTCTTCGAAAATATTTGCTTGAAAATTTTATATACCGTTGTGAAATCATGGTAACTGGAATGTGACAGAGCTGAAAAGATTTTCGTTTAAATTTCGATAGGAATATCTTATTCGGAGTAAATACTGCTTAACTTTTTGATATTGTCTGTTTATTTATATTCGAATAAGTCTACACACCTGTGGAACAGAGACGAGTATTTATGAGTAAGAGAAGGACTAAAGTACTTACTCAGCGTTCCTAACTTCTAGATTAAACATTTGCACTTCAATCTAACTAGGATGACGTTTAATAGGGGTTTCGAGTAATTATAGAGTAGTTCTGGCTTGTGTGTTTATTCAGCGTAAAATACATTATGGTTACGAAACAGCCGCCGCCACTAGCGCAAGCTGCGAGTATGTCGGGACAAAATTATAGTAATATAGATAACATATCTGTCTGAATAGGACGTTAAAACGTATTTTAAGTGAAATGAAATAAAAGAGTCCGTCTAGCAGGAACTGCGTCATCTCAGTACGTTTTCGTTCATATCCCTAGTGCCATTAGTAAAGGAAAAGAAGCAGTTATAGGTAGATTTTGTTCTTTCGTGAAAAATATAAAATAACATCTCAAAGAGAAGGAAGATTAAAGGCGCAACAAAATGAAACTGACAGTATCCCAAGCGGAAATTACTCCATCCTCTGTCTCAACGGTCACTCGTGGAGACACTATTTCTCATTTTCTTAATTGTTTTACTAAAATACTCATTTTACTGTTAATTGCAATTAGAAGAAACAACTATCAATTAAAACATTACGTAAACAGAGACAAATCCCCGTTCAAAAGAACAAAACTAACGATTTCGAAGTTCTCCGATTGACATCGCCCCATAGAAAATTAAAAGTACCAAGATCTAAAACTTTTCATGTCCATTGATACATTTTTTTTTTCTAATACCTCCTTCAATGGAACCAAAATTTAAATATCTTAGATTGTATGAATGTCAAATGTCTGGAACAATTTACAACTGAATCAATTTTTTTCTGAATACCCAAACTGAAAATTAGTTACGATAAGTAGGTGTATCAATCCTTTCTCGTAAACAATTGCAAATATCACAAAATTGTTTTTCTGCGTTAAGGAACCTATAAAAGGACTACCTTAACCCGAAAGCGTTCCAAAAGCCATGTTCCGGTGGACGTATTCAGCTGGTTGACGACCTTGACCTTTTAAATTAGACGAAAATTTGTTTTACCTAAGTTCTTCAATAAATATATATATATATAATAACGGAACCACCGCTATTTCCGTGATCTATGATTTCTGAAACCTGAAATTTTCCAGTCGCCACTTTCGGATTGCGTCATAAGGCCAACCTAATAAACTGGATTCCTTCCAAATGAAGTAGGGAGGAATCACGCTAAAAGAGATAGAGATGAAACAATACATTTACTAAAACCTATCTTCATTTACCGTGCTGAAATAATGCATATGCAAGTATTTTGCAGTTGAATTTAAATTTATACCCGACTCTATTAAATCCATCATCAGGTACACTTGTTCAAACATTGTCTCAAATGTGAGCAGCGACTTGCCAGTTTAATTACTCTCATGCACGACCTTTTGACAGGTAATATTCAACTCCAAGGTTTGGTAGGTTTTCGTCTAGTAAAATATAATCATTGGAGGATTACTTAAACTCATCAAGGAATCGATTGACATATTTACATGTGATTACATTTACATACGCTTGCTCGCTGGGTACTTTTTACAGTAATGTTTCAAGGGATGGACTTTGCTTGTGCAAGGGGAGATTTTTACAGCATACTATTAAGGGTTAGTAGATTTGTATAGATGAACAGGTTTGCACCCTTATGCTCCCTGGGGGGCCATCTATAGTATAGAATACTATCATGTGCTGGAAGGACATGTGGATCTCGTTTTTACCCGCATGTTCTCTGAAGGTCTACAGAATACACAGCTAAGGCCGGGCGTAAATTGAGCACAGGGCAGACGTGGCAGAGGCCCAGGGGACATTGTGTGCACCAGAGGTTCTAGCGTAGAAGTGCACAGTCTTATTTTTTTATGAACATACACTACCAAGACGATTCGCTCTATATTATTTTTCATATACATTCAATCATAAAAACAAATATGCAATTAGAATTACACATATACATCCAACTTTAAAAGTAACTACTACATTCACTTATAGTTATATATAATATTACATATACATCTAATTATAAGTTAAAAATATAAATTTTCTAAAGAAAATAAATAAATAAAAACACACATGAAATTTCATTATAATTTATTATTTATTTTATTTCAGCACTGGCACTTTCGCTGCTTGCTCTACATCAGTGTCACGTTGAATTCAGCGCAGGTGCAGCCGAGAGAGCGTCTGGTTTTTTTTTACAACCTACTGTATTTGCAAAAAAAAAAAAAATCCCATGTCCTCTGTCCTCCTCGAATATTCTGAGTTACGGAATGTTTGATGCGTTTTGTGCAAAACTATGCAACCCGTGTTTTATTCCTTCCACTGCGAAACGAGTATTAAAAACGAAAATTAAAACATTTTTGCTAAGCCTGCCCTCTGCTCAATTTGCACCCGGTTTGGTTTGCACTCGTAAATTCCGGAAGTTTACAAGAGGGAATAAGAAGATTGGTTGACAGAAGACATACACAGATGGCAGGTTTACACCCGAATGGTCACTGGGAGTCTATAGTAGGGAGTAAAAATATTGGTTGGCAGAATGCATACACAGATGGCAGGTTTACACCCAAATGGTCACTGGGAGTCTATAGTAGGGAGAAAAAATATTGGTTGGCAGAAGACATACACAGATGTCAGGTTTGCACCCGCATGCTCACTGGAAGTCTACTGTAGGGAATAGGAAGATTGGTTGGCTCAAGACATACAAGAATTAACAGGTTTGCTCCCGTGTGCTCGCTGGAAGTCTACTGTAGGGAATAAAAAGTCCGACTCGCAGGAACTGCGTCATCTTAGCGCGGTTCCGTTCATATCCCTAGTCTAATTTGGAAAGATTAAAATAGAAGCAGTTATTATTTTGGTTCCACCAGTCTTTTTTTTTTTTTAAATTAATTATTATAATGGCGTGTCAACCCTTAAGGTCACTAACGCCATTCCTGTGTGCAGTAAAGTCTTAAAAGGTCATGATTTACAATCTTACCTGGAAGGGTCTAGAACACACTAGAAACACTAGAAACGGACCCGCTAGTGACAAGGTCTTGGAATCCTGGAAATCTATATTTCTAACAATAAATTGTTTTTGTTATTTTACTTAACCAGTTTTATTGTCAAATACATTAGCCAACTATAAGCAATAAAAAAATAACAAGGAATAAAACAGACAAAAAGAACCTATCGAATAAACGAAATCAATTAATTTAAAGTTTTAAGCACTTATTTCTCCGATTGAGATCGCCTAATTAAAACTTTCTTCAGAACCTTTTTTGTAGAGAATTTAGTAAGCTTTCGAATGGTAATCTTCCGCTTCACAAGATTGTCAACGGTTTTCGAGATACTAACGAAAGTATACAAAGTTACCAAAACTTTTTTTGTCTGTTAATAAAATATTTGATTCTAACCCTTCCTTTACTCTAAACGTAACAAAAATTTCAACATATTAGTGTTGATGAAATTCAAACATGAAGAAAATTTTTCAACTGTATCCCATAATTCTAAGAAGCAAAATCAAAGACAAACAACCCTCCCAAGGAAGGACGCTAGGCAGTTGAAAAGCTATATCTTGGAAATCCATATCTCTAACATTAAATTGTTTTTCTTAACCTGTTTTATTTTCAAATACATTATCCAACTATAAGCAATTAAAAAATAACAAGGAATAAAAAACAGACAAAAAGAACAGTTCGAATAAGCGAAATCAATTACTTTAATGTTTTAAGCTCTTATTTCTCCGATTGACATAGCCTAATCAAAACTTTCATTAGAACCTTTTTTTTAGAACATTTAATAAGCTTTCTAATGGTATTCTTCCGTTTAACAAGATTCTCAACCTTTTTCGAGATATTAAGGAAAGTAAACAAAGTTACTAAAACGTTTTGTGTCTGTTAATAAAATATTTTATTCTAACCCTTCCTTAACTCCAAACGTAACAAAAATTTCAACGTATTAGTTTTAATGAAAGTAGAACATGCAGAAAATATTTCAACTGAATCCCATGATTCTAAGCACCCAAACCAAAAACGGTATTCGAAAACTATTTTTCCAATTTTCTCGAAAACGGTTAAAGCTATCGCCTTGAAAATGGTTTCATTCGTTTTCCTAGCCCAAGAAGCCTATAAAACGAGTACTTACAAGCTTATGAAGTCAAAAACGTAAGCGTTACGATTTTTTTTGCGCGAATTTCCCCCCAAACGCCATCTTCCAGTGGACCGATTCTGCTGGTTAACGAACTTGACCTTTCAAATTGGACGACGGATTTTTGTACCAAATTTCATCACAATCGGACCATTAGGGAAGCCAGAAATGAGCGAACAGACAAATATATATATATATATATATATATATATATATATATATATATATATACATATATATATATATATATATATATATATATATATATATATATATAGTAGGAATTCTACTATAGCGAATAAAAATATTGGTTGGCTCAGGACATACACAAATTAACAGGTTTGCTCCCGCATGTTCACTGGAATTCTACTGTAGCGAATAAAAATATTGGTTGGCTCAGGACATACACAAATTAACAGGTTTGCTCCCGCGTGTTCGCTAGAACACTCAGAGAGCATGTGGGTGCAAACCTATTAATTTGTGTATGTCTTCTGCCAACCAACCTTTCTGTTCCCTACTGTAGACTTCCAGCGAACACGCGGGAGCAAACCTGTTAATTTGTGTATGTCCTGAGCCAACCAATATTTTTATTCGCTACAGTAGAATCCCAGTGAACATGCGGGAGCAAACCTGTTAATTTGTGTATGTCTGAGCCAACCAATATTTTTAGCGCGGTTCCTCCCTCCCCCATAGGGAGGAACCCCGCTTATAAGGTTGATACAATGAAACAATCCGAAAGTGCCGACTAGAAAATTTCGCGTTTCAGAACCCCTAGAAACCGAAAATAACGGTGGTTCAAATTTGTATATATATATATATATATATATATATATATATATATATGTATATATTTATTTATATATATATATATATATATATATATATATATATATATATATATATATATATATATATATTTGTCTGTTCGCTCATTTCTGGCTTCCCTAATGGTCCAATTGTGATGAAATTTGGTACAAAAATCCGTCGTCCAATTTGAAAGGTCAAGTTCGTTAACCAGCAGAATCCGCCCACTGGAAGATGGCGTTTGGGGCGAAATTCGCGCAAAAAAAATCGTAACGCTTACGTTTTTGACTTCATAAGCTTGTAAGTACTCGTTTTATAGGCTTCTTGGGCTAGGAAAACGAATGAAACCATTTTCAAGGCGATAGCTTTAACCGTTTTCGAGAAAATTGGAAAAATAGTTTTCGAATACCGTTTTTGGTTTGGGTACTTAGAATCATGGGATTCAGTTGAAATATTTTCTGCATGTTCTACTTTCATTAAAACTAATACGTTGAAATTTTTGTTACGTTTGGAGTTAAGGAAGGGTTAGAATAAAATATTTTATTAACAGACATAAAAAGTTTTAGTAACTTTGTATACTTTCCTTAATATCTCGAAAAATGTTGAGAATCTTGTGAAACGGAAGACTACCATTAGAAAGCTTATTACATTCTCTACAAAAAAGGTTCTAATAAAAGTTTTGATTAGGCGATGTCAATCGGAGAAATAAGTGCTTAAATCTTTAAAGTAATTGATTTCACTTATTCGAACTGTTCTTTTTGTCTTTGATTTTGATACTTAGAATTATGGGACTCAGTTGAAACATTTTCTGCATGTTTGAATTTCATCAACACTAATATGTTAAAATTTTGGTTACGTTTGGAGCTAAGGAAGGATTAGAATAAAATATTTTATTAACAGACATGAAATGTTTTGGGAACTTCGTATACATTCCCTATTATCTCGAAGACGGTTAGGAATATTGGTAAACGGAGGGTTACCATGCGAAAGCCTACTAAATGTTCTACAAAAAAGATTCTGAAACAATTTTTGATTAGGCTATGTCAATCGGAGAAATAAGTGCTTAAACTTTGAAGTAATTGATTTCGTTTATTCGAACGGTTCTTTTTGTTTGTTTTTATTCCTTGTTATTTTTTCATTGCTTAAAGTTGGATAATGTATTTGACAATATAACAGATTAATTAAAATAAGAAAAACAATTCATTGTTAAAAATATATCAGGCTGTACCGTATGAAATGTCAGTTTTGGATTTGTCCATTTCCTTCAAATGTCTTGAAACTGTCGAGGCTCCTACACCGAGTTCTTTGGCATATTCCCTAGTGTTTTTAATTGCTTATAGTAGTCAAATGTATTTGTCAATAAAACAGGATACGTATAATTTGAATCAATATTTTGTTTTTAGAATTCGAAGATGCCGTATGAATATCTAGATTACAGTACTGGTGTTGATTTCGTTCTGTAGAATTATTCTTGGTATTCCCTATTTTCATCTGTTACCCATAGTTTTTTATTGTTAGTAGGTTTTTCTTATTGATTATATAATATAAATCTATTTGGCTATAAAACAGGATACGTAAAATTAGTGACAATATTTCGGAGATTTCTGAGCGAAATACTTTTAAGATTTTCTACCACCACGAACGGCTTTTTTCCTCTATTTTTATCCACTAGATAGGCTTTATTTTGCATATTATTCTATATAAGTTTTATTCAGCAGGGGATTCTGATGAAATGTCGTGTTTTTGCTGTGGATTTTAAATACGATGTGTCTAAGATTGGATAACATTAGCGAGTCTACATAGTTAAGAACCGACGACGGAGGATTACTTCTTGCTATGATTTAGTCTACATATGTATATTAAGTCCTAAATCCAAAAAATAAACTTCACAACGGTTAGATACTATGAGCGAATATGGCGGTTCAATGCCCTTAGAAACAATGGGGCCGCAGGAAATTTACCTGCTAAGAGTTAATCCTCAAGAGCTGTAAATATACCCCAGGTATCTGCCGACACAAATACAAAGCCTAGGCGGAGAGCACCCCAAAAACTCAGATCCAAACCTAAGGTTATATACTAAATATTCATAAAGACTACTTAGTTGTAAACCGATTCATCAATTAGCAATCAATAGTTTTCAACAAAGGTTATATACTAAATATTGATAAAAAGTATTTAATTAGAAAAAAAAACAATATTCCACAAGACTTGTTTTTGGTCCATTTGTGTCTACTCCATAGACTTAATTAGGTATATTATTCTATTGTAGTTGGGCAACTAAACTTTGTTTTATTTTATTAAGTAAAGTTTTTTTTCTTCACTTGTTATTCGTCAAGAATTTTATTTGTCCTTGTGTATTTACTAGATAGGTTTTATTCGGCATATTATTCTATATAGGCTATATTAGGCAGGGTATTCTACTCAATCTTGTGTACTTCTTCTTGATCCTTCTGTACATGGGCGTATATAAAAACAATTTCGGGGGGGGGGCTGAGACCATTTCCAGGGTATGGAATACTAAATATTTAGAGCTTGGAATAGTTTTAGGCAACTAAAACGCTATTACACGTAAAATAAAATATGTTTTATGAACTAAGTGATCTTATTTAATTTATTTTTAAGGGTTTTACGAGAAGTTTTTATCATCAATTCAAAATTTCGGGAGGGGCTGCAGCCCCCTCAGCCCCCCCCCCCTCATATACGCCCATGCTTCTGTATCCTCTAGAAAGGCTTTATTAGGCATATTTTGTATTGATTTATAGAGCTTTGCTTTAGAATGAGAGCCAGATTCTGTAATTTCCGCTTCTGTGTAAAAGTTAGCTACTGTCGGTGTCCCTGACGCCTTAATATCACTTTTATTCGAGATGTTCGAGAGGATTTTGACAATTTTCACGAGATATATAAAAAAAAATAAGTTTATTTCTTTTCTAAGCTTATCAAATGGCACTAGGGACATGAACGGAACCGCGCTAAGATGCTGCAGTTCCTGCGAGTCGGACTTTTAACCTTGGCATTAGAAGCGATAAGAATATCTTTAGAAATACATTGTTTTTGCTGTTAGTAAGGATGCCTAGTAGGTAGGGCGACAGAGATGTGAACAAATCTCTCAACAAATCTCATACATACATATTCGACACACTTACTACCAGTCACCGGGTCTGGGCCGTCTCCAAAAGCCTCCGCCAGATGGCTCGGTCCTGCAACCACCTTTCCTCTTCCCAGCTCCCAGCAAGTCCACGCATCAGAGTTGAAGGCATCTTCCCATCTCACATTTTGTCTGCCAACTCCCCGTTTTCCGGCACATCTTACCTGTCAGCATATTTTTAGTTTGATTTCCCCCCCCCCATTCTCTCGACATGGCCTTCTTCATCTTGATGAATTTCGCAATATCTATATCCTCATATTCAATACTGCATTCTTCCGTATCCTCCATTCATCCCCATCTATAACAGGACTAAAGATCCTTCTTAGAATAATTCATTCAAATGCCAAGATAGCGACAACCTCAATAGCGAAATTACCAAAAACACATAAGTAACTAGATGTTGCTTATAAAGAAGGATCGGCAGTGTTGATCCATTTCAATCGTATGTTGAGAGAGTAATATGCATAAAACAGTTACACTGTCTTGAAGTTGGAGGTAGATTTGACGAAAAGGTATTGGAGAAAGTTTCAAGAGAGGCGCCGGCGATAAGAAAGGACAAGTGTGAGTGTGACGTATCCGTTACCTCATCCCCGCCTTACCTCTCGCCTAGACTTTATCAATCACTCCAGCTGTCAGTCCGTTAACAGTATCATTTGATTCGACATTGACGTCTTTTCTGCGTCCCAGTCCTATACAGAAAGATACTGTTAGTGCGTTTTCTTCCTCGTTCCAATGATGTCAAATCAACCTCATAAGTTGGTCAAACCAGTAACAGGGTAGGCTGGACATTCATAAATATCTCCGGTTCTACTGGTCCTAGAGTATTGATTCTGGTTTCATTTTAAAGCAAACCCAATACTCTATTTAACTATATGATAAGCAATTTTACTAGTTGCTATATAACGGGTAGGGTGGCTTTTAAATGTGTACACAGATATGTATCTCTTGATTTTTTTCACAAACCCAAAACTAAAACTATAATCAAAATAATTATTTCGTTTAGAGCCTTCTGCTCAAATTCGGGAACATAAATATGCTTTAGGTCCACCCGACAAACCTATGTAATGTACTGTATAACATATATTCTTCTTTATCGTACATGTCCACCGCGCATGCGCGAATGCCAGCGGACACCTTTTTGTAACGCTTAGGTCCACCCGACAAATCTATGTAATATACTTTATAACATTCCTATGTTACTATGTTTGTATCCCTTTTAAAATGTCGGAAACACGCAGTTCCTACGAGTCGGACATCTTATCTCTCACGAAAAAGAAAGAACGGATGGAAGTATTTAACAGGCACCGCACCACATTTCAAAATGACTAATGTATTTTCGATGTCTCCAGAAATCACACGCGATTCGAGCCTCGATGCTGATGGTTGGAAATATTTAATAGGTGCCCCAGGATTTCGTATGGATTTCGTATTCGCTTTGTTAAGGGTCTCATTTGATTTCGTGCCCTATTGAAACCTCAAGGATCTTCCTGGTGCTTCAAAATATTTGTTGGATCTCCAGCTAGTTCGTAATTCATGCAATAAATACGGAGAATGCACTGTGTCAAGTAATTTTGCTCCTCCATTTAAGCCTATTTTTTTTTTTTTTTTAAGGCGCTTAACGTCTACGTTACCAGCGCCTGGATTCAATTTTTTTTTTTTTAAAGCCTCTTGGATCCATGATAACTTAGGGGGCGTTTACATCTGATAGTTTTATATCAGACAAAAATTGTGACTAACGTAAACTGCGAAGAACTTATGTTATGATATATATTTCTATAACGAGCTATAAGTGTCGACATTTCTATACGGTGTAACCACTGATTATAAAGAGAAGAATTTAATGTGGGAGATAAATATCTATCCGACTCCAGAGATATATCCTGCGAGAATTGTCAGATGTAAACGCACCCTTAGATATGCATAAAACAGATAGTAACCATTTTGTAATTAGCATATGATATGTACGGTTTGATCCTTCACATTACGTGATATAATACCCCTGTCAGGCCTTGAGGGCCTCCATGATGGACGGCATTATTAAAGACGAACCACTTGAGCTGAGTAAGCTACGTGAGATTAAACCCCCCTTTATTCCTTTACGCTCTCTCAGAAGGATCATACTGTTTACCTAATGCCAACTAGATATGCCTTGAGATAGGTATGCTGTGAGACATTTTATGCTCTTTGGGTTACAATTCTGTCTCACAAGGACCTTTGCGTGTAATATGAGCGATGAACCTGTCAATTAATTCCCCATCGCCGGCTAGGTGATGTAAAATAGTATATATGCTGAGATCAATATGTCACGTGTGATGTTACGTTCACCGACCTCATTGGACATCACCATTATCCTGTGAAATTAAAGAATGTGTTCAGAATGGTACCTTTATACTATAGCACATTTATTGGTTTTGACTTAGAAATTAGGAAAAAAATATATGGAAATAGATTTTGTTTCTAAAATAACGAGGTACCATTTTAAATCTTATTAAAAAATGCAACTTTCGAGGCGTAGCCAAACCTCTTAAGTCAACAAATAGCTGATTAAAAAAAGTGTGAATAATTTAAGAAAACACTAATATCAAAAGTTCACATCTACGTGGCTTTTGGCATGGCTCTTAATTTACATGGTAATATTTCAATAACGGTTGTTTCCCATTGGAAAATTTAATATAGATTCTACAAACATGGTCGTTATTTACGATACATTAATCACAAATCCCGAATACACAGAGTTTAATTTAAAAAAAAAATGTAGTTTTAAAAATAGACAAAGGTTTGAGTAGCTCTGCTACATTTTCAGATAAGACGCTCAATTCTGCGTCCCTGAACATCAAATAATAATAATAATAATAATAAAGTCATAATAATAAAGTTATGACATCAGAAAGCGGGATACCCTGTATAAGTCACTGTCTAATGATATTTTTTCATACAGGAAAGTCTGAGATCAAACTTATTACACCTTACCATTTTGATCTTAACCTCAGACCAACATTTTTTTATTTGCTCATTTCTCTTTCACATGATGTTTTTGCCATTTTTACACTAGAATAAAAATAAAGTAACGCATTATCATATTATAAACCTACCTTATTTCTCCATAACATAAATTTATAAACCCCCTGTCCAATATTTATATATAATTTAAAACTTATGTTATCTTAAATACAACAGCCTCTTTCCAACATTCCGTAAGCTAAAATTTATCATCCTGGCAGTATTTTCAAACCAACTATTATCCTTAAATTATTTTTATATAATGCAATAATAATAATTAATCACTGCTATTTTTAATAATGGTCTTGATAATATAACTATGAATGATGTAGTATATACAAATAATTTTATGGTTAATAGCTGGTTTGAAAATTAATGCCAGGATGACAAAGCCCAAAGTGTTTTAGGTCACATATGTTTTAAATTATTTTGATGAAAAAGTGGATTTAACCCATTTTTAAAGTCATCGCCTCATACGTCACTTTATTTTTAGTCTTGTGTAAAAATGGCTAAATTCCGTATAGGATGTTAAGAACACTCCAAGCTCTAAACGCCACATCGAATAGTGACTATGCTGTGATCTATAAGCAACGTGGCAGGGTATATACACTAAGCTCGATTTACCACGTGGCGGTGGCCAGCCGTCCGCTGACTATCAGCCCACACGGCATATAGTAGCCCACGTGTATATGACACGTGATAACATGTACGCCGCGTGTGAAGATACGTACGCGAAGCTATACACTCATCGTGGGATTGTAACCACTTTACTACTTCAGGAATTCCCTAAAGAATGAAATATTTAAGCTCGTGCCCTTTCTTAATACACTTGTGAAATTAGTACCAATAAATCTGATTGTAGCCATATTGTTCTGAAGCCGCGTAGCCGATCCTCTTTTCTGGAATGCCCCTATATGAGTGTAGTCCCTCCACCCTAACTGAATCACTTTGTTCAATAGTGAATGGCTCAACCACAGATATACACATTTGATGCAATGCCTTTGTCACAGACTACAATCATTTTATGAACTGAATTATATTATTCATAGAAAGCATGATTGTGGTGCATTATGTACAATTGCACGAAGAAACAGAAATGAGGTTTGATTTTGATAAGAAAACGGAAAAAAACTTAGTAGAAACAAAATGACAGGCTTATGATCAAAATGAACGAATTGCATTCTTTCCAAAATACATTTCTATATCATATACCATTGTCAAAAGATGTTTGTCAAAGAACACCCTTATGACCAAACAGTGTGCAGTGCCTCTAAGTATTCCAAGTGTCCGATATGAAGGCAACTGAACCATACCAGAGGCAGCCTCAATGTCCCACGAAAATTTCAATTTTAACGATATTAGTTATGTTTTTTTATACATTTTTCTTTTATTATAAAAAATAAAACCAACTTGATTACGTATCAACTACTTCGTCACTTATATGAGCCAATTTGGTCGCACAAATGTTAGCCAATTACAATTATATATATATATATATATACATATATATATATATATATATATATATATATATATATATATATAATTATAATTTTTATTTGTTATTATTTTTTGTTTAAACAAATCCATTAAAATTATTAAGTCAGGGTTCGATCGTGGTATCTTAATAAAACTCATTTACTTATAAAAAAATCACCAACGATCTTCTCTCAATTAAAATTATTATTTTTATATTTTTTATTAGTAATATTTCTAAATCTATACATATTTGAATTATTTTTATAAGTTATTAATGTGCTATTATTTTAATTTATTCTTACATTAATTCTTTACTTTTCATTAATCTGTTCATGATCAATACATTATCATATATGTTTTTATGTATTTTCTTACGTTTCAATCGACAATGATCCTGCAGGATAGAGGCAAAATGAATAAATAAATAAATAAATAAAATTACATAATACATGAAACATGAGCTCAAATAAAAACAATATACTCAGGACTACTTTCGAAGTGGAAACAACGAAACGTTACATTCAATCGCCCCTCCATTTTCCCTGAACAATTTTAGAACTTCTATTATTCATAAGCCAATTAAAATGTATAACTAACATTTGTGAAATGTTTGTAGAAATACCAATTCCGAACAGCAGTACTGTAAAGTATAAAAGTCTGTCTTGCTGACCCTGCATAAAGTGGTCATATTCACCAACAATGCAACCACTAGAATATACAACAGAAGTTCTCCTCTTTTAAATTCCTTATAACCACCTGAATCAATTATTTAAAAAAAAAATTGTTTAGATAAACACCTTTTCAGTTCGTCCGATTCGTTGTCAAAATAAATTTATTATATTACTTTTGAATCTTATATTGCTAGATTTATTGCAGGAAACAAGAATAACCTCAGGTACAGATATACCACCTCATATGCATTAATTGCTGCTTGAGGGGTCTCCTCCGTGGTCCTGTGGCTAATGGATTGGATTCTCATGTAGGTTCGAGTTTCAACTGCAGCAGGATGAGTTTCTTCATGTCAGGGCAAGTCGGAGTAATTTCCTGCTCCACCATGGATGTTTAGGAAAGGTGGTAACCTATAGATAGCCCGGCACTAGAGGCCTAGAAGCAGAAGCGCATTAACAAAAAAATATTAAAACCCATTCACTAGCTATGGATGATAGATTAGTAAAATCTCAAGGAATTAAAACTTTCGGCCGGTAAGAGGGCATTATAATTTGTCGGGCATTAAATACCTATTACATTGTTTTGCCGGTTAATGAACTCGTCCTTTGGTTTGTTTTGGGAGTGAACTGAAGCGAGTTCTTTTGAGAATGAAGCAATAGAGAGGAGAGATGAACAAATGTCGCGTCCACTATTCTATTATTACTTACACGTATATGTATAATATACTATCATTTGTGAGTTGACAAGGTTAGATTTGCCCTTAAGGAAATTTTACAATTCATGCTGATCACTCATATATAACGAAACACTTTGAGAAGAATAGTTCGGGTTATATGACATTATATGCTTAATATATGATGGATATTTTAAGTTTTTTTTCCCCAATGTTCATTATTCTGATCTAGCAGATAAGATTTGATTTAGGAAAGTGGTAAAGAGACTAAAGTGCGGGTATTGCACTCCCTCGGTACGAGAAGCGACGGGAGGAGCACGACAGCCTGATTTAAATAAACTAACCTCTACTCAAGGCCGGGAGTAGAGGCGCCCGGACGCCAGACTCCTTATCATAGACTGCCGAGCTACCACCTCCTCGTGGAGTACTTGCCCGCCTTATCATAGACTGCCGAACTACCACCTCCTCGTGGAGTACTTACCCGCCTTCTCATAGACTGCCGAGCTACCACCTCCTCGTGGAGTACTTGCCCGCCTTATCATAGACTGCCGAGCTACCACCTCCTCGTGGAGTACTTGCCCGCCTTATCATAGACTGCCGAGCTACCACCTCCTCGTGGAGTACTTACCCGCCTTATCATAGACTGCCGAGCTACCACCTCCTCGTGGAGTACTTACCGTGCACCTAGATATCGACTCCTAAATACTTTTCGCGTATACTGCTCCTGTATGCGTATACTGCTGTGCTTTTACCCGCCTAATTATTTATTCTGCCCTCGCAATAATTCTTCTTTATTTGATCATACTAATTGCCCAATGGAAATCCTCTCATGAGGGTGGGTCTTGGCCAGATTAAAGTTTAATTTATTAATTACTCCAGACAGGATATGGCTATTTGCTACAATTCTTACTGCAATACAGCAATAAAGTTTTCATGCCTAATTTTGTAGTAATTGTGAACAGTACATTCTAAGAAGATGTTTAATCATTTTTCTTCAAGACCATTGCAAACGAAGAGATTCTTAGTGTAGTCTCTGGCGTGTTGAGGTTTAACATTTGAATTAAACCTGTTAAAACAAAGTTATTTATTATTATCTTCAGCCATCAAAATAACATGTCATTTCTATCGTATCTCATGTCAAACGGACATTAGAATCGCACAACTGTTTTTAGATAATATTTAGCTCCAAAATTATATACTTCTATTACAGCAGATTTTATCAATAACAACATTTACTTCTGCCCTTCGTAGATTTCATTTGGATTGATACAAATGGCTGATTGCTTTAGGGTGTTTCTTGGTCACAAAAAAGAGGATCCTGGGATATCTCGCTGGTGTCAGAGAACGGAACGCCCAGAATTCTACAAATCTTGATATCTCTGGTTAACAATTAGAAGACCGACAAGGTTGACTCGCCGTCATATTTCCGAGTTTACATATTGAAGAATCTTGTCTAATATTTTATATTATTACAAACTGGCAATTATTGGCAATACAGTTTTTGCTATTTTTTTTTTTTTTTTTTTTTTTTTTTTTTTTTTTTTTTACGGCGCATCTACATATTGGTCATTAGCGCCGACATCCAAGGTGCAGCGAGGAATTTTACCAGCGAGCCGTGGGATGATAAAATTCCTGCCGGAGGTGGGAATCGAACCCACCATCTACCGCTTATGAATCCAAGGCGCTAGCCATTAGACCACGGGAGACCCCTTTTTTTCTTTTTTTTTTTTTTTGCTATTGTTATTTTAGATTGTTCTTCCCTCCTCATAACGCAATCCGTGCCGACTAGAAAATCTCACGTTTCAGAACACAGATCACGAAAAAAATAGTGGTTCAAATTTATATATATATATATATATATATATATATATATATATATATATATATATATATATATATATATATATATATATATATATATATTTGTCCGTTTGATATCTAGCTGGCTCAAAAACAATCCGATATTTGTAAAATTTGTAACAAAAATACTTAGTCTGATTTAAAAAGTCAAATCCTTTTTTGGGCGAAATTCGTGACGCTTCGTTTTTGCTTCAAGGTACACTTTTAGTAGGTTCTTTAACAAAGGGATACGAATGAAACCATTTTTAAGGCTATATCTGTTCTGTTACCATTTTGAGCTAGTTCCAATAATACGTCCATTATTATTAACAAAGAATATTAGGACGGGTTATCAATAGGTTACCACCCTTAAACCCTTAAACTTTTTCAAATATTTTACAAAATAAGATATTTAAATTTCAGTTATTTTTCGAGCTAAGCAAGTTTAAAAAATATAAATTATTAACGGACATGACTATTTTTGGGATTTTGGTAAGTGGACGGTAACCATTAGAAAACTTACTAAATTGCCGTGTCCAAGTTATTTTCGACAAAGCCATCTCATACGCAGAAATCGGTGCTTAAAATTCGAGAAAGTCGGTTTTCTTCTTTTGAATGATCTATTTGCCTCAGTTTGGCTCATTTTTTTTGTTAATTGCATTTAACTGTAAAAAGAGTATTTTAGTAAAACAGGGTTAATAAATGAGAAACGTATTGGTAATAGTGTTCGAGTGAACGTTGAGAAGGCGGAAAGACTAATTTCCGCTTAGGATACTGTCAGTTTTGAAGGTGTTGTGGCTAGTATCTTGTTTCTCTTTGAGATTTAATTTTAGAGTTTCACGAAATATCAAAACAAACTAATGGCTGTTTCTATTGCTTTACAAATGTCACCAGAGATAAATAAATATTTTATAAGAATGATATTAATTCATGAGTAAATATTTGAGATAAAGTAAAATTAATCTCGCGGCCTTTAATAATTCAAAAAGCTGGGATTTATCCGGCTGGCATCATGGCCCAGAATTTCCTCGAAGGAATTTTAAACCTTTTTTTTTTCTTTTTTATTTACGGCGCTCCTGTATTTAGGCCATGACCACCGGGCTATCTGGCGGTTACCAACCTTTCTTAACATCCGTGGAGCAGCTAAGAGTTGCGCATTGCACTGCTAACTGAAGGTGGGCTTTTGAAATAAGGAAGGACTGTGGCCAATTCTTATTTGGGCTATCATCACTTCTTTTCTTCTTTTATCTTGATGTTTTTCATGAATTAATACTTCTTTTGCTCACACGAAGCTTATTGTCCCTCACTTCTTGCCTTATACTGCAGCATGTCGGCCATATAACCTTTTTTTTCTCTTTTCTTTTCTTCGTGAAATAGCATACCTTCTCTAATTGCTTTCCACCAAAGAAGAGCTTAGCCATTAAAAGATCTGGCAGAAGGCAAGAAGAAGATCAAAACTATTACTTCCTAAACGTTAGACAGGGTTTTCTCCGCCTGCAATCATCCTTTCGCAATATACTTCCCAACCTTTTCCTTAGGAGATTATATAAGTTTTCGAATGGTCACTTTTCCCATAACATTATTTATCAACTGGGTCTAAAATATTTTACAGGAAACCAAAAAATGACTCAAATCTGGGAATCTATTTTTTTTTTAAATATATTTATATGTGGCAAAAGGTCAAATTCGAACAAAAACACTCACTTTCTACACTACTTCTTTATGTTGCTCGACATGTTTCGCGGTCCTATGACGTCTCTTCAGGAGCTCTTAAATTAATACACAAGCCTACACCACCGTTTCTCATCAGCAATTTAATAAATAAGACAATTTAATATGAATTATTTTATAAAAGACAAATACTTCTTTTGGAAAATCGACATTTACCTAAAAACTATCGATTTTAAACAGCTGATGCGCAGTGGACATGATTGATCTTATCAGTCTACCTGCGGAAGGTTCTCGGTGGTGTAGGCAGTAATTGTATATTACTCTAAGAGCTCCTGAAGAGGCGTCATAGGAACGCGAAACATGTCGAGCGAATAAAGGAGTAGTGTAGAAAGTGAGTGTTTTTGTTCGAATTCGTCCTTCTGCCACATATAAACATATTAGAAAAATTAGAAAAGAAGGAAATTTCAATGATCTTGCGGTTTAATAATATCGAGCTGTTTTATATACCGCTTTGAATGCGGTTTCGTTCTATTTCTAACGTCAAAATTTCTATACAAAGTGTGCTTGGAAGACTATAAAAGCAAAATCATTAACGTTGCGTGACTTACATCAGTCCGTTATGCATTGTTCCGATAAGTTCTGATAAATGAACTTTACCTCAAAGACAAAGTATTTTTGTGCCATATTTTATCATAATCCACTTTGTAGCTGTCAAAACGCGGCTGACAATACATAAACACACGTACTAATTGGAGCGACATTTCTTGACTTTATTTAATGCACTGCTTGATTGAGTGTCCGTGGCAAGAGGATGCTAGGCAGCGGCAGCATTTGGCAAACACCCTAAGAGATCCGTTAAGTAGGACAGAGCCATCTGTGAAAAGAGCGATATTTTATTTGAAAGACATTGAGTTTTTGGCAAATTATTAGGGAAATCTATGAAGATCGCAAATGAATATAATTTATTTGTTTTACTAGTGTGAAACTAATTTATTAAATGCCGAGGTATGCATCATATAAGATAAACAATATTAAACATTAACTTCGTGTTGTATGAGTGACGCCATTAATCGATTGGCGATCATAAGCGGCTTTCCTTCTTTATGGAAAGGAACAAATAAATGCTTTAAAATTAAAGAAGCTCAAATCAATGTCTTTATTAGATTAAATTTAATTATAATTAATTATATTTCCATCTTACAATTAACATGATTACTTCTTCCGTCGTTTATTAAATGTCTATGAAAACCTTATCCTAGTTTCAGCTAATAGCTTTCTTTTCCTCCATTACATTCACTTTTAAGAGTACCCTGAATAGCCCCACTAAATGATATTATAATGGGAATTTTATGAGACCGAAAAGTGAGAATATCCGCTAAATTGGCTCATGCGTTGTGTCTAGAGAATGTTTTTTTTTTTTTTTTGTTTTTTTTTTATCCTTGCCGCCTCTTAACAAACTGAATTCTTTTTCGTCGCCCTGAGTCAAAAAAGTGGTCTTCCTGTCATTAGAATCATGTACAAAGCATTGGTCTGCCTGTTACTAAAATCATGTACAATATATTGGTCTGCCTGCCACTAGAATCATGTACAAAATGTTGGTCTTCCTGTCACGAGAATCATGTATAAAATATTGGTCTGCCTGTCATTAGAGTCATGTACAAAACATTTGTCTGCCTGTCACTAGAAACATGTAACGCTAGATTCATGTGACGATAAAATATTGTACATAAAACATTTAAAAAAATGTTGTATTGTAAAATATTGTATTGTTAGAATGATTTTGTACTGTATTGTAAAATATGGTGTTGATAGAATGATTTACAAACATTGGCCTGCCAATTGCTAGAAGACTGTACACAACATTGGACTGACTATCACTAGCATAACAAAATATAAGACTGACTATTGCTAAAATATTGTACAAAGCATTGGACTGGTTATCGTTAGAATGCTATACTAAACATTGGACAACTAATCTCTAAAATATTCTACAAAACATTGGGCTGAAAATCACTAGAATAATGTGCAAGATATAAGACTTACTATCGATAAAATGCTGTAAAAAAAAAGTCCGATTCGCAGGAACTGCGTCATCTTAGCGCGGTTCCGTTCTTATCTCTAGTGTTTATGAAGGCATAGAATAGAAAAAGTTATTACTTTGTTTAGATCAATAGCGAAACAGCTATCCAAATGAAATCTCAAACAAACCAGTCTTGAAAGGTCTTTGTTGATTTACAATCATACCTGTATGGGTCAGCTCTCCCATAAGTCGGGCAGAAAGGCCTCCGCTCAGAGGCATTTGGAAAGCCTTGGGATCTCTCTCTTTAAACGCTACATTTCTAACAATAAATTGATCTTCTTATTTTACTTAATCTGTTTTATTGTCAAATACATTATCTGACTATAAGCAATTTAAAAATAACAAGGAATAAAACAGACAAAAAGAAAAGTTCGAATAAGCGAAATCAATTACTTAAAAGTTTTAAGCACTTATTTCTCCGATTGACATCGCTTATTCAAAACTTTCTTTAAAACCATTCTTGTAGACCATTTAGTAAGCTTTCGAATGGTAACCTTTCGCTTCCCAAGATTTTCAACCGTTTTCGAGATATTAAGAAATTATACGAAGTTCCCAAAACTTTTTATTATTTCTGACAACAGAAAATTGGTCTCATTTTACCTATCCTGTTTTACACACACATACATTTTCCTTACAAATACAACATAAGAAATTACAAAAATAAAAAGCAATAAAAAACCAAGGGAAAGAGACAAAAAGAACGACAAAAACCCGTTCATAAGAACAAAACAGACATATTTGAAGTTTTAAGCACTTATTTCTCCGATTGACATAACCTAATCAAAAATAGTTTTAGAATCATTTTTGTAGAGAATTTAGTAAGCTTTCAAATAGTTTCAATCCACTTACCACGATTTCCCAACCGTGTTCGAGATATTAATGAAAGTATACGAAGTTTCCAAAACTTTTCATGTCTGTTCATAAAATATTTTATTCTAACCCTTCCTTAACTCCAAACGTAACATAACTTTCAACATACTAGTTTTAATGAAAGTAGAACATGCAGATAATGTTTCAACTGAATCCCGTTATTCTAAGTACCCAAACCAAAAACGGTATTCAAAAACTATTTTTCCAATTTTCTCAACAACGGTTAAAGTTATCGCCTTGAAAATGGTTTCATTCGTTTTCCTAGCCCAAGAAGCCTATAAAACGAGTACTTACAAGCTTATGAACTCAAAAACGTAAGCGTTACGATTTTTTCTGCGCGAATTTCGCCCCAAACGCCATCTTCCAGTGGGCGGATTTTGCTGGTTAACGAACTTGACCTTTCAAATTGGACGACAGATTTTTGTACCAAATTTCATCAAAATCGGACCATTCGTCTTCTATTTAGAGAGCGAACAGACAAATATATATATATATATATATATATATATATATATATATATATATATATATATATAAATATATACATATATATATATATATATATATATATATATATATATATATACAAATTTGAACCACCGTTATTTTCGGTTTCTAGGGGTTCTGAAACGCAAAATTTTCTAGTCGGCACTTCCGGATCGTTTCATTGTATCAACCTTATAAGCGGGGTTCCTCCCTATGGGGGAGGGAGGAACCGCGCTAAAAAACATTGGTCTGCTTGTCACTATAAAGTTGTGGAAAACATTGGAATGACCAATGCTAGATGCTCTACTGAACATTGGTCTTCCTCTAAATGCTGTATAAATCATTTGCTTGCTTACTGCTATAATACGGTAAGGAAGTTATTCTGACTACCGCTAGAATGTTGAACAAAACATTGGGCCACCTGTCAATAGACCCCAGTACAAAACATTGGCATGACCAATGCTAGATGCTCTACTGAACATTGGATGTCTTCCTCTAGATTCTGTATAAATCATTTGCTTGCTTACCGCTATAATACGGTAAGAAAGTTGTTTTGACCACCACTAGTATGTTGAACAAAACATTGGGCCACCTGTCAATAGAACCCTGTACAAAACATTGACCTCAGTATCTATCGAATGCTTTACAAAACATTGCATTTTAGCTTGTTAACTAAAATGCTGTACAAAATGTCGGCCTTCGTAGCTTTTGAATACTGTAAAAAATTCCTACTCGTAGGGACTAAGTCATTTTTAGCTGTTTCTGTATAACATTTATCCCTGGTATGACTTTCTTTTTTGTATGAAAATCATCCAAAGTGAGGTACATAAATGTTGGTTACAATTGAAGAAGAAGCATTTAAAAAAAAAAAAAATGTCATCGCCTTACTTGAGTAGTTTTGGACTTTTCTTGTATCTTCATTATTATTAATTACTAAAATATTAAAGGTTAGGTTTAAATTTGCGGCATATCCCATTACGCGTTTATGTAAGACAAGAAACATCAAGAGAAAAAAATATCAGAACTGGAGTCTGACTAAATTAAACACCTTTAAAAAAAAATAATTTTCTCCTTAATCAGCTGTTATACTATTTTCGTTTTTATCTATTAGTTAAGGAATTAAGACCCGCATTGACACGTTTTCCATATTCCGTTCTACACAATTTTCCAATTAGGCACGAAAAGGTGTATTTAGATAAAGGCACTTCATTAATTACTCTTTTCCCTCACTCATATTTATATTTATTTCAACATTTTCTTTATAAGCATAAACAAGACACGCCGATACAATGTAAACAATCAGGGGGGTATTTTTGACACGTCGAGCATTAACTTCAGTAGTGTATGATCACCTTAAGAGGAGTACCATCCCTCTCAAGGAGAGTATATTCATTCTCAATGGGAGTACCTTTACTCACAATGGGAGTACCATCCCTCTCAAGGAGAGTATATTCATTCTCAATGGGAGTACCTTTACTCACAATGGAAGTACCATCCCTCTCAAGGAGAGTATATTCATTCTCAATGGGAGTACCTTTACTCACAATGGGAGTACCATCCCTCTCAAGGAGAGTATATTCATTCTCAATGGGAGTACCTTTACTCACAATAGGAGTACCATCCCTCTCAAGGGAAGTATATTCATTCTCAATGGGAGTACTATCCATCTCAAGGAGAGTATATTCATTCTCATTGGGAGAACCTTTACTCACAAAGGGAGTACTATCCCTCTCAAGGAGAGTATATTCATTCTCAATGGGCGTACCTTTATTCGCTATGGTAGTACCATCCCTCTCAAGGAGAGTATATTCATTCTCAATGGGAGTACCTTTACTCACAAAGGGAGTACCATCCCTCTCAAGGAGAGTATATTCATTCTCCATGGGAGAACCTTTACTCGCAATGGTACTACCATCCCTCTCAAGGAGACTATATTCATTCTGAATAGGAGAACCTTTATTCACAATGGGAGTACCATTCCTTTCAAGGAGAATATATTCATTCTCAATGGGAGTACCGTTACTCACAATGGTAGTACCATCCTTCTCAAGAAGAGTATATTCATGCTCAATGGGAGTACCTTTACTCACAGTGGGAGTACCATTCCTCTCAAGGAGAGTATATTCATTCTCAATGGAGGTACCTTTACTCACATCAGTTACTCCACCATACTAGGTGAGTTCAAAGCAGCAGTAAAAAAATTCTGGCTGATAGCTTTTTGTTTTGTTTTTTCTGGCCATTTTAAGTTTGCATTTTAACTAGTTTTTGACTGAAAACAAGTTACGTAAATGTATCTAACTCTCTTAATTTAATAGATATAAAAACCAAATAAACAATAAAATTAGCAGAACGATATGCCCTTGATTTTTGTTCCTAAATTGTGTTTTCTAAATAGTGTGTAAATCACGAAAATTGATTGAACTTTTAACTTAAAACGGGAGTTTAGTGCTGCAAAATTATTATAAGGGAGAAAGACTTACCTTACTTTTTTTTCTTTCATAGATTTATTACAGGACTACTTGCTGAAGAACGTTCAAGCTTGAGAACTTTTTTTTTTTAGATAATTTTTCAAAGTTTACAATAATCGTACTTTTCGTAATATTTATAGTAAAATATCTCAAAAGGGCCTATGTCGAAAATAATGAAATCTATACAGATTACACCTCTTCATGACATAAACAAATGATATAAATTTGGAGACTCAACTGGTTCCAGAGTTATAGTGCATAAAAGTTGTGCTAAAATCACGTTATACGTACACAACATTTAATCACAATTCACAGTACAAATGCATTTAATTAGTATTTAAAAGGAACAAAATGTTAATAATGCAATCAGTAATAATTGCTATTACAGTCCTAAGTAATATTTCTTCAACAATATATTCCTCAATGACTTTTTCTTACGATCTTTCTAAAATTGCATAAAAAAGTAAGGACCTCTTCAATGTGCCCACACACCCGAGGAAACCAGCAACTCGCTGTGTTAGAGTATATTTCCCAACCATTGAGTCCTGGCAGCCCTTCTTACTGAACTTTTTAATCCTTTCTACTCAGATATCGGTAGAAAGTAAGGACCTCTTGGATGTGCCCACACACCCGAGGAAACCAGCAACTCGCTGTGTTAGAGTATATTTCCCAACCATTGAGTCCTGGCAGCCCTTCTTCCTGGCATCTTACTGAACCTTTTAATCCATTCTACTCAGCAATCGGTAGAAAGTATCTAAAACTATTCTAGTTCCGCACTTCCTGAGTGATATGGATGGAAGGCCTGAATGGGTTGTGTGTATATGAGACCGTCTGCTGATAACAGGCAGCCACCAGATAACCACCAACTGCTCCTCTCCCTGATCTACTCGACACCTCGGCGCCTCTTAGAAAAACTTCAAAGTAATCAGTCAACTTCATTCACTGAATTAAACGTAAAAGTTAGATCATCTGATTCGTTGTAGTTATAGGGGCCAATGTTAACTAAAACTTGTATGTTAAATTGTTTACACAAATTATGTTTTGTAATTATATGAAGACAGTTAGTCGTTGGGGGGATAACATGTCAAGGAATGGTTGGAAACCGGCGAAGAAAAAACGTCAAAATTTCAGAAAAATCTATATTTCGAACGCTTCGGCATGCTTTTTGGCAGCCTTCATCAGCAACAGTGTTTAATAAAAAGACGAACATAAAACATTTACATTTGGTACCTATTTACACCCACTTGGTATTTTATTGGTAGGCAAAATAAAAATCTGAAATAAAATAAAATTGACAAAGTAGTGATATCAATAGATATTAAATTTAGGTAAAATACTGTTTCCGGAAATATACATATTCACATTTTAGAATAAATAGATACTCATCTGTTATATATTCCCACGATGTTGGACACTTTAGTATTGACTCGGCTGCGGGTAGTGGAAATTGGATGTTTATAATTTCTAATTTTATGACCAGAATTATTTAAAGTTTTATTTTTAAACTCCCGATGAGGCGCTAGAAGGCCGTGAAATATGTAGAGCGAGAAATAAAGGATTTGGAGCAGAATAATTGTGTGTGTGTTCTTTTTTAGTCCGGTTCCTCCCTCCCCCATAGGGAGGAACCCCGCTTATAAGGTTGATCTCATGAAACAATCCGGAAGTGCCGACTAGAAAATTTCGCGTTTCAAAACCCCTAGAGACCGAAAATGACGGTGGTTCAAATTTGTATACATATATATATATATATATATATATATATATATATATATATATATATATATATATATATATATTTGTCTGTTCGCCCTCTAGCTCCTAGGCGAATGGTCCGATTTTGATGAAATTTGGTTCAAAAATCTTTTGTCTAATTTGAAAGGTCAAGTTCGTTAACCAGCAGAATCCACCCACTGGAAGATGGCGTTTGGGGCGAAATTCGCGCAAAAAAATCTTACGTTTTTGAGTTCATAAGCTTGAAAGAACTCGTTTTATAGGCTTCTTGGGCAAGGAAAACGAATGAAACCATTTTCAAGGCGATAGCTTTAACCTTTTTTGAGAAAATTGGAAAAATAGTTTTTGAATACCGTTTTTGGTTTGGGTACTTAGAATCATGGGATTCAGTTGAAACATTTTCTGCATGTTCTACTTTCATTAAAACTATTATGTTGAAATTTTTGTTACGTTTTGAGTTAAGGAAGGGTTAAAATAAAATATTTTATTAACAGACATAAAAAGTTTTGGTAACTTTGTATACTTTCCTTAATATCTCGAAAACCGTTGACAATATTGGGAAGCGGAAGGTTACTATTCGAAAGCTTACTAAATGCTCTACAAAAAAGGTTCTGAAGAAAGTTTTAATTAGGCGATGTCCATCGGAGAAATAAGTGCTTAAAACTTTAAAGTAATTGATTTCGTTTATTCGAGCGGTTCTTTTTGTCTGTTTTATTCCTTGTTATTTTTTAATTGCTTATAGTCGGATAATGTATTTGACAATAAAACAGATTAAGTAAAATAAGAAGATAAGAAGATCTTTGTAGCGTTCAAAGAGTGAGATCCCAAGGCTTTCCAAATGCCTCTGAGCGGAGGCCTTTCTGGCCGACTTACGGGTTGGCTGACCCATACAGGTAAGATCGTAAATCAAGACCTTTCAAGACTGGTGGAACCAAAATAATAACTGATTCTTTTTGAATCTTTCCAAATTAGACTAGGGATAAAAACGAAACCGCGCTAAGATGATGCAGTTCCTGCGAGTCGGATTTTTTTTTTATTATTGCCTCCTTAAGTGACAGTTAAATAGCCTTAAGAAATCGATTCGCCTTATAAAAAAAACTGTCAGTAGGAAATATAAGTTTCATAGATTAGGTTTCTCATTGACTGAAGCGACTGTATTTATGTTTTTAGAGAAGAGGTTTTTGTACGTGAAGATTAAATAGTCTGCAGTCAGTCGGGGGTCGGACATAATAGTTAGCTTTGCAGAAACTGCGAGTGTGTATTTGAACTACCGTTATTTTCGTGATCTATGAGTTCTGAAACTCATTTTGTGAAATTGTCTTGTCGGTACTTCCGAATTCATGAGGACAACCTCATAATCGGGTTTTCTCCTCGGAGGGGACAAGAAACACGCTAAAAGTCTCATTTCAAGCCTTCGTCGCGGCGATAAACAGAATTGGGCAGAATAAGTTACAATAACCATTTTTTAGAACATTCCGACGCTGTAGTTGCATTATTAAGCACATTAAACACCTCAATTCATGCCTTAATAGCAACACATACTTGGGTGTATCCAGGCACTAGAAGAAATAACTGTATATCACCTACGTATAATGCAGACGAAAGATTTCAGAGAATACCTACCCTTGTCCCTTCTCCTTTCAGGCTAAGGGCCAGGTAAGAGGAATACCTACCTTGTTTGAATCTTGGCACGGTTGGGCGGTGAAGGTTCAATCTCAGGAATGCGAAAAAATGGTAGACGACCCCCGCTATATGTATTATTTTATTTCAAAGCCGGATTATAAAAAGTATCTTCATCTTCTTGCAGAGTATGCGAATTTCTGTTACATACCCCATCAGGCAGCGATTGCAGGTAGTACAACGCAAAATGCTTATTTTGACATTGGATGAAGGTAGTTAGCCGTTAAGTTGATAAAATGTCGAGGAAGGGTTGGGATTCGGCTAAAAGAAAACGTCACTTTTGAAAAAACATCTATAGTGCAAACGTTTCGGCATGCTCTTTGGCAGCCTTCTTCAGCAATAAATGCCTTGGTGAGGGAGGGCAACGATAACGTTTAGGGGAACATGGATAAGTGTTACACTACATTAGATACGTGCTCCACGCTTATGCATGGCCCCATAAAAGTTATCGTGGTCTTCCTCCGTCACTTAGGCATTTAGTGTTGAAGAAGGCTGCCAAAGAGCATGCAGAAATGTTCGACATGCAAATTTTCCGAAAATGTGACGTTTGTTCTTAGCCAAATCCCAACAACCATTACTTGACTTCCTATTAGGACTGGGTTGGTCCCAGAAATAAGAAAAATGTCCCGAAAAGCCCATTTGCTGCAGAACCGGCTTTTGAATTATTTAGTTTGGTACACTTCAGTGCATCTTTACATTATTGTTTTTACCGAGATATAAGCAGTCGGGGTTTGGTCAGAATAGTTGAATAAACAAAATAAAAAAATGAATCATCGTTTATGTTCTTTTTAGCCGTAGAGTGAAAAAAAGAGCCAGGTTAGTCTTTTAAAAATTTTTTTGGCTCAAGTCTTGTGTTGTGCAGTAGATCTTTCCAACTGTCGGAAAACATTTCGGGCTATAATTGGCTAGAGTAGACGAGGGACTGGAATGCAGCTACTTCGATATACTCCATAGATCAAAATAAGACAATTGCTATTGTTGAGCCAGTATCGCTAACACATTTTGATAAGACTGGTGATAGGTCAACTCCAGTCTGAGGTACTTGCTGGATCCTGAATCTCCAACCGTTCATTCTACTTTTGTCACCACGTCACACATAATCTACACAAAGCAGTAATACTCTATTTGAGACTTTAGTTTTCCAATTTCAACCTCCACTCCGACTATATCCTTTATACCTCAGAGGAACTATATCACTCTCCATCCACCTTGGTGATTCGTGTATTTTACTGAATGTTGGCGTGTCTAGGTTCGCGAATCTCTTATCTACCTAAGATGGATGCCCATGGATTCACCTCATCCCACTCCATCTTAGATTTAAGTAGTTTAGGTCTCATCGCCCTTTATTCTCTCTCTTTTATATTTTTCTCCTTTCATCTATCCAATTTCCAGAAAAATTCGCTATTTCTTTAATACATCACATCTATTGTTCGGGTACACAGGGGCAATTCTCCTTGTATCTTCGATTGCTACATTTTTTGTTTTCTTCTTAAATAACTATAGGAACAAAAAAGGAAAAAAAATCCGACTCCACCCTCAGCGTGAATGGCAATATTATATAGTATCAAAGATGGCGGATGATGAAAGTGTTGCTTAGTATTCTATGTGCGGAAAAACGTTTGCTGAATTTGACGTGATCATAAATTGTGAAGTAAATTGCAAGCAAATGGCCCGTATATTCTGCCTCGACATGAAAACGGCTGAGAAATGGTTACTCAAGACTTCAACAAATATTTACTGATTGTCCAACGCCAGCGTTTGACATTTGTCACTTACAATTTTTTGAAAATTAACTAAACCGTCGATTAATTCGAGTATTGAGGTAGTTTTATTAATGTGCAAAGTAGAACTTCGTATGACGGAATTGATAAGTTTGCCTTACTAAATTTTACTTCTGACTGAATAAGCAGGCGGCGTCCTATAAGAAGCTATATGCCGGATAAATACTGTTCATAAATTCCTATATCCTCACTATTTTAAATTTTCATACAGAAGAATGGCCCATTTCTGTGAAGAGAAGTATTGTACAAGAAGAAGATCCGCTATCCATCTCTCAACTTCATAACTATGCCTTCTGTCACATTTTCAGAATCTTTATAGCGAACGTTTCGGCAAGCTCTTTGGCACGCTTCTTCAACACTAAATACCAGGGTATTTAGTTATTGGTTGACCATGATAAATTTTATAGGATAAGTGTTGTCCAATTATCTGTTGAGCGTAACACTTCGCCACGGTCCCCTAAAAGTTATAAAAAAACGAGCAGTCCTCCATAAAAAAAGTGGGCAGTGGTATTGTTAAATTCAGGAAGGATTTTCTCAACGAAATTAATTTATTTTTTTATAATTTGATAACGACCGCCGACATTCGCTATGGGTGCCTGGAGCTCCGAAAGGTGAAACCAATGTTTTATGTTTCCTAAATCCCCAAAGAATGGCTGAATAACATTACTAAGAGTATGAGCCCTCGGCAATCCTCAACAGCCGGCGATGCAGAAAATCTTTTTGTAATCTCATAAAACGTTCCGGAAGACGATCCATAGTTATTCCAGATCCCTCTTGCACATACTTCTTTTCATCTCAATCCTTCAGTTCAAGCAGATAGCCGTTCAGGTGATAAGAAGGAATGGTTGGGATGTGGCTTAGAGGAAACTTCGATTTTGAGAAAAATCTATATTTCGAACGTTTCGGGGGAATTCCTCTATGGTCAACAAAAACGGATTCTCCATCCACCCCTTGGCATTTTTGTTGAAAAAAAAGGCTGCCAAAACGCAAGGAAACGTTTTCTGAAAATCTGGCGTTTTCTATTTGCCGAATCCCAACCAAACCTTCATTTCTTATCCTATAACTATGTTCAACCAAACAATGTTTCTCCTTTCGATAACTCTCAATTTCTTTTTATAACGCATTTAAAGAAACACTATAAATTAAATTAATATATTTTTCAATCGTAAGAATAAATATTTTATCATTTCACATACATTTTGGGGACTAAGTCTTCAAAGGATTTTTTTTAACGGCACTTCGACCTCTGGAATATTACTGCCGGGCTATCAATAGGTTGCCACCCTTCCTAAACACCCCTGGACCAGCAGGGAATTCCTTCAGCGGGCCCTGAAATGATAAGACAAAACCTTCTCCGGCGGGACTCGAACCGTAATCTCCCACTGGGCCACGGGGAGACCCCTTGAAGCATATTAACGCAAATACGAAAGCGCCACGAATTTCGTCAAAAAAAGAAACATGTTCCGGCAGACGGTTTTTGCTGGTGTACATATTCGACCTTTCAACTTAAGCACCAAGTATTTTTGTACCAACTTTCATTAATATTTTGTAGCAGTTACGGAGCATATATACATATAAATCAGTCCCCTAACAGGCCTCGAGGGCCCAGAGGGGCAGATACTGTAGAGGTATCTGATTCTTGACCATACGGCTCACTAGGGAGATAGAGTGGTCGGTACTATACTCCAACCGCCTGATTTCCCGTTTGCAGGTGCCCATTAATTAAAGGCTGGGTGAGCGTAGGGACGATCTGGAAACCCAAATCCATCCCCCGAAAGACGACGCTAGAAGGTAAAAATCTTTAGTGTGATTCGGGTTTTGAACTCGGGTCATCCAGTTAATGAGTCTAGTGCTATATATATATATATATATATATATATATATATATATATATATATATATATATATATATATATATTTGAACCACCAGTATTTTTCATGATCTTCTTTTCATGACATTCGGTTCATTCTTCATGACGCACGAGATTTCACATCGGATTGCGTCATAAGGTCGACGTCATAAGATTGTTTGTTCGTTTTGGAGGGAGGGAGGAAACGCGCTAAAAGGAAGGATAAATATAATATTTAATATTCCATTATTCCTCATATTTTCTTTGCATATCTTCCCGAATGATGAGGAATCTTGAAAAGAGCCGGCGAATAAACAACAATACTCTCGTTAAAATAAAAGCTGAACAATTTGCAGCTGCGGCTGTAGCATCCCCCCCCCCCTCCCCGTCAGCATTTATTAATTATTTGCTATTTTTCCCTCCTCGGAGCTCCAATTTATTAACGAGACTTCAAATGAAGCCTTCATTTCCCTTGCAAATAAGGAGTGCCAAGACGAACGGAATCTTTATTGAAAATTTATTCTAATCAATTTTATTACTTCCAGCTTTCTATGGACCCACATTTGGTATCTGATGGAGGCTGGAATTTACAGGACATCATTAATTAATTATCGATTCCCTGAGTCAACAAAATTGCCCTCAATAGATTTTTACAAATTTGTCCTTTAAAGAGACTTACAGAAGACTTAGATGCATCTCTAAACATACAAATACGACTAAGGAACTGCGTCATCTTCCCACGTTTCTGTTGTTATGCCTAATGTCATTTGGAAAGGTTGGAATTGAAAAATATTTAATAAAATCTCGAAGAAAAGAAAACAAAACTGACAGTATCCAAAGAAGAAATGACTCCCACCCGCCTTCTCAACTTTCGCTCCAGGAAACACTATTAACAACACATTTAACATTTTCTTATATTGTCACTAAAATACTCATTTACTGTTAAAAGGTGAGTCATACAGAGACAAAACCTGTTCAAAAGAACGAAACCAACAGCAGGACACTTGTAGAAATACTCACATGGCATGTTCGAATTGCACTCGCAAAGTTCCATTTTAACGACAAAAAAGTGAGCCTCATTTTATATATCCTGTTTTACAGACAAATACATTTTCCTACTATAAGCAATTACAAAAATAAAAAGTAATGGAAACAGATAAAAAGAACCGTTCAGATAAACGAAACAAACAACTACAACGCTTTAATCTTTTATTTCCCCGAATGTGACCGTCCATGGAAACATACTTCAGAAATATTTTTGTTGGATATTTATTAAGCTTTCGAATGGTTATAGTTCATTTACCATGATCTCCCAACCGTTTTACAGATATTTAAGAAAATATACGAAAATCCTAAAACTGCTCCAGTCTGTTAACACATTTTTTTTTGTTTTGGAATAACTCCAAATGTAGCCCAAATGTATTTATCTTACTATGGATGAATGTCAAACATGTATAACGTATTTTAACTGAATCCTATTCTACGTACCCAAATCGATAACAGTTACAGATATCGCATTGAAAATGGTTTCATTCGTTTCTCTACGTTAGAGAACCTATAAAAATTCTATCTGGAAGTCTAAAAATAAAAAGCCGTAAGCGCAACGATTTTTTTTTTTGCGCGCGAATTTTGCCCATAAAACAGTTTCCCAGTAGTCGGAGTCAGAGTTGGGCAAACGTTAGCGCGCGCTAAAAGCTGAAACCTCTCCGCTAATTTAGCGAAACTGTAGAAAGCCAGCGCTAATAATTAGCGGTTAGCACTGACACTCCTTAATCTAGGTTACTTCCGGTCCTATATTCATCCCTGGGTCGTTTCCGGAAGTACCCCAGGGCCTTCCAGGCACTCATGATAGACCGGAGGTGAACCGGCAGTGACCAGGAAGTAATTGTAAGCAACCGGAAGTGGTCCGAAGTTGTCCAGATTCATCCGGAAACTGTCCAGAAGTAATTTTGGTGACCCGGAAGCCATTTTGGGAACCCGGAAGTGGCCAAAAGTTGTCCAGATTCATCCGGAAACTGTCCAGGAGTAATTTTGGTGACCCGGAAGCCATTTTGAGAACCCGGAAGTAAAACCGGAAGTGGCCAAAAGATGTCCACATTCGTCCGGAAACTGTCCAGGAGTAATTTTGGTGACCCGGAAGCCATTTTGAATATCCCCGGGGCATTTACGGGCGAATTTGAGCAGCTTTTGGCCACTTCCGGTTTCACTTCCGGGTTCTCAAAATGGCTTCCGGGTCACTATAATTACTCCTGGACAGTTTCCGGATGAATCTGGACTACTTTTGGCCACTTCCGGTTTCACTTCCGGGTTCTCAAAATGGCTCCTGGGTCACCAAAATTACTTCTGGACAGTTTACGGATGAATCTGGACAACTTCGGACCACTTCCGGTTGCTTACAATTACTTCCTGGTCACTGCCGGTTCACCTCCGGTCTATCATGAGTGCCTGGAAGGCCCTGGGGTACTTCCGGAAACGACCCAGGGATGAATATAGGACCGGAAGTAACCTAGATTAAGGAGTGTCAGAGTGTGCCATTGTCTGTGAGTGACCGGAAGTGAGCCAGATCGAACAGGAGTTACCCAGTGATAGGCATGAGTCGACCGGAAGTAACCGAAATTGACATTCATGTGATTGGAAATCCTGTAGATTGAAGCGGAAGTGGAACAGGAGAGAGGGTGCTCAGAGCAGACCGGAAGTGAGCTTTGAGATGACAAAATGTTGTAACTATAGCTTAAGCTTTCAGCAATTACCATATTTCATAAATAGATTAGCGGTTAGCGCACTGCCGCCGCTAACCGCTAATTATTAGCGCTGGCTTTCTACAGTTTCGCTAAATTAGCGGAGAGGTATCAGCTTTTAGCGCGCGCTAACGTTTGCCCAACTCTGGTCGGAGTCTGCTGTTTAACAAAGGTGACTTTTTAAATTAGACAAAATTTTTTTGTACCAAAAGTCATCAAAATCGGACGATTTTTGAGCCTGCGATGGAGAGAACAGATATATATATATATATATATATATATATATATATATATATATATATATATATATAATGTATACACATACATACATATATACATATACACACATATATATATATATATATATATATATATATATATATATATATATACAAATTTGAACTGCCGTTATTTTCTTGATCCAAGGGTTCTGAAACGTGAAATTTTCTAGACGGCACTTTCGGGTTCCGTCATGAGGTCAATCACATAAGAGGGTTTTCTAACAATAGAGAAAGGGAGGAATCACGCTACAATCTGTCAAACGTTGAGAGTGTGCACCTCAGAAAGAAAGTGGAAAGTTAGGACCTGAATCCTGATGAGACAATAGCCTGCTTGATTCCAGAGATAAGGATGAATGAGTGAGGAGAGAATAGACCTAGAGCCCCTGGATAGGACGCGAGGATAACATGTGGTTGGCAGGTAGGGTTCAACCAACCCTTCAACCGAACCCCAACTGTTAGAGCATACTAGCTTGTTAGTTACCCTAAGCAGGATAAAAACAGCAAAATTACATCAACAATGGATTGAATTTCAACATTAACAATAATACTCGAGGTTAGAGTTTTGTTTTGAATGATGAATAAATAAATGGACGCCTTTAAACGGAAAGGAACCAAGCGCCATTTTTAACGAAATTGAGTTTTTGGTGCTATCTTGTAGAGAATTAGAGGATTTATATAGTAATAAAAAACTGGATAAATATAATGTTGGCATTAAAGCAAGAAAAATTACCAAAAAAAGTGAAATGTTGTATCCAGTATGCTGTAATAAACAGAAAGGAATCAAGCACCATTTTTATCAATAACTATAAAAATAAAACCCCATTACCAAAACAACAGTTTATTTTAATTTGAGAAAATGAATAAAACATTTGAGATAATAAAGGAATTTTAGACCTACATAAAACTTTAAACCCAATTCTCTAAAGAATGAACAGATGGCACTTGGTTCCTTTCCGTTTAAAGGCGTCCAAATTGAATTTGTTGTTGGGAAACAATTATTTATAAATTTGTTAAACCTCTGTAGAATATACAGGATAGGTACAATGTACATTATTATGTTGCAGGTTTTACAGGTTACGTTGCACCTGATGAGGCATCAACTGTCGTTAAACATTTAGAGCACCAAATTAAAAAGAAGATTATTGAAATTTTGAAGTTTTTAACGCGTTTCCTTCCTCCCTCCGTAGGGATGAATGTCAACTCCCTCCTTACGGATGAATGTCAACTTCCTCTATAGGGATGAATGGCAACTCCCTCCATAGGGATGAATATGAATCTCCGACCATAGGGATGAATGTCAACTCCCTCCATAGGGATGAATGTCAACTCCCTCTATAGGGATGAATGTCAACTCCCTCCATAGGAATGAATATCAATCTCCCTCCGTCCATAGGGATGAATGTTAATCTCCTTCCATAGGGATGAATATCAATCTCCCTCCCTCCATAGGGATGAATGTATAGTCACTCCATAGGGATGAATGTCAACTACCTCCATAGGGATGAATATCACTTCACATTTCAAAGCCCGGAGATTACGAAAATAACGGTGGTTCAAATACATTTTAAAATTCAATATACAGAACGACATACGGATTTATAACCAGGTCATCAGATCCAAGTCCTAATCGGTTTTTTTCCTAGGGGAAGGAGGAAAATCCTTAATAATGAAAGAATTAATTAATGGGTGTAAGTAAATGGGATTCGTTAACAGGAAGAAGTAATAATAAATGTATTACATCACTGTACAATATACTGGGCGGTATACTGATTTATCAAGAGATTATCGGCTCGACCTTATAAAAATTAAAAAATACCGAAAATTCTCCTGGATTATCAATTTTTTTTCTCTGAACGCTATCGACTCTATAAAGCTGTTTGACGCTATACGCAGAAATCTTACAAACGACGTGGCCGCTGTAGGGGAATGCTCTTCTCAATACGATTAGGCTTTATAGCCTGTTCAGATAGACGAATACGTTCAAATGCGCATGTGCGAACTTCTTTCCTTCTGTTTTTCCATTTACAAAGTCATTTAATAAACTACAATTTTTTTTAAGCCTTCTAATAACTGATTATGTCTCATTAAAGGCCAGGGAAGGCTTCGAGAGGTGAGACAAGAAATAAAATGTTTATCAATACTTAGCCAAAGCTCTGAGTGAAAAAAATCAAAACCTCCCGATGATAAGTTTATTACACAAAGGAAATATTCCCTGTGAATTTCACTCTACGGGAATATAGGCCACGCCCTTTTCCATCCAACTACACCATATATTTAAGCGGACAACTTAATAGTTTAAATTGTTTTAACCTAAGCTTCGGCTAAGTATTGATAAAAATTAAATTTAATACTATCTCCTATGTCTGACCTCTCAAAGTCCCAAAGGATACATAATCAGTCTCAGTAGTGTTTCACGTAAAGTGTAATACATTCATCGGCTTTGCAAATGGCCAAAGAAGTTTGAGCATGCGCAATTGAACTGTTCTGCCTATCTGAGCTGGCTTTTCTAGTAATTGAAAGAGGCAGATAAAGTAGTGTAAAACATGGATGGAGGACTGACTTTTATAAATGAATATAAATATTTGTATTCACATTACGCCTCAGATATATTTTATTAAATATAATAGAGCAAGAACCTTTTATTTTTCCTACTGTACTGTCTTGCTGATAAGATTTTTCAGTATTTATTTCATGAGATATATGTGATTTATTTCTCTAGTAGATTCCTGTACTATCCATGAAAATGTTAGTAGTTGCTGGTTAGGTCTAGTGGTCTAGCCGCCGAGCCCCTACCATCAGTAGGAGAAAGTCGATGAGATGGGGGATTCCTCGAGGAGACATTATCTATTCATGCCTTCTAGGCTCCCCTGCAGTTGGCAAGCTCTCCAACGGATCTTTCTAGGCTACAGCACCTCCTAATGAAGGAACCTAATAAGGAAACCGGGGTTCGATTCGTTCAACGCAAAAAAATATATAATATTAGCTTCGCCAGGTTAGAGAAGTAGGTCTCGTTCAGTTCTCTGGATCATGAAATGAGAACTCAATTGAAGTTGTGGGAATATGGCGATGGAAAGACCATTTATTAATATTAGCAACGAGTTGGATTGACTAGAGTTTCGATATAACCTTGAGCGAGCGGAAACGCATAGCAATTATGCCACTAACATAAGAGCTAATGGTGTCCTAGGTTATATAACATTAGCATTTAAGATAATGGCATAATTGCTATGCGTTTCCGCTCGCTATGCTCGCTCAAGCTTAGCATATCGGAACTCTAGTCAATCCAACTCGTTGATAATATAGATCACTGGTTTTTCGGTGGAAAATGGGCCGATATGCTAGTTAAGAAAAGTTAGTTTGGTAAACTTTCCAACTGTCTGAATGGCATATTTTTCAGTCGTAGGTAAATCCCAAAGACTTATTTTTCAGCACACAAACAACACTATTAACTCAAACAAGAAACAATGAATAGAACTTGCGTAAAAAAACACAAATCTAAAAGTGAATCGCGTAGAAAACAGTAAGTGAACAAAAGGGTTACTAAAAAAAAACAGCCAATCGAATTTCCCATAGGAGTAATCCAATAGAAATGCCTGCGCAGATGATCCAGATCACTGAACGGGGCCCACTTCTTGAACCTGTTGAAGCTAATACGCAAGTACCAAAAACTACAAATGGAAGGTTAACGTCCATAATGAAGTCCATCCAATGTCGCAATGCGGAGGTGCCGATGAGAAATCTCAAAGTTTAAACCCCATAAGTAACGAAAATACGAGTAGTTTGAATTTCAATATTCAGCGAAATTTGCGGCGAAAATTCCTAACACATACAGCTTTGGCTTTATAGGCTTTCAGAATTGGACGTCATAGACTTCTCAACTAGACATAAATATTATCGGCAATGAACAAACTGGCAATATAGATTTTATTAAAACTGACAATATAGATTCTATTAAAACTGATAATATACACAGGCCACGTCTCATTCGCCTCCAATCCTCTCTGCTTGTGCAGGGTGTGGTTGGATGGCGCAAGGTAACTCCAGGTCATCCTAGAATCCTTCCTAACAAGGAAGGCATTCGGTTGACAACTGGGGGCACCGGAAGCGTGGTCAAGCTACATAGAATTTTATCAAATTACATAATACATATATTGTAGACTGTAATATTTCTTTAAATAAATAAAATATATAGAAGAAGTCTTCTTTGAAATACGATAATATAGATTTTATTAAAACTGACAATATAGATTCCATTAACACTAGATTTACCAGACCAGTCATTTTGGTTGGTCGTGCAATGTCAATTCAAAATTCCTACTACATATAACATTTGCTTTGCCAAATGATGTTATGACTTTGTAGCTATAAGTAGAGAATATAATAATAATTTAATGAACTTAATGTTATTTTATATATATTAGCAACAAATATATTTTTTGTTATTGACATTCATACCAGTACCCGGTATGGTAAATTTAGTGTTAAAACTGCCAATATAGATTCAATTAAAAGCAATCTGGATGCACGGAATTGAACTCTGGAGTACCGCCAAACCCCCCAATAATCAGAAAATCTAATCTGAAGCCCTCATAACCATCCTTAATGCTCCCTATTATGTCTCTAACTTCACACTTCACAATGACCTCCAAACTCCTTTCCCTAAAGAACAAATTCCACTCATATTTGTGAAATTCCACAGCTAACATTCCTCCCACTTAAATTAACTTGCTCAAAATCCATTCTCTACTTCCCCTGCTGAAAACACAGCCAGGCCGTCTCAAGATATGCATACAGGTAGCTCTATTGTGTAAATATTTGTAAACGAACTTATATATACTCTCTGTGCTAAGCTTTTATCTTCTATATGTGCGCTAGACTGTAAATCTGCCCATTTCTCTTAAATTACCATTTTATCTTAATATGTGGGATGCGATTGGAACAAGTTGTATATAATTTTTAACAAGAATTACATTGTCCACCTAATTTTTTAAAATTATAGTCAGCGAATCTCCACTTTTAGAAAGAAAGTAAGTCTCTGAATATGTTGACATTTTTTTGCTTCAGGAAAACATTAACATTATTTCTAAAAACTTAATGTGTAATAAATGAGCGAACTAACCGTAAAACATGTACTAACAGAAACGTCAAACTTTAGACCACATGACATGTTTGAATTACCAACTGACAGCAGTCAAAATATAGAAAAACACCTGAAAACTATTTATATATATATATATATATATATATATATATATATATATATATATATATATATATATATATATATATATATATATATAGCAAAATTTAACACCTTAATTTTTTTTATTATTATTATTTTCTTTTATTCATTTTTTTTTCACTTTAAAACTACTAATTTGAAACTATCAATGACTATGAACAGAAAAAATAAAAATAAAATCAAATTGCATAATTTAATGTAAAACTCTATTATATTCAAACTAGAAAAAAATAAATAGCGTAAGGAAGGTATCACGTCTGCATCTGAGCCATTCCTATTATACAGAATCAATGCGGTATTATATATTTTGGACCCACTGCCTAATCCTAAATAGATATAGTTCTCAGTAAGATATTAATTTAAGATAAAATATCTTAGAAATAAAGCAATAGTATAATAAACAAAACCTTTGGTCGTGATAGTGTTAACAGACATATATACCTATATGTGTTTATTTAATTATATATATATATATATATATATATATATATATATATATATATATATATATATATCAAGCATGGAATTTCTAAGTGATCCAAGTGCCATTTTACAATTATTCATTTTTTGATTGCACTGTAACTACGATCCTGCGCCAATGCCCTACTAAAATATCTGTGCTACTCTTGTTGGTTTTGATTTTTTTTAAGAAAACATGGCACTTAGATCCCTTAGCCATTCCACTCTTTATGTATGTATTAGTAGGACTTACCCTTGACAAACGACTTACCTGGAGCCAACACAAACAAAAGAAAAGACAGGAATTAAACAGACTACTAGACTCTCGCTCAAAATTATCTTTACAGAACAAGAGACGGATATACACTACTATACTTCAACCCACCTGGACGTATGGCTTGGAAGTTTGGGGGTGTGCAAAGCGAACCCATATCCTCAGAAGCCAATCTCTCCAATCCAAAATACTCCGCAAAATAGTCAATGCTCCATTGTATGTTTCAAACTACACTATCCATAACGACCTAGAAATGCCCTTTGTACAAACCCTATCCGAAACCCGATACCTTAACTTCCACTCCCGTTTGCCTGGTCACGACAATCCCCTAATCAATAACTTATCTTCATTCTCCATTCCCGGTAACCCTTATCGTCGCCTTAAGCGCAAATGGCCTAGAGATCTATTGTAAAATGTAAATATTATAAATGTAAATATTGTAAATAGCCATGCAAAAACAAAATGTAAACATCTGTTAAAATTTCATGCTAATAGGTTTTGGCCAATGGGCTTTTTTTCCTATCGATTACTCATGAATTTAATTCATGAACAAAATAATTAATAATAAAAAAATACTCTATGCATTGTATAATTGACAAATAAAGATATATAACTCCAAAAAAAATATATGTGTATATATATATATAAATTTTAGCGGGGGTCATTTTCGTTTTTTTTTTTTTTTTTTTTTTTTTAAATCAAACATTTGAGTGGATCTGGGAACATTCACTATAATATACAAATTTCACTGCAATATACAAATTTGGAGGCCCAGTGGCCGTGAGAGTTAAGACGTGAGCACTTAACATTCCGTGCCAAGGGTCGTGGGTTCAATTCCCACTAGAGGTAGTAGTTTTTCTTTGCAAAAAAAGGGCATCAGCCCTATCCTGGCTAGAAAAGGGCGCTAACCTATAGATAACCCGTTCTAAAATTCTGAGCTAATTATAATAGACGTTAAAATTTAAATAAATAAATATACAAATTTATACTTTTCACCTTTTTATTTCGATTTATCATCTTCACTTCCACTGCCCTTTGATTTTCTATAACCACAGAAGTAACTATATCCCAGTCGTTCAGTTCTTCCCCCTTCCCCCTCGCCACTAGCTGGCATTTTTCCGCACTAACTTCAATTACAAGCTTTTAAATGTGCATTGGCACAGCATAAGGCAGTTTTCTGTTACTCTTTTTTTACCTTCTTTTTTGTTTCTCTTCTAGTTTTATTGAGTCAGGAAAAAATAAGAAAAAAAAATAACAGTAGGTGTTCAGACTCCGTAGAGGATAGACTAGTTCTGATGAAAGCCCCAAGGGGTTGATCCGACAAACCTCTACCTGCTTTCACGTATATTTTTCAGCAAGTACTCGGTTATTTACATTCGTCGACAAGGGGTTTTTTTTAAAACAAATCTGATTAGTGACTAGATTTCTTTTCAGAATGTTTTCATAAAGAATAGTTTTCCTACACTGTTTAAAATCTTGTTTCAGAGTTCTTTTCCATTTAGTCATAGGAGCCTTTGAATATACAAGCCATTGACTCTAAGTATTCTGGTTTCATACCAATCCTCTTCTGAATTTTCACGGATTTAGAATCAGATGACAACGTTATCTATCACGACTAAAACTTTGTAAAGGATCACAAGTCGGTGGCCAAAAGTATTCGGAATGGCTGAAAACGGGTACCCACAAATATGCTTTCTTGGGCCGTTTTAGTCGTTCCCGTTGTGGTTTAAAATATCTCTGTAACACTTCAGAATTATGGGTATACGGAAGCGTGACAATTTCGACCCAAAACCGAAACAATAGTGTCAACAATTTTAATTTCGTTCCATTCAATTTGTTTTTCATATTTTATGTTTAATAGTAAAATCAGTTTTGAAAATCCAGAAAAAAAAGTAAGCTCTCCATTTCAAAAAACAAAATATCAGAAGTTCCTATTCTAAGCATTTCTAATCACACCAAGGATAAGAATGTTATGCAAATACGCTTAGTTTCCTGTGATTCAACCATATAATTAAAATTAAATTAGTCAGATTTAGGAATTACTGCGATGGGACGATCCCAGTTGGGGAAATAAGGTCCTAAAAATTCATAAAGTGGTGGTTTCGTTCATTTGAACGGTTCTTTTTATCAGTTTCCCCTTTTTCGGGCTTGAAAGGATTTGTAAATCCAAATTTCATAACCAACAGGGGCAGGGGCGAACAGTTTTTTTTTTTAATTTTACAGGCTGCTTACGGTACAAAAGGTTTCGCAACAATCAGAAAAAAAATCATTTTTAGATCCCTCTAACAAACGTCTGACTAACGAAGTGAAGGCGATAAAGTAAAATCTGTATTTCTCTTATTCTCTGGTAAATCGAAAAACGTTACCAAGTTCGGTGTTGCGGAAGAGTAAGTTGGGACAGCTTAAAAACTGTGTTCGCCGGGATTTCTAGACATCAGTCAGTTTTTCTCTTGAAATTACTCAAACCTTTATAGGTTTATTTTATTTATTTATTCTTTTTTAACCCTTAAGATCATTAAAGCCATCCCTTTTTGTGGTGATTTTTATTATTATTATGTAATAAGTATGAATAATATGGAGGGTCCATGTCATACAGTTTTCAGAAAATTGCAGACCTTGTATGCATCCTATTGACCAGTATAAGTCTTAAAAACATTTGAACTTAAATCACTGATCTGATTTTAAATATTGATATTTAAAATTAGATCAGTGATAATATAATTTGTCAGTGATCACTGACATTATTTATGTATAATCTTGTTCATAAAATATTTACTACTTCTACTAGGCTTACTTGTGCCCTGAAAACAAATAAGAATGACTTCCAGATGTGTAGCAAGATCTGCTACATGTGGCAAAATAATGAAGCTAGGACTTAGTCTCCTGTAGCACTGAAAAGAGCCATTTTAGTTTCCAATGCCGTTACAACATAAAATGCCAAAAATGGACTTGGTACAGTTGTGCTCTGAACCCTCCATATATACATTTCTGATTACATTTTTATTAATAATTGTTTTATTTGTCTACATTTAGTTCAAACGACAGAAGAAAAATGCTCGTTTTTATAAAATAACAAAATAAAATAAATAAAAAAATATTTAAAAAAAAAATAAATAAAACAAGGAATAGAGTATTTCGGTTCTGTATGCTCTATGAGATTTTGTTAATTTAATTGGCGGTCTTTAAAAAGTCAAATAGCTGCTTCACGGTGTTGGTTTGTTCGACTAGGAGACACACACATTGGATGGCATCGTGGCTGCACATTGGATTAGGTGAAATTTGGTGGATGGTCCTTTGACATGAGGAAGGGTTTCATATCCAAGGTTCTAATAAATATTTTTCTCCCGTTTAATGCCCGTGTTAAGACAAGGATACTTCGAAATACTCTCAAACTTTTAAGGGTACACCATAGGCACTGCTGAGCCAATAGCTAATACAGTTTTGGGTTGATTCCGTGCAATGTATAGACAACACCTTTTTTATAGATAAAGCAAGAAAATTATAAAATTTTTGGAAAAACAAATTTAAGAAGAGACCCTTCACCTATCACTCAAATGTGATTCAACTGGACTCGATTCACTCAGAAATCATAAAAAAAGACCGTCTCGCAGGAACTGCGTCATCTTAACGCGATTCCGTTCTTATCCCTAGTGACATTTGGAAAGCTTGAGTTAGATTCAGTTATTATTTTGGTTAGACCTTTTGTGAAATACTTTTATGGCCCCAGATATGTGACACATGACAAGGGAACTCTACCACTACCCTACCTTCTCAACGTTCGCTCTATTACCAAAACGTTTCTCATTTAATTGTGCTTTTACTATAATACTAATTTTATAGATAAATGCAATTTAAAACAACAAAAAAACAACCAATAAAAATTGAGTTAAGCAACCACAAAACCCGTTCAAAAGAACAAAACAAACACATTTGAAGCTTTAAGCACTCATTTCTCCGAATGATATCGCCTAATCGAAAATTAGTTTAGAACCTTTTTTATAGAGAATTTAGTAAGTTTTCGAATGATCACCATCCTCTTGCCACGGTTTTCCTACCTTTTTCGATATATTTCCCGATTTTTTCAGAAATATATACGAAGCTCCCAAAACTTTTCATATCTATGAATAACTTATTTTTTCTTATACTTCCTTAACTCCATAATTTAAACATCTTAGTGTATTTCAAACATGTTGAGAATATTTCAATTAAATCCCACGATTCGAAGTACCCAAACCGAAAATGAGTTACAAAAATATGTTTTCGATTTTTCTTAGAAACGATTACAGATATCGCCTTAAAATGATTTTATTCTCTTTCCTACTTGAAGGAACCTATAAAACGAGTACCTGCTAGCATATGACCTCGAAAACGTAAGCTTTTCTAAGAGGTTAAGAGATCTAAAGAGATAACCTTATATATAGAGATAAGGTTAAGGTAAGCGTTAAGAGATCCCGAAACGTAAAATTTTCTAGTTGGCACTTCCGGATTGCGTCATTAGGTCAACCTCATAAGCGGGGTTCCTCCCTATAGAGGGAGGGAGGAACCGCGCTAAAAGGTGGTTATTGATACTCCCCTCGTTGAAGCTCATTGCGAAAGGTGTTTCAGCAACCAAACCACAATCCTCTTATTGCGAGACCCCTAGTCTCTTCATAACGTCATTCAGTAGGGCCTCTGTCCCTTTTCCTTGATTATATCATGGAATTGTTAATTAAATTATTAATTAATTATCTTCGAAACTCACTTACTTGATGAGTTTTCAACGTCGAAGCTGTAGACCTCTCTGTGGCATACGAAAATGTCCTTTTCAACGTTATGTACTAATGAGTGCCCAAAAGGTTAACTTTCGAACTAATAATGTATTTCCACACATTCCCCTACTAATTAAACATACTTGAAAACAATTTACGAATCGTTGAGATTACGCCATCTTAGCGTGTTTCCATATAATGTTGATATCCTGTGTAGCTTGGAACGAAACGAACACTTTCGAGACATCAAGCATCTTCTATAGGACGAGGTCCACAAGAGATTTACGCCGAACCTTTTTATGCAGGAAATACAGTCGGGCCTCACATAATTACAGTATTTCGCAACTGTCTTCAAGATATTTTAGAAAATATACGAATAGTCCAAAACTGTTTTTGTCTGTTGATAAGATATTATTCTGTAATACTTCTATTCCAAACATAATCGAAATTTATATCTCATAGTTTTAATGAAGTGAAAATTGTCGTCTCAGAGCAACGTCTTTGGGTGAAACAAAAAAAAAACTAGTTTTTCTCACTTTTTCTAAAAAATACAGTTAAACATATAATCTTGAAAGTAGTACTATTCTCTTTCCAACATCCAAATATCTAAAAAAAAAAAAAAAAAAAAAAAAAGTCCCTGGAATCTTATTAGGGGAAACCGTAATCTCAACGCTTATCCGTTAAACTGTCCCGATTTCTACCTCATTTTGTGTCATCGAGTCGACGTTATAAGCGGAGTTACCTTATCGGGAGGAAGTAATCGCGCATAATCGTAAATATTAAACCTACAACATTGATCTTGGTATCACCTGAAAGGAAAATTAATAGGCTACAACGTTTGTATCGAGATGTTTTTACGTAAAAGGCTTGGTTTCAGTGATAAATAGGGCGATATTTTCCAGTTTTTTTGCGTTTTACGCGAAAACGGTGCGTCGGATCAAAAGATGTCTTGGAATAAATTAGTCTTAAAATTAAATTTTCTATCAGAATTCGTCATAAAAAAATACCTGCCGCCATTGGAAAATCAAGAGTTAGAATGCGCTGGAGAAAAACTGGAGAATGTTACAAAGTCAACTAAACCTTCAAAAGTAACCTCATGCAACGTAACTAAGACCTACCAAGTTTCATTTCCAAATTCCAACAACTCTAGGAGGAAAAGGGGGTGGACACATATACCGGGACAACCTGTATATATATATATATATATATATATATATATAGAGAGAGAGAGAGAGAGAGAGAGAGAGAGAGAGAGGTATAGAATATTTTATAGTTTATTTTAATAGTTTAACATCTTTGTTAGCATAAATTATTAGGTATTTTGAATGGATGTTACAAAAGTATACATACATTTTGCTATCCCTGCTTCACTTGAGTAGAACAATTTTTGGAGAAAGCCGTATTAATTACAATTTTGTATATAAACACAGACACATTTGAACCTCCTGTGACACGAAGGCTGTCAGACGTATTTGGGTTCTCCACGTTGAGTCTTGCTTGTCTTGCTACCTATATTATATATATATATATATATATATATATATATATATATTCACGTTTTATATGTCTCCTAAATATACGTTTATTTAACACAATCAGCAGTTTTTCGATATAGCGAAAGAGAAAAAAGATGAATTTTCATGTGTTCTTTAATTATTTAATATTATTTGTTTAAATAGTTAATTTACGCCAAAAGAATGTGATTACCCGCAGATCAAGAACAGAGAAATACAGCTATGAAGGTAGAAGCAAAAAAATTGTTACCCAATCAGAACTATATCTTGGCTAGATATCATGAATATTATAAATGAAATCCAATGACTGCTGAGCTCGCTGTCGAGTTCAACAAGCGACCTGATTAGCGAAGATCGAATGTTTCACTTCAAAAACAGTGCTCAAAACACAAACAGCCCAAAACAGTGAATGTTCTGTTTCCCTTTTTCTCCCTCCCTCCGTATTTAGGAAACCCTTATGACGCAATCCGAAACTGAATATAAATGTACGTGTATATACATGTATATATATATATATATATATATATATATATATATATATATATATATATATATATATGTTCCATATCTACCAGCATAAAAAACGGTCAGATTTCGATAACATTGGCACAATTCAAATTCTACCAAGTGTAAAACCACACTTGGTAGAATTTGAATTCCTCATATATAGTGCCTTATGGTTTTGGGAGATGGCCAGTATTGCCGCCATTGAATTTGCAAGAATGACGAGCAAATAAAGAAGTCTGGATTAGGGAAAAAAAACCGAAGAGCAAAAAGGTTTTTTACTGTGTTTTCGGGATTTTAGATTAATGTATCGTTAAGAGGAATCGTTATAAAAACGATGGCATTTTTAGAATCTATATTAAATTCCCAAAAAGAAACACCCGTTATTGAAATATTGCCAAGTAAATTAAGAGCTATATTAAAATACATAGATCTGAACTAATGATACCAGTGTTTTCTTAAATTAAGAAGGGCCCATTCTGAACACATTCTTTAATTTCACACGTTAATGGTGATGTCCCATCCTTATTACACGCACTCTTTGCTCTGTTTAAAGGACAGGTGAACATATTGGAAATAATCACAATTATTGTAAACATAATGAATACATTTATTATATTATTATGTCTTGAAGGTCTTATGAACTATCAGTTTTCAGTGTCATGAAATATTGGCGTTTTTAATCTGTCACCCCAGACCGAATGTTCGGAAGGAGTTTATGAGCACTTTTTTCCTTAAACGCGATAAAATGAACGGCTCACAGTATTTTTTTAAGTTCTTCCAGTAATTCAGTGCAAATAAATGATATCCAATTCATTTGATAATTTGAGTGTAGATAGGAAGGCTATCCTTTTGGAGACGTGAGAGCTGGGGTCCTTGGAGAGCTGAGGGGGGTAAACTGAATTACAGGAACGGAGAGATTACAAGATGATCGATGACAGAGCCGACCAAGAACCGGAGATAAGAAGTTTAAGGGAAGCGAAAAAACTTCTTTATTCCAGGCAAATCCTAACCTCCAATATCCAAATCTCTGTTCACTTCCTTCAGTTCTCACAAATGGGTTACGATTTGAAGGACTCACAAAATCTACAAATCAATATGATTAGTCATATTTCAATCTAACTCTACCCATCCCAAGAAACAGCTTCAACTTTGCTTCTTTCCGTATAACGTTTTATGTATTTGTAGAGATTGAATTTAAATAATGTGTAAAATGTTCGGTAGATCACATCGGACGTTCTGTCTCTGGAATTTCGAATTAGCTGATCGCCACTTGGGGGCGAGGTAACCTTTGTGGTAGGGCAGGGGACTAATAAGCCTGGGGCGACTTTAGAGGACCTGGGGACCCCACTAAAAATTTTACCTTCTACTGTCGTCGTTCGAGGGTTGGATTTGGTGTCCCAGTCCGTCCCTAGGCCCACTCCGCTTTTGTGATTTAAGAATGGTACCTGCAAAGGCGAAAATCAGGCGTCCGGAGCATAGTCAGATACCTTTACTGTATCTGTCCCTCTGGGCTCTTGACCAGTTGCTGATGTTTTTCAGTATCAACTTAATTTTATAATAAGTTGAAAATAATTAATGAGATCGAAAAAGTGCAATTTTGTTATCCTTATTATTTAATTATTTAAATTTTAACGTACATTTATTATTGACAACGAATTTTAGGACGGGTAATCTATAGGTTAACACCCTTTCCTTAATTATCGAAAGTATTAACAATAATAAGTTAGCTTGACTGATGAGGATAATTGTCATAAAATTAATAGAAAAAGTTATTGTTGGCATAAAATTACGTGATCGGGAATTTGAAAGACATTCTCTCATTAGCGGTTTGAAAAACTTTGAATACAAACCCTTAAAATTTTCCTTTTTACGGAACGAAACAAACCTTCCTTAGCGCTAAACGTGTTAATGAGAAATAATTAAGATAATGGATATCTCTTAATTAACCGGAAATGAACCGGATGTGAGCTGGAATTAGGCAAAAATTGATCCGGACGTGAGCAAGAAGTGAGCCGGAAGTGTACAGCAAACGAGCAATGACAACACTTGCATTCCATTTTTGCTTATCTGTCGCGCAATATTTTGCGGACTCCCAGCAGTAATACATATCTATGAGAAAAATGAGCAAACTGAAGACAAAAAAACAAAGCACAATTAAATTAAAAAGGTGCATGATCCGTATTTACTGAATTTTGGCAATAGGATAAAAGCATTAAACTAATGTGTTTATTGTTTTATATGTGCACGCTGAGCAGGCTTCCTACAAATCTTTTATGTATCTAATCCGATTATTGATTTTCCAATACTTTTCGAGAAGTTAATAAAACATTAGGACTGCTCCAATCCATTAATAAAATAAAAGCATTCCTCAATCTAGGGCATACATTATCTAGGCCCTTACAATCGCTACTTTATAAATGCTCAACAAAACAAAACTTTACAATAAAGTTACGACTATAGTCGTGCACCAAGGAAACATTCCATTTTTTTTTTTTTAAATATTTAACTGTTTATTTGATATAAAAACAAAACATGATACATACATTGTGTACCTACAGACCACAAGGATAAATTTACAATTTAAAACAAATTAACTTTAACGTCAATTACTTTAATGCATGGAATGTATCTTCTTAAATTTCCTTGCTCTATTACATTGTGAAAGTGAATATAAAATTCATTATTTGGAAGGAAAATAGTTAATAATAAGAAGTACTGTTTATATATATATATATATATATATATATATATATATATATATATATATAAAATAGAATATACAGTTAGGGATTAATGAGTACATCTCCTGCATAGCATCCACCAAAAATTCCTCAAACTTGGTACATTCAAACCCCATCCAGGCCCTACCAAACAAAACATAACCTTAGCGCTAAAAAACATTATCCTATCCAGATTCGACCAAACATTAAGGTATCCAGTTAATGTGGAACCCTTCCATTCTTCGCCACCGAAGTACATCTTAGGGTTTGGTCCTCCGCATATAGCCAAATATTTTCACATCGGTTAGAATATGAATAAAATTAGGACTTATTAAGTAATATCGTGGAAATAATATAAATAAATTTTATTTTCCTACCCAACCGAAGATTCTCCTGTAGCCTGAAAACCTGTTGACTTAACTGGGAAACCTGTTGCGTTTACTAGCAAACCTGTTGTCGGTACTGGGGATACCTGTTGCCGTCAGCATGAAACCTCTTGGCATTAATGGAAATCGGGGTTTCACGGAGGAAAAATGTAATTACATTTAAAATATAAAACTTACTACAATTCGGGAGGTAAAAATTTTTCTTAAAAGGAAGCAAAAACAACATTAACCCCTTGACATACAAATAAAATCTGAGTCGACGCGTCCGATGAACACGAAAGAAATTTCTTGTCGTCTCGGAGAAGTCAAAGCAAGCAATGACACTAGAAATTAATGACGTCTCCCAGACGTCATTGTATGTTAAGCGGTTAAATATAATCTCCTAATCCCACAAGACGTAACTTTTGCTAAGATTACATGTCATCTTGTAAGCACCGCCTGTGGAAGGAGGCGACATATTTAAAATGCAATATAGTCCAAACGCATCGAATAATTGAATTACACGATTTCACATTTCGCTGCCATTGATATGTGTAATCTAACAAAATCGAGTACAAAAAGCAAAGAAAATCAGATCCTGAGTTAAAACGGCGTACTACAAAGAACCTCCCCTTGTCAAATGCAGCGACACCGTAAGACATCTGTATAATCAAGGTTGACCTCATGACTCAATCCGGACGTGCTGACTAAACAATTTCGCGTTTCAGAACCCGTAGATGGCGTAAATAACGCTGCTTCAAATTTGTGTGTTTATTATATATATATATATATATATATATATATATATATATATATATATATATATATATATATTCCTTTTTTATCCTAGGAGGCATGGGGTCATTAAGCAGTCTTCCTTTATTATACTACTTTATTTATTGGGCCCGACATGTTTCGTGCATCTTTTCTTCGCACCTCTTCAGGTGCACGAAACATGTCGGGCCCAATAAATAAAGTAGTATAATAAAGGAAGACTGCTTAATGACCCCATGCCTCCTAGGATAAAAAAGGAATTTTGATATTTTGGGTCATCTATAAGAATAAATAATATACATATATATATATATATATATAAATCAATTGTCTGTCTGTTTCTTTGTTTGTTCCTTATACAAATCCACACCGTTTGACCGATTTTGACCAAACTTGGAATAATGGTAGGTCTTGATACAGGACGTCTCGTAGGCTAAGTTCTACGAGCTGCCTGTCTGTTCCTTATACAAATCCATACCCTTCTTCCGATTTTGACCAAACTTGGCACACAGGTAGATCGTGACACGGGGAGTGTCATAGGCTAGGTCAAAAATGCCTACCAGCTGTCTGTCAGTATGTTTGTTCCTTATACATATCCACACCGTTTGATCGATTTTGATCAAACGTGGCACACAGGTAGGTCTTGACACGGGGAGAATCTTGGCAAGGTTAAAATCGTCTATGACTCACAGTTCGGAAATCACGAGTTCCAAACAATGTACCCAAATTGTTACAGATTTGCGTTATTAGATTTTAATATTAATTATTTGGTTTCTAATTTATTTTTGCTTTTATAGATACAGAAAGTAGGTGTAGCGTAGCACGCCGGGTAACAGCATTTGTCTGTTCGCTCTCTAGCTGGCTCAAAACTTGACCGATTTTAACACTCTGATGCTGGCGGTCCTAAAGCCACACGGATCTCTGCAATCCATTCCCTTAAAATGGAAATTTTTTGGCACTTAAAAAATCCATGATTGGCGAACTCCAGATTTCTATGAGGTAGCATGTTTATTTTTTAAGATAATTAATTAAGGAATTAACATACATTTTGTGGCAGAATTTCTGTAATCGCGTAGAATTTCTGCACGGTCCATTTTACCGACTAATCTTAAATGAGTTCCCATCCAAGCTGAAGAAGAAACATTATTCGTCGGAGGACTTCGCTATGATTTCCAACATAAATGATCTGTGGATTTATCCCCAGCAAGATTCAGTAACGAATAGAATACTACCACTGACCATCGTCGTTTCCCCCACAGAACGTCGTACGAAGACCACTATTTGTCAACTATATCGACAACAATTTTATGTCTATTATAATAAGTGGTTTCTCTTTATCTCCAGCTTTTTCGACAATTTCAGAGTAAAATATTTTTTATTGTTATTTTTGTTTTGTGGAACATAGGAAACAATGGTACTTTCTTCTCTGTAACCAAAAATAATAATTTACAGTTCAAATGTAGAATGTTGCAATGAAATTCAAAAATTAGCACTAAATTGAGAAAAATAAATGAATCAAAAATAACTACGGGGATACTGGAGTGGGATCTCTAGAAAATATGCATATTCAACCATGAGCGTATATAAGGGGGGGGGGCTGCATTCCCCTCCCCCGAAATATTGTTTTGTTGATAAAATTTCATGTAAAAAAAGCAAATAACAACGAAAAATGTCTTCTACACATACCCTGGTATACTAGGTGTCCTGAGGACCTTAAACCCCACCATTTTACACTAAAATATTTAAAGATTTTCCTACACTCCAAATAAATAATAAATACATCATTTTCTATAAACGCTAGTGTATTCAACATACTACTGTCTGATGTTTATCCCTAAATCAGGAAGATAGAGAAAAGGGGGGACTAGTCACGACTGGGGTTTCCTTCTCAGATTTCATTTTATATTTTTACATGTATTTCACGAAACATTTAGACAAAACATTTATAGTTTTTATTCGAAATGATACTAGGATTAAGAACGGAAACGCGGTATTATAACTCTGTTCCTATTGAGTCGGACTTCAATATTATACTATAAGTCCGACTATCATTCATTTCTGGCGTCGAGTTGTGTGTTTTGTTGCAATATACATACGAACGTTGGGGGTTATTAACAATTTGTGTAAACCAGACATATATTATCTAGTGATTAATTAAACGGTTGTTAGTTTTGAGTTAGATAGTATAGTAACCCATCACTGGATTTCTCTTTGATTGCTGGTCCTGTGACAGCAAACCGATGTTTAATCCGATGTTTCTCTTGAACTAGACAATCCTCCATCCAGTCCTAAGTATTCCATCTAGGTTTCCTCTTCCTCTTCTTCTTCTTCTTCTTCTTCTTCTTAGGGCTAGTGACTACTTCTGGCTCTGGTTCCTTATCTTTATCTTCTTTACTCCGACTAAATTCATCGGAATCTGTGTGATAGTTCTTTTCTAATTTATGGTAAAATATATCCAGATCTTCGTCCTGATTTATTGTACCTGCCTTAGAAGTTTCTATTTCTTTGACGAGTAACCTACCGCCTTTGAACCATACATACCTCAGCGCTCCATTTCTTTCTAACTCTTTGCATTTTTGATAGAGGGAATGAAATTTTCGTGACATTGTTTCGTTAACATAAATCTTTTTATTTTCTTTACGTTCTTTATCCGAGAATATTCTTAATTCTTTCCAACTAAGGAGGGATCGTTTTTCTTTGGCCCTTTGAAGGAATGACTCCCTGTTTGCCTTTCGTAAAAAGTTGACAAATATCGTGTTTAAATGGACACCATCTTTTTTCATAATTCGGTAGAAGCTATCTAAATCTGTTTTCAAAAATTGTAATTGAAGGATTCTCCATATATTTTTCAATATGTTTTCAACATTTTCATTATCTTTATACGGAATATTTGCTATGTTTATCGATTTACAGAGTTTGTCCTGTTGAGAAATATCTAATGTTTTTTCCAACCTATCTACTTTTAATTTTAGTTTATTGTTTTCTTCTCTTAGATACGCTATTTCTTTTTATTTGCATTTATAGCTTCTCCATATGATGCTAGATTATTTTAGGAAGTCATCATTTGAGCTTGGTCATTTTTTATTTATAAAATTATATATAAATATATATATATATATATATATATATATATATATATATATATATATGTATCTATGTCTTGCACATTCAGTCCTCCATAAAATAAGAAGACTCAAGACACGATATTAGCTATGTATTAAAAAAGAGATTTCCTCCTAATTCAGACTAAAAGTACATTAACCTAAACAAGCACATGGTCAAGTAAAAAAAAAACAAGATCTGAAGATTGTAATATAATAAATAGGGACTAATGCACATGTATAGAGATTGAAAATGGCTTATAGCCGAAAAGTTAAATCATATAGCCGAAAAATCAATTATAATGTGAAAATAATTGTTATTTTCTAGTCATTTTTGGTTTTATTCACTATTGCGTTTAATTATGGATCTATGGGTCTCCCCGTGATCTAGTGGCTAACGCCTTAGATTCCTATGCGGGAGATGGTGGGTTCGATTCCCATCGGCGGCAGGAATTTTCTCATCTCACAGTCTCGTTGAGAAAATTCCTTGCTGCACCCTGAATGTCGGCGCTATTGGCCCAGAAGTCGATGCTACGTAAAAATAAATAAATATTATGGATCTCTAAACCACGGATTGGTAAATTGGTTGATCGGACCGTCACACACTTGTGCAAACACAAATCTTGCGGAACGTAAAAAAAATCTTCATTTCACAACAGTTGATGACAGTTTCTAATCACAGTCAGTTGAAATGTAAGGAAATACTGCTGGTATAATAATAATCCAATGTTTTATCTGTGATTATGTTTATCACTAATTTTTGTTTGATTAAGGGCCCTCTTATCTGACCAACACAATGATCTTGAAATGCGGGATTATACGATATGGAAAGAGACACACGGAGGATGATCAGGCGCCAAACTATTTGACAGCGCTTTATCATACAACGATTTTTAACACTGGCAAACATAATTGGAAACCTCAACAAAGGACGTGCACTCTTCTTTCTACACAACATGCATAGTCACTTATTACGATAACAAGTAGCGACTCCTACACGAAACAATTATAGACATGGAACGATAAACAAATACTTACACAAGATAAATATAACTAACAGCTCGGCTTGCCCTTGCGACAACAGAGCACCACAAACAACACAGCACCTTATATACAAATGTGATTTACTTTTAAAAGAAAGAAAAACCAAATAAAAATGTTAAAAATTGGCCATCTACGGAAAAAGTACTGTTTGAAACACATTATTCAATTTTCGTAAGAGAGTATATCTTACATTAAAGAAAATTTATATTCCCAAAAACAATTGAAATTAAAAAAAAAAACAATTAAGATTGGAATTTGAAATAAGAAATGATTAATTTATATTTTTTTATTTATTTTTCGAAATGAATTTATTATCTTTTCCAATGGTAAATCATTAATTAATGGACTAGGTAAAAAAAATTATTTGATACAATTGTATAATTCATTTTAATTTTAACGTAATAAAGTATTATTAACTAAGAATTTTGGGACGGGTTATCTACAGGTTACCACCCTTTTCTAGCCTGGATAGGGCGGATACCTTTTCCAACCCACGACTTTTGGCACGGGGTGTTAAGTGCTCAAGCCTTAACACTCACGGCCACCGGGCCTCCTAACAATTGTATAAAATACATGGTATATACATTGTGTATGAGAACATATAGCACAAAATAAATGGCCTTTTTGCAGGGTCACTGCAGAGAGAAAACTAATAAAAAAATAATATATACATGCATACATATATATATATATATATATATATATATATATATATATATATATATATGTGTGTGTGTGTGTGTGTGTGTGTGTGTGTGTGTGTGTGTGTGTGTTTAAATATATATATATATATATATATATATATATATATATAATATATATATATATATATATATATACACACTCACACAAACACACACAGTAACTTAAAATAAAAATAAAAAATAACACAACACAAATTTGATTAAAATTTGTATAATGAGACAACATAATACCATTATAAATCTAAAAGTAAAGTGAAATACGGACCATGATAACTCTCTGGTTTTTTTGCCAGAATAGGTCCTATTAAACAAACAAACCATTTCCCCTGCTCTCCAAAACCTTTGAAAAATCCACGAATAAAAACCGTTGAGCCTCGTGGCGCTCAATGAGTGGGAGTGGCGCCTCATTTGTAAATCAGGCATGACTGCAATATCTCCCTCGGATTTATGTCTGGCCGGCCCGCCAACAGTTTTGATTCAGCCAGACGTTTATTTTATGATGAAAATGTATTTTTTTTTAAAGATAACAGTGACATTTGGGTTTCCAAAGTGAAGGCTTTGAGAGGTCAGGCAAGGGGAAGTGTTTTATATTTATCAATACTTAGCCAAAGCTAAGATTTTTATAATGTTTCGTGTATTGTGTTGTTCGTAATGGAGTTTGCAAATGGCGGAACCGTCAGGAATATTTCTCTTAAAATTTCGCGCACGCGGAATTGAACTTTTCCGTTTATCTGAACAGGCTACATATATATAAATCCATAATTTTTTTTATGTGGTTCACTTTTGCTACAACATGTTTATATTACACTACGATGGTAATTTCTGGAACCTTGTGGACAGGATCGATAAATATTTGAAGACATTTTTCAAAAATTCTTTCATTAAGCAGTAGCTACATTCCTTAATCATAATAGTTACACTCTTTCGGAATTTCATAATTCAAAATATGCTTTCAAAACCTAAATTTTATTAGCTTTTATTCTTGAGTAATTGAATGTACTGAATGGATTTTATTGTTTCTGTTGTATTTTTTCCAAAATGTCCATTCCCATCCCTGAAGATTCTCCGCCCTCTCCATGTACAATATTGCCCGATTCTTTTTCTTAGAAGTAAAATTTTATCTCCTCTCTCATTCTTAAATTAACTTTCTATCCAATTTACTTGCTAAAATGTTATCTTTAATTACAGTTTTTGAAAACACAATGCTCCATCTCAAGGGAAATTGACCAAGAAATACGATGTAAATACAATAATGTTGTTGCACATGAAATTGTAAATAAGACATATTACAGTATATATTATGTGTACAAAGCACATACCTCCAGTCAACTTTTAATAATGTGTCTCAAAAAATTATGTACTTAGAAAAATCAGTTGCTTAATTGTTTATTATACTTTAAAATTTTGTTATGCACTTTATTGAATATTTCTAATATATTACAATTGACATTACGTTTTAATATAAAGTTCCGAGATGAACGTCAAAAAAATATATTCCTTAAAACAAACGAATCAATATTATTTTTCTATGATTGTAATACTATTGTTTCGTTTTGATGTTTTCTTTTTCAATTGAAGCATGTCCAATTGCTTCTGTGGTACATGCACTCTAAGAATAAATATATGCACATGTACCTAAATACTTGCTTCCATTGTTTACGCAAGTTTACTATTTAAAAAAAAATGGATGTATTATTATGTAATTTTGCATAATCAGAAGAAAATAAGAGGCCTGCCACAAAAAAACTGTAAAAGGTTTTCTGTCCATTTCTTACACACTTTTACTCGTCGGGGCCGGCCAAAATATTTAATAAATTTCATCTCGTCTTACTATGAGAAATGGAAAAATGTATCCACAAATAACCATAACATTTACTAAAAATATCTCATGTAACCTTATTTTTTTTTGTTTTTGTTTTTGCGGATTGGCATTTTTTTTTTTTTTTTTGCCCTAAGAAGAAAAGATGAAAAGTATATATTTCAGAAAGGCTGACTATCATTCTTTCGAAGCGTTCTGATAACATTTTAATTACTCAGATATTCATTAAAATCACAACATCAGATAAGAAATTTCTTATCTTCAAAATTAAAAGTGCCAAATAATTATTTTATAACTGCAATTGATAATTCTTATATATTTGCTTTTATCATTCTACCTCAAGATAATCCTATTTTGTAAATATATTTTTTATTAGAACTATGTGATTCTAAAATGTATCTTAATCAGATTAAGACTAGTTAAAACAAAAATACATTCTTCACAGAAAATTATTGAATTTATTTCGAAAAAGAAAAAATTACTTTACAAGATGGGACATTGTATTTTATTTTTCTGTACATTTTTTCTACTCTTTACTATGATGACAATAATTGTATCGGTATTGACCTGGTTCAATCATTGGTAGATGCAAGGTTTTGTTTATGCACATTTCTGAATTGATAAATATTTTAATTATTTACGACGTCATATTCTTACAACGATGTTTCATCACGTTTTATGAATAAGATTTTGCAGTTCGGCATAGTTTAAGAAGTCCTTCCAAAAGAATGTGAGTCGGATAATAATTATATGAAAGTAATTCTGTGAGCACGAGCTCAAATACTCCCATTACCTGCAAGTGTTAAATGAAGTATGAAGAGCTCGACAATATGTCTAGGAATTCTTGAGGTCTTACGGTAGCTTCCATTGCCCGTAAGTGTTCAGTGAAGTATAAAGAGCTCTGCTCTGAATCAATAAGATCTTGAGCTCTCACAGCAACTCCTATTACCTGCAAGTGTTAAATGAAGTATGAAGAGGCCGACAATAAGTCTAGGAATTCTTGAGCTCTTCCGGTAGCTTCCATTACCCGTACGTGTTCAGTGAAATATAAAGAGCTCTGCTCTGAATCAATAAGATCTTGAGCTCTTACAACAACTCCCATTACCTGCAAGTATTTCATGAAGTATAAAGAGCTCGACAAGAAGATCTTAAGCTCTCACAACAGTTCCCATGACCCGCAAGTGTTCACTGAAGTATAAAGAGCTCGACTATAAATCAATATGAGCTAGAGCTCTCATAGCTCCCATTACCCACAAGTGTCCACTAAAGTATAAAGAGCTCGACGTTAAATCAATATGAGCTTGAGTTCTCATAGCTCCCATTACCTGCAAGTGTCGACTAAAGTATAAAGAGCTTGCCTATAAGCCTATAAATGTTCCAGTGCATACCACTCCCATTACCTACAAGGTTTTAGTAATATGAATTATATGAAGATTTGGTCTGATACGCGATGAGCAATTTTAAATTAAATCTCAAAAATCCACAAAATCCTCATAGAAGACTGAAGCGGAGGTGGCCTAGAGACAATTTGCTTTAACATCTGTAGTGCACAAAATGTGTTATATTTTCTTTTACATTTTTACAGTTCTTTCAATTTTCATTTAAAATATATTATTCTTTTTGTGGGTTATGTAATTGTACATATTCCCACATCATGCCTCACAAAGTCATTGTAACAAAACCAGCAATATTACTGGTGTTGTTTTTTTTTTGTTTTTGTTTTTTTTACGGCACATCCACAAATGTGGGCCAGCACCGACATCCAGGGAGCAGCGAGGAATTTTCTTAACGAGACCTGAGATGAGAAAATTCCTGCCGGCGCGCCGGTGGGGATCGAACCCACCATCTCCCGCTTATGAATCTAAGGCGCTAGACACTAGACCACGGGAGACCCCTGTAATTCATATTGTTATAATTATCAATAATAAAAAAATATCTCAACAATGAATTAAACAAGACCATGTAATATATTTGTAATGATTCTTCATCAACTATAAATTATCATTGCTTTCATAAAAAACAGTAACTTAGAAACAAAACTCCAACAAAATTAACTTTACAAGTTTGAACAAAATAGTTTTTTGATCCAAAGGGAGTGTTATTTAAGGAAAGGAGAAAATTTGTAAAAATAATTCGGCTCCAACAGGTGTCTGTATCTTAGCTGACCTATATTATGAGAACGTGTGGCCCCTCCTAAACAATTCTCAGGGGAATTTATTTTTATAAACATCAAATAAAACGCGGGAGAATATTGTACGGACTAATACTGCACAATCAAATAGAAGATGCAGCTCTTTATTCTGTTTTATCATAGGAAAAATGAGATAACGACGCCATTTATTTTTTTGTTGAAAATTAACTCATCATTTCTTATTTTATCTATTGTTACAGATTCGCACGAACTATAAATACGTATTTATATATATATTCATTCGTGTAGTAATGGTGTTGTGTACTTATTTAATTTTTTTGCATATGGTTTATATGTTTGCCTAACTCTTCGCGTGATTATCTTTCTGCCCATTTATCATATCACTATTTAAATAAATCTTTCTACATACATAATCCATAATTTTATTCTAATATTATGATAAAATAATAGCAATATTATGTTTGAACCTAATAACCCCCCTAATGGTAGGGACGATTCTCACTAAAACATTAAAATAATATGCCGTAAAATGGGGTCACATTAGTCCAGTGTGGTGAAATTGCTACAAACCTATAATACTTAAATATTTGTCTGAATGCCAACGGATATAGGTATATATTTGTCTGTTCGCACTCATTAGACAAAGTTTGACCCTTTGATATAATTTAAATGAAAATATGCTTGCAGTATATGTTTGTACCAATTTACCCACACTGTACTAATGTGACCCAATTTGATGGTAAAATATACTCAAAAACATACTCTTGTATGTAAAAATTACATTTCTTAAAATTAATAACAAAATAAGGCGGGGGACATTGATCGTCAGGATTCAAAGAGGCTAAAGAATTCATAATAGTTTCGTTTTTACATAAAGAAAAAATATAATATTCATTCATGTTAAATAATTAATATTTATTAATCATTAGTATGTATATTACAAAATGTCAATATTTTCTAACTGAAAAGCTTTAACATTCCTTATGCCCTAAAGGATTTAATAAACCAGAAACGGTTATATTATTTACAACGCTTATTATTGCACGTTAATAATAATGATTAATAATATTTAAATTTCCCACATTTTTGATGTACAATATCAATCTATAAATGTTAGCGCTGAAGAAAATACACACACGACTCTTCAAAATTGAATCTTCTCAACTTTTTATCCTCTCTATGTAATACCTTTCCGAAATACTGGTACTAAAATGAATATTACACTATATAAATGCTCTTTAAAATGATAATATTGAGTTATCTCAACTTTTTATTATCAATATGCAGTGTCAATTGAAATGAAATGACTATTCTTAGGAAAGTATGTTGTTCCGCATAGGAGTGGAATAAATATTTTTATAAATACATTAAATTTAATTAAACTACTTTCATGATATTAATGTATTTTACAGATTTTTTTTTAGAAAATAGAGAAAACTTGATTATCCAAGTAACTTTATCAATAATAGCCCAGTGCAATTATTATATATTAATTAACAAGGATTTTTACATCGCTTTATTTTTGTCAGTGGACAAATTTCGAATTTACATTTTACGGAATATTTAAAGATGCACAAAACAGTGAGTATAATTAAAGCATTGTCACCTGGAGCAACATATCTTAAAAGATATGTAAGTTAAACGCAAATTAACTTATAAAAATAAAAACCTCTAAGAACAAAGAACTGAGATTTTACTAATTTATAAATAAATACTATATATATCCGAAATGTTGCTACTAAAATTGTATTTTGTGCTCACTCCGTTCCAGACATATGCCCTTCTAAAGGTTCTATAGGGAAAACCGTGTTTCTTGCGATAGGACTCCAATTTTCTCTGCTTGTACACATTCAATTCAATTTCAACACTTTATTAAATTTTATAAATCAGCATTAAATGTCCTTTAAGAATAATGAACATTCAATGTTCAGAATAATCTCATTCAGACCGTAATATCAATATCAAACCCAAAAGTAGAAATTAATAAACGCTTCTGATTAGCGAAAACATTTTAAAAAATCGCTACTCTTCTAAAACGAATTCTGCAGACTGCTACACTAGCGTAACGTCTGCAGAATTCGTTTTAGAAGAATAGTGATTTTTTAAATATTTTCGCTAATCAGAAGCTTTTAAAAGGCACTGAAGAAAATATTTCTCTAAATTTGAGTATTTTAAAATTAATTCATTGAATTGTCACAATTTGTTACCCTCAATATAAAATATAATTCAAAAATGTTACGACGAAAAAAAATTACATAATTATTTTTAAAAATTATAAATTTATCTCAATTATTTGATCTAAAGGAATGAATCAATCCAAAATCTTAACACTCAAGAAAGCACTACAATACACAAGATCTTTTAGAATTATTATATTCAGTTATCTTATTTTTTTTATTTACAGTATTTAATCTGGTTCCGAAATTTTGTGAAAAAAACGTATTACATAATGTGCAAGCTTTTTAAAATTATAATTTTGAATTATACAATTTTTTTTATCCTCACTGTGTAATATAATTCCGAAATGCCACTAGATAAAATACAAAAAATATATGAGCTTTTAAAAATTATAATATTGAACTAACATTTTTTTCCATATAATATAATTTCGCAATGTCGGAATGTGAAGAAAATAGTTAGTTTGGAAAGATAATAGATTTACCGATATTAATAGTGACTAAAAAAACAAAAATTTGGTTTATTGTGCGTTTTATTTTGATATGTGTGGCCCACCTCAGTGTTCCACATTTTTAATTGAGTTTTGCAATGGATATATTTATCAAGATTTTTATTTTCACAAAAACTGCATTTTCCGTTTAAATCCTCAAAATATCTTGCATTTCTTGTAAACCGCCATATCTATTTCCAATAATGTTCAGATGCGTTACAAAAATATACTATCAGACATCGCATAACTCCTCTAATGGATAGAACTTTAAGTAAGCACCAAATTTATTACGAGGCACGCATTTATTTCAACAGCTCTGAAGTATATAAGCACATTAGGAATTATATAATTTAATCATTGTATTTCGATACATAACGCAATATCCCGTTAATGAGTAAAGTTTAAATCCTTTACTCTAGAAATGATAACATATCTTCCTCTGAATCAGAATAATGAGATTCTATCCTTTCTGAAGTTAAATATTTACAATTGAGTTCATTTATTTTCGGCTTGAATGTTATCAGCCTTTTTTCGGATGAAGAATGAATAATAAATAACCAGCAGCGCTAATGGTCTAGATGTCGATGCGCCTTTATAGAAATAAATAAATTGCCAGCTATTATTTATTATAAAGATTCTGGATATTCGAATTATTGATGAAATATTTTCACATTTTATTTTTTTTTTTTTTTTTTTTTTTTTAGAGAAGTTAACTCCAGAGGCTGGGATTTTAGCGTATATTCTCCCGTTTTACGGTCAGGCTGCAGTACTTCATATTAAACGCCGGGTCAGTTAATTGATCTACTGAAGACAGTTCTTCAAGTATAAGGTACACAAAATCTCATATTTTATTTCAAATTTATTTTGTTTTATTTATCAATTATAGGTGCTCCGACTGCTTAGGTTATTGGCATAATTACTGAATTGTTTGCCCCTCCTAACAATTACTATATATTTCCTAATTTTAACAATTCAGAAATTATTTATATTAAAAAATATAGAGTGATTTTATAAATTTAAATTTTAAGGAAGGCCTCCATCTCTAGGGCTCTAGAAAATGTTACTGTCTTAAAGGCTCTAGAAAAAGCCACTCCTAACAATTTAAATTTATAAAATCACTTTATATTTTCTGAAATTAACAATTTCTGAATCATTTAAATTTTAGAAATTTAAATTGTTAGGAAGCATCCCTTCTCTAGTGCGTTATAATCCAGAAAATGTTACTGTCTCATAAGTTTCTAGAGAAGGTGCCCCTCATAAAAATTTAAATTTATAAAATCACTATATATTTTTTTACTTTAATTAACAATTACTGAATTGTTTAAGTTAGAAAATATATGGTGGTTTTATACATTTAATAATACAATTCAAGGTGAGGAATAAGCCTTCAAAGTTCACACATACTTTTATTATATAATTTCGACGTTTCGTACTACTCGTCCATGGTCAGGAATGCTAAAATAGTATATTAATTATTAGATACTACAGGAATACCTTTTAAACAATATTATATCGATTACCGTTAACCAAGCTATTATAGTATATTAATTATTAGATACTACAGGAATACCTTTTAAACAATATTATATAGATTACCGTTAACCAAGCTATTATAATATATTAATTATTAGATACTACAGGAATACCTTTTAAACAATATTATATAGATTACCGTTAACCAAGCTATTATAGTATATTAATTATTAGATACTACAGGAATACCTTTTAAAAAATATTATATAGATTACCGTTAACCAAGCTATTATAGTACATTTAAACAGTTAATACATTATAATTTCCTAATTTCATCTCACCATGTCCTGTCAATAAATAATGTTAAATTTTAACGTCATAATAATTATAATAAAAATGATTCCTAAAAGGAACCAACTCAATAGGTATCAAAAAAATTAATACATTCACATTATCTCAAAGCCATATTACAAAACCTTATCAACATACTTAGGCCCATTATATTTCTGTATAACAATTTTTTTTTTTTTTTTTTGGGTGCGTCGACTGCTATGGTCATTGGCACCTATAACTATAATTACACTAAAATAAATAATGATTTATAAATTATCAGACATATATTATCATACATTTTAATCAACTGAATTTTAATATTTTAATGTAATTTTAGTTAAAATTTTTGTAATATGGCTGTGAGATAATGGGAACGTATTAATTTGTTTATATCTAATGACTTGGTTCCTTTTAGGAATCAATTTTATTATAATTATGGCGTTTAAATTTAACATTATTTATTGAAAGAACATGGTGAGTCTATAACATATAATGTCTATTCTTAGGAAAATATGTTTTTCCGCATAGGAGTGGAATAAATGTTTTTATAAATAAATTGACTCGGGAAAACAAATTACACTACTTTCATTATATTATTTTACAGATTTTTTTAGAAAATAGGGAAAATTTGATTATCAAACTAATATTATCAATAACAGCGTAGTGCAATTATTATATTTTAATTAACAAGGATTTTTCCACTTGTTTTTTGTCAGTCCACTCCAATTGACATTTTACGGAATATTTAAGGAAGCATAAATCATGTATTGTCGCCTGAGCAACATATATTTTAGAATATGTAAGTTAAATGCAAATTAACTTATAAAAATAAAAACCTCTTTTAGAAGAATTAAGATTTTACTAATTTAAAAATAAATCCTTTTTATATGAACTTCGCATATGGGTAATTATTTTATTTTCGATTAAACATGTGAAATTTAAATTACATCAGAAACATTTTTTTGAACAAGGGAAAACTTAATACATTTGTAAAACTATTATTTTTATGTATTATATTATAATTTACACAGAATTTTTTTTTTTTTTTTTTTTTTTTTTTTTTTTTTTTTTAGTTAGACTAAATATGATCAGAAGAATGATTATTTATCCTCTACCATTATTTTGAAGCCCCTTTAAAAAATTTAAAACGAAATGAATTACCGTAATAACTAGAAAATACCGCATTTTTTCAGTGAATTTTCATAAACAAAAAGAGATGCATTTATTCTATTTGAAATATATGAAATAAAAAAGATTTTTCAGGGATTTAACCATTTCCAGACTTCCACGGAAATGCAGTAATAAGTCATAAATCTTTTAATAATTTCTCATTTCTTATTTCCTGTCATGTTCAAACTATTTTAGTAAATCATTTTTCAGTGTTTATCATATTTAAAATTTGGTTTAATGCAGGAAACTTGATTAAAATGGTGAATTCAAAATGTCTACAGATCAAGTAACTATTTGCTGATAAATCGAAAGGAAAAATTGAGATTTTATCCATTTAGACGTAAATATTATTTATTTAAGCATGGCATTTGGGTAATATTGTTGTTACAATATGGATTTCATGTTCCGTCAAGTAGGGAAGGGATTAATAAATGTATCCAAAGTGTGAAGTAAAATTTCACTGTCCTAAACCTTTTTCGTTGTATTTCCCAAAACATTTTTTAATGTTAGAGGGGTTTATTTTTATTCACTGTCCCAACATTTTTTACTTAAGTGGCCTGAGTTATTATTTATTTTAAAAAACTAAATAATTCTTCATACATTCCGTTTTTTTTACGGCACATCCACAAATGTGGGCCAGCACCGACATCCAGGGAGCAGCGAGGAATTTTCTTAACGAGACCTGAGATGAGAAAATTCCTGCCGGCGCGCCGGTGGGGATCGAACCCACCATCTCCCGCTTATGAATCTAAGGCGCTAGACACTAGACCACGGGAGACCCCTGTAATTCATATTGTTATAATTATCAATAATAAAAAAATATCTCAACAATGAATTAAACAAGACCATGTAATATATTTGTAATGATTCTTCATCAACTATAAATTATCATTGCTTTCATAAAAAACAGTAACTTAGAAACAAAACTCCAACAAAATTAACTTTACAAGTTTGAACAAAATAGTTTTTTGATCCAAAGGGAGTGTTATTTAAGGAAAGGAGAAAATTTGTAAAAATAATTCGGCTCCAACAGGTGTCTGTATCTTAGCTGACCTATATTATGAGAACGTGTGGCCCCTCCTAAACAATTCTCAGGGGAATTTATTTTTATAAACATCAAATAAAACGCGGGAGAATATTGTACGGACTAATACTGCACAATCAAATAGAAGATGCAGCTCTTTATTCTGTTTTATCATAGGAAAAATGAGATAACGACGCCATTTATTTTTTTGTTGAAAATTAACTCATCATTTCTTATTTTATCTATTGTTACAGATTCGCACGAACTATAAATACGTATTTATATATATATTCATTCGTGTAGTAATGGTGTTGTGTACTTATTTAATTTTTTTGCATATGGTTTATATGTTTGCCTAACTCTTCGCGTGATTATCTTTCTGCCCATTTATCATATCACTATTTAAATAAATCTTTCTACATACATAATCCATAATTTTATTCTAATATTATGATAAAATAATAGCAATATTATGTTTGAACCTAATAACCCCCCTAATGGTAGGGACGATTCTCACTAAAACATTAAAATAATATGCCGTAAAATGGGGTCACATTAGTCCAGTGTGGTGAAATTGCTACAAACCTATAATACTTAAATATTTGTCTGAATGCCAACGGATATAGGTATATATTTGTCTGTTCGCACTCATTAGACAAAGTTTGACCCTTTGATATAATTTAAATGAAAATATGCTTGCAGTATATGTTTGTACCAATTTACCCACACTGTACTAATGTGACCCAATTTGATGGTAAAATATACTCAAAAACATACTCTTGTATGTAAAAATTACATTTCTTAAAATTAATAACAAAATAAGGCGGGGGACATTGATCGTCAGGATTCAAAGAGGCTAAAGAATTCATAATAGTTTCGTTTTTACATAAAGAAAAAATATAATATTCATTCATGTTAAATAATTAATATTTATTAATCATTAGTATGTATATTACAAAATGTCAATATTTTCTAACTGAAAAGCTTTAACATTCCTTATGCCCTAAAGGATTTAATAAACCAGAAACGGTTATATTATTTACAACGCTTATTATTGCACGTTAATAATAATGATTAATAATATTTAAATTTCCCACATTTTTGATGTACAATATCAATCTATAAATGTTAGCGCTGAAGAAAATACACACACGACTCTTCAAAATTGAATCTTCTCAACTTTTTATCCTCTCTATGTAATACCTTTCCGAAATACTGGTACTAAAATGAATATTACACTATATAAATGCTCTTTAAAATGATAATATTGAGTTATCTCAACTTTTTATTATCAATATGCAGTGTCAATTGAAATGAAATGACTATTCTTAGGAAAGTATGTTGTTCCGCATAGGAGTGGAATAAATATTTTTATAAATACATTAAATTTAATTAAACTACTTTCATGATATTAATGTATTTTACAGATTTTTTTTTAGAAAATAGAGAAAACTTGATTATCCAAGTAACTTTATCAATAATAGCCCAGTGCAATTATTATATATTAATTAACAAGGATTTTTACATCGCTTTATTTTTGTCAGTGGACAAATTTCGAATTTACATTTTACGGAATATTTAAAGATGCACAAAACAGTGAGTATAATTAAAGCATTGTCACCTGGAGCAACATATCTTAAAAGATATGTAAGTTAAACGCAAATTAACTTATAAAAATAAAAACCTCTAAGAACAAAGAACTGAGATTTTACTAATTTATAAATAAATACTATATATATCCGAAATGTTGCTACTAAAATTGTATTTTGTGCTCACTCCGTTCCAGACATATGCCCTTCTAAAGGTTCTATAGGGAAAACCGTGTTTCTTGCGATAGGACTCCAATTTTCTCTGCTTGTACACATTCAATTCAATTTCAACACTTTATTAAATTTTATAAATCAGCATTAAATGTCCTTTAAGAATAATGAACATTCAATGTTCAGAATAATCTCATTCAGACCGTAATATCAATATCAAACCCAAAAGTAGAAATTAATAAACGCTTCTGATTAGCGAAAACATTTTAAAAAATCGCTACTCTTCTAAAACGAATTCTGCAGACTGCTACACTAGCGTAACGTCTGCAGAATTCGTTTTAGAAGAATAGTGATTTTTTAAATATTTTCGCTAATCAGAAGCTTTTAAAAGGCACTGAAGAAAATATTTCTCTAAATTTGAGTATTTTAAAATTAATTCATTGAATTGTCACAATTTGTTACCCTCAATATAAAATATAATTCAAAAATGTTACGACGAAAAAAAATTACATAATTATTTTTAAAAATTATAAATTTATCTCAATTATTTGATCTAAAGGAATGAATCAATCCAAAATCTTAACACTCAAGAAAGCACTACAATACACAAGATCTTTTAGAATTATTATATTCAGTTATCTTATTTTTTTTATTTACAGTATTTAATCTGGTTCCGAAATTTTGTGAAAAAAACGTATTACATAATGTGCAAGCTTTTTAAAATTATAATTTTGAATTATACAATTTTTTTTATCCTCACTGTGTAATATAATTCCGAAATGCCACTAGATAAAATACAAAAAATATATGAGCTTTTAAAAATTATAATATTGAACTAACATTTTTTTCCATATAATATAATTTCGCAATGTCGGAATGTGAAGAAAATAGTTAGTTTGGAAAGATAATAGATTTACCGATATTAATAGTGACTAAAAAAACAAAAATTTGGTTTATTGTGCGTTTTATTTTGATATGTGTGGCCCACCTCAGTGTTCCACATTTTTAATTGAGTTTTGCAATGGATATATTTATCAAGATTTTTATTTTCACAAAAACTGCATTTTCCGTTTAAATCCTCAAAATATCTTGCATTTCTTGTAAACCGCCATATCTATTTCCAATAATGTTCAGATGCGTTACAAAAATATACTATCAGACATCGCATAACTCCTCTAATGGATAGAACTTTAAGTAAGCACCAAATTTATTACGAGGCACGCATTTATTTCAACAGCTCTGAAGTATATAAGCACATTAGGAATTATATAATTTAATCATTGTATTTCGATACATAACGCAATATCCCGTTAATGAGTAAAGTTTAAATCCTTTACTCTAGAAATGATAACATATCTTCCTCTGAATCAGAATAATGAGATTCTATCCTTTCTGAAGTTAAATATTTACAATTGAGTTCATTTATTTTCGGCTTGAATGTTATCAGCCTTTTTTCGGATGAAGAATGAATAATAAATAACCAGCAGCGCTAATGGTCTAGATGTCGATGCGCCTTTATAGAAATAAATAAATTGCCAGCTATTATTTATTATAAAGATTCTGGATATTCGAATTATTGATGAAATATTTTCACATTTTATTTTTTTTTTTTTTTTTTTTTTTTTAGAGAAGTTAACTCCAGAGGCTGGGATTTTAGCGTATATTCTCCCGTTTTACGGTCAGGCTGCAGTACTTCATATTAAACGCCGGGTCAGTTAATTGATCTACTGAAGACAGTTCTTCAAGTATAAGGTACACAAAATCTCATATTTTATTTCAAATTTATTTTGTTTTATTTATCAATTATAGGTGCTCCGACTGCTTAGGTTATTGGCATAATTACTGAATTGTTTGCCCCTCCTAACAATTACTATATATTTCCTAATTTTAACAATTCAGAAATTATTTATATTAAAAAATATAGAGTGATTTTATAAATTTAAATTTTAAGGAAGGCCTCCATCTCTAGGGCTCTAGAAAATGTTACTGTCTTAAAGGCTCTAGAAAAAGCCACTCCTAACAATTTAAATTTATAAAATCACTTTATATTTTCTGAAATTAACAATTTCTGAATCATTTAAATTTTAGAAATTTAAATTGTTAGGAAGCATCCCTTCTCTAGTGCGTTATAATCCAGAAAATGTTACTGTCTCATAAGTTTCTAGAGAAGGTGCCCCTCATAAAAATTTAAATTTATAAAATCACTATATATTTTTTTACTTTAATTAACAATTACTGAATTGTTTAAGTTAGAAAATATATGGTGGTTTTATACATTTAATAATACAATTCAAGGTGAGGAATAAGCCTTCAAAGTTCACACATACTTTTATTATATAATTTCGACGTTTCGTACTACTCGTCCATGGTCAGGAATGCTAAAATAGTATATTAATTATTAGATACTACAGGAATACCTTTTAAACAATATTATATCGATTACCGTTAACCAAGCTATTATAGTATATTAATTATTAGATACTACAGGAATACCTTTTAAACAATATTATATAGATTACCGTTAACCAAGCTATTATAATATATTAATTATTAGATACTACAGGAATACCTTTTAAACAATATTATATAGATTACCGTTAACCAAGCTATTATAGTATATTAATTATTAGATACTACAGGAATACCTTTTAAAAAATATTATATAGATTACCGTTAACCAAGCTATTATAGTACATTTAAACAGTTAATACATTATAATTTCCTAATTTCATCTCACCATGTCCTGTCAATAAATAATGTTAAATTTTAACGTCATAATAATTATAATAAAAATGATTCCTAAAAGGAACCAACTCAATAGGTATCAAAAAAATTAATACATTCACATTATCTCAAAGCCATATTACAAAACCTTATCAACATACTTAGGCCCATTATATTTCTGTATAACAATTTTTTTTTTTTTTTTTTTGGGTGCGTCGACTGCTATGGTCATTGGCACCTATAACTATAATTACACTAAAATAAATAATGATTTATAAATTATCAGACATATATTATCATACATTTTAATCAACTGAATTTTAATATTTTAATGTAATTTTAGTTAAAATTTTTGTAATATGGCTGTGAGATAATGGGAACGTATTAATTTGTTTATATCTAATGACTTGGTTCCTTTTAGGAATCAATTTTATTATAATTATGGCGTTTAAATTTAACATTATTTATTGAAAGAACATGGTGAGTCTATAACATATAATGTCTATTCTTAGGAAAATATGTTTTTCCGCATAGGAGTGGAATAAATGTTTTTATAAATAAATTGACTCGGGAAAACAAATTACACTACTTTCATTATATTATTTTACAGATTTTTTTAGAAAATAGGGAAAATTTGATTATCAAACTAATATTATCAATAACAGCGTAGTGCAATTATTATATTTTAATTAACAAGGATTTTTCCACTTGTTTTTTGTCAGTCCACTCCAATTGACATTTTACGGAATATTTAAGGAAGCATAAATCATGTATTGTCGCCTGAGCAACATATATTTTAGAATATGTAAGTTAAATGCAAATTAACTTATAAAAATAAAAACCTCTTTTAGAAGAATTAAGATTTTACTAATTTAAAAATAAATCCTTTTTATATGAACTTCGCATATGGGTAATTATTTTATTTTCGATTAAACATGTGAAATTTAAATTACATCAGAAACATTTTTTTGAACAAGGGAAAACTTAATACATTTGTAAAACTATTATTTTTATGTATTATATTATAATTTACACAGAATTTTTTTTTTTTTTTTTTTTTTTTTTTTTTTTTTTTTTTAGTTAGACTAAATATGATCAGAAGAATGATTATTTATCCTCTACCATTATTTTGAAGCCCCTTTAAAAAATTTAAAACGAAATGAATTACCGTAATAACTAGAAAATACCGCATTTTTTCAGTGAATTTTCATAAACAAAAAGAGATGCATTTATTCTATTTGAAATATATGAAATAAAAAAGATTTTTCAGGGATTTAACCATTTCCAGACTTCCACGGAAATGCAGTAATAAGTCATAAATCTTTTAATAATTTCTCATTTCTTATTTCCTGTCATGTTCAAACTATTTTAGTAAATCATTTTTCAGTGTTTATCATATTTAAAATTTGGTTTAATGCAGGAAACTTGATTAAAATGGTGAATTCAAAATGTCTACAGATCAAGTAACTATTTGCTGATAAATCGAAAGGAAAAATTGAGATTTTATCCATTTAGACGTAAATATTATTTATTTAAGCATGGCATTTGGGTAATATTGTTGTTACAATATGGATTTCATGTTCCGTCAAGTAGGGAAGGGATTAATAAATGTATCCAAAGTGTGAAGTAAAATTTCACTGTCCTAAACCTTTTTCGTTGTATTTCCCAAAACATTTTTTAATGTTAGAGGGGTTTATTTTTATTCACTGTCCCAACATTTTTTACTTAAGTGGCCTGAGTTATTATTTATTTTAAAAAACTAAATAATTCTTCATACATTCCATCAAATCTTATGATATAAACCCGCGTCAGGATCGATTGATTGACATTTTGTCATTTATAAGCAAATATATCCTTCACAAAGATATATAATTGTAACTGAAAGTTGAAATAAAAATTATTAAATTTAGAAAGATTTTTAATTTATAATACAGAGCGGAACCAAGCAGTGCGTGCTCCAGAAGAATACGGCATTCCTTCAAATTTTATTTTGTCTCCAAATGGGGATACACTTTTATCTATAGACCCACCAATTTAAAGAATATTTAATGCATATTTGAATAAGAAATTTTCCACTTAGAACTAAAAAAAAGAATAAATGTCTATTTAGAGCATTCAAAAACATTAGCCTCCAAATTTTTATTTGTCATTCACAATAAAAAGTAGAATGTTAGAGAAGTATTAGTGAAAATTATTGAGTTTTATCTTCTTATTCATAAATATATATGTATTTATTAAACAAGTGTTAATATTTTTACCTTCTTTATAAATTGTGTTACTCAAAATTTCCATCACGCGTAAATATGTTCACATTTAACAACCAGAGTTAATAACCAATCATTATCACTAAAATTAAATTAACAACGAAAAATAAGCATGGATTACTTACGCCGGTTGATAAGAGATAAACAAATATAGAAAGCGCACAAGTATTAGGAAAAAGGAAACAAAAAAAGCTTACAGCAACTAACAAATTAAACCTGATGAAAACTCACATTTTCTGAACTAATTGTGCGATGATACGGCAGAGAGTCGAGCTAACTCGAGAAGAAAGGACTAGAGAGACGAAGACGATGAGAGCGCGGGGCGAGGACTGAGCTGAACTCGCTCCCCACCACCGTTTCTAAGCGAGGCTACACAGCCACAGGTTAAACCACGCGTTACTACCAGCTCCCTGTGTACTAACTACAATAGGAGCAAATCATACTTGTTTAAGCTACAATTAGTCCATTCCAAACACCAAAACTTGAAGTGTAATATTTTCTTCAGCGCTAACGTTTTGGATTGATAATGTACATTGAGGATAAAACGTTGAAAAAATTCTATATCACAATTTAGAAAAAAAAAAAACTCCGTCACGCGGGAGCTGCATTCATGAATAATTTGCTTAAAACCAACAAAACCTACACTTTCAAAAATTTGAAGCACTAAATCAGATCGCGATGTCTTACTCAGAGACGATAGCCAATTTATAGAAAACACATTAGACTTTTTGAAACAAACCAGACTATATGACACTCTCTAAATAAAATTAAATCGTCAATAAAATCCCCAAAATAACTTATAATTGTAATGGACTGACTGGAAAACTGATATGTATACCATTTTCCTTTTTCTCTCTCTCTTTTTTCTAATCTTTTTTTTTTTTAAAAAATTGTAAATAAGTTGGGTTTGTTACTTTAATTACAGTAGTTAAATAAGTTTGTTACATGCTTTAATTCCAATTTGTTTAGTTTAACATTGTAAATAGGTAGGTAAATTGTATAAGTTAATTGTAAATATTAATCACTAGCTGTTACCCGGCGTGCCATGCTACACCTACTTTCTGCATCTATAAAAGCAAAAATAAATTGGAAGCTAGATAATTAATATTAAAATCTAATAACGGAACTCTGTAACTATTTGGGCTCATAGTTTCGAACCCGTGGCCTCCGAACGATTTTGACCTAGCCTATGAGACTCCCCGTATCAAGACCTACCTGTGGGCCAAGTTTTGTCAAAACGGTGTGGATTTTTAAAAGGATGAAACATACAGACAGATAGCTGCTACACGTGTTTGACTTAGCCTACGACACTCCTCGGATCAACCTATGTGCCATGTTTAGTCAAAATCGATCGAACGGTGTGGATTTGTATATGGAACAAACAGACACGTGATTTATATATACATATATATCCCTGCGGAAAACTATACCCTATTTAAAGCTCCATCACTATGTATGTAAAACATTCTATTTATGTAAAACCATCTAAAATGATGTATCATCCATCAATGTAAAATATAATACCAGATTAAAACCTTTCATCGCCAAAGCTTGGAAGAGTATCAATAAATAAATAAAAAGATCGTCCTATCGAAAATTGCCTCATAATCGTTTTTATACGAAATTTAGTACGTTTTCGAAAGGTTATGTTCTGCTTATCGCCATTTCCTAACCGTTTTCGAGATATTTAAGATAATATGCGAAAATCCAGAATCTTATATACGATAATCATTTCTTTTTTTTTTAAACTTCCTCAAGTCCAAACTTCAACAGAATTTACGTGTGTAAGTTGGGATGAATGTCTAACGCCTCAATAAATATTCTGATCACTCCGTCGCTTTCGAGTACCGATATAATAATTCTAGTTTTGGCAACGTTTCAACGGTGAATATATCCCCTTGAAAAAGTTGTCATTCGAGTCTCAAATACTTATAAAACGCAACGAATTTTGCCGAAAAGACAGTGCTTCGGTGGCTGCTTTTGGCGTTTGCATTGTGTTTAATGGCCGCTTAGTGTTTGACGAAGGACAGTATTTGATAAAAGTCGATAGTTATGATATAGTTGTATTGCATAAAGGTTATAAAAATAAGTAAAGAATTCTTGATGGAATACCGTAAAATGGGGTCACATTAGTACAGCGTGGTGAAATTGTTATATACCTATACTGCTAGGATATTTTCATTTAACTGATACCAAAGGGCCAAACTTTGCTCATTGAGTGCAAATATAGGAATATATACCTATATATTTGTCTGTTCGCTCTCAGACAAATAAATAAGCATTTCACCACACTGTACTAATTTGACTCCATTTTACAGTAGTTGCGATTCTGCTGAGTCCTGGTTTGAGGTAAAGTCATGATAATGGATTCGAGTCTGATGACGAGTTGCCACTCGTTAATTAGATAATTGCTGCATTTCCTCATCCAAAACTCTGTAGGATACACGGGAACAAACTGTGGCCCCAGAGATCTTCCAAGTGCTCGCTCAACAATCATAAAAAAAAGGCGAACTAATCTTTTTGCCCCGCCAAAGCAAGGCAATGAAACGAAATGTTGCCGTTTGCGCAGGCCAAGCAACGACCAATAACCAACAGCCCATCTTGAGTCATGTCAGTAACTCCCTATAGAGGAAATACGCCTAGTTTACACGAGCTTAGTACTTATCATTAGTGCCTCTCACTAAGCTGGCATTGTAACAACTGGCAAGTACTAGTACCCACGTATTGGACATTTAGCCCTCAGTATGGTCCATTCAGGAACACTAACGGTCCGTCCACTAACCACTTGCTTACACGACGTGACTAGGGATAACTGCGTAGCAGTGTTCCGCAAAAAGCATTCAGATTAATGAATCAATTTGATATTTCCTTCTGAATAATGAATAATTTTCCATTCATTATTCAGCCATTCAATGAATAAAGTACCTTTTTATTTTTACTCATTATTGAATAATAATGATTTATTAAATAAAAATGGTTTATTTCAATGAAAAATTTGATTGAATAAAAGTGATTCATCCTTATGAAAATTTGTATTGAATAAAATTGATTGAAATGATTCGTTAAATACAATTGAATTTTCTAATAAAAATTACTACGTTCATGAAATTTTCTTACTTTTAATGAAAATTATTTATTTGAGTGATATTGTTTACTGAACATTACTGATATTTTTAAAAACAAGTAACTACTTTATTTTAAAAATAAAAGTTGCCTGGATGATAGTAATTTTTAAATAATGACGGAAATTCTTAATGGGTAATAATAAATTAAATTTAGGAGGTGGTAGGTAATATTCAATTATTATTATTAAATTTTAACGTCCATTTATTATTAACTACGAATTTAAGGACGAGTTATCTATAGGTTACCACCCTTTTCTAGCCAGGATAGGGCTGATGCCTGTACTTTTTCTAAAGAAAAGCCACCACCCCTAGTGGGAATCGAACCCACGACCCTTTGGCACGGAGTGTTAAGTGCTCACGCCTTAACGCTCACGGCCACCGGGCCTCCAAATAATACTCAATTAAGTCACCCTTAATTTTTCTTGTTAGCTCAGTGGTAGAGCACTCGACTAATGAACTGGAGGACCAAGGTTCAAAACCCGAGCGTGCACTAAAGATTTTTTCTTCTAGTGTCATCGTTCGAGGGTTGGATTTGGGGTCCCAGATCATCCCTACGCTCATACAGCCTTTATACATTAATTAATGGGTACCTGCAAAGGGAAAAATCAGGCGGCCGGAGCATAGTACTGACCACACTATCTCCCTAGTGTGCCGCATGATCATAAATCAGATACCTCTACAGTATCTGCCCCTCTGGGCCCTTAGTGGCTTGTTACGGGACTGTTTTTTTTTTTTTTTTTTTTTTTTTTTTTAATTTTTCTTACAGCACAACCTTTCACATTTATTTATTTACATAAAGGAAATATTTACAAAACATGTTTTGAGTACAATGTATTTAGTATAGCAATACTGGTCAAAAAAGAAAGATTTGCCTACTTTTTTTCCATGAACCACATTATTTAAATGAATTGAAATAATGAATGAAGAAGAGAAAATAATTAATTACATTTCCTGTCGGACCTAACCCCTTAGATTATATTAATGTTTTATAGTTTCGAATTTTTATTATAAACAGCTGCAGTAGTACTGGTAGTAGTAGTAGTAGTAGTATAACGTTAGATTGTAAATCATTTTTTCATACGAAGTTAATGACTAATGCGATTAAAACGACATATACCAATCGCCATGAAGAAATTAAGAAAACATCTTAGCAAATCGAAAGCTGGTTTTTAGTTATTTGAAAAGTTCAAAACCTACATTTAAAACAAAAAAATATCATCCAAAATCACAGTCATTAAAAACAATCGTTTTATTATTCTTACAAAAAAAACAATATATATTTTTTTCCGGCATGACAGAAAAATTCAAAATCATGATTAAGTACCTTAATTGTCCAGTAAACTAATGATGTTTTTTAAATGTATCTATTTAAAATAAAATATTTAATTAATAATACAACTATACATATTAATTTTCAATTCAGATTTCTTGAAGATGGTAATAATTGCAGAAATCTCATAATGGAATAAACATGTTGAGGAGACTTAATGAACTCAAACAAATCGTTATTACGTATCCTCTGAAAACGTAATAAATTAGTTAAATTTTCTATTTATTACATTTTTATAAGTTTCAGCCTGAAGAGAAAATTGTTTTTCATCCTCTCTGCTGTATTGATGAGCTGTATTGATGAGTTTCATGATAACATAAAGAATGCAGTGGTATCAGGTTGCACATTAAATTTTTTTTTAAAAACGAGTCCTTAATATTTACAATAATTCCTATTGGGTAAATTACAATTATTAGTTCGTTAAACACAACAAACAAACTTGCTATTATATTCTTTGTGAGTGGAAATTGGCAAATTACAAAGGATTTGGGGGTCTCCCGTGGTCTAGTGGCTAGCGCGCTGGATTCATAAGCGGGAGATGGTGGGTTCAATCCTCACCGGCGACAGGAGTTTTCTCATCCCACGGCTCGCTGAGAAAATTCCTGGCTGCACCCTGGACGTCGGCGCTAATGGCCAAGATTTGTCGATGCGCCGTCAAAAAAAAAAAAAAAAAAAAAAAAAAAAAAAAAAAAAAAAAAAAAAAATTCCACAAGAGGAGGCAGAACAATACAAATAGTTTCAAAGTATAAATGTTCTATTCTCGTTTCATGCTTTATCTATGCATATTATATTGTGTCATTGGTTGATTTTTTAAAGAAACTAAAAAAAAAGAACTATTAATGTGCGGCTTGCAGAACTTGAAAGGAAATGTTTCCTTGAAAACAAACCATGGATTTCGCAAGTAATAGAATGGAAGGAACACATCGTTGTATGCAATACAATGGTTTGGAAGCTAGAAACCATTTCGAGTACTTGTGAAAGATTGAAGCCAATGATAGACGAATCGACCAGAAGGCCAAAATCTCCTAAAGAAAGCCAATGGCTGGTTTACCAACTGTCCGAAACCTTAATTGCGAAAATTCAAGTTGGCAGATGGGCTAAAATGCGCTTATTTAAACTCTCCCGCCTTCTGCTCAATGGCTCAGAAAGCTGTACAATATTGGAAAAGCATTATAAGCATATAACGGGAGCAGAGCTATGTTCTGCCAGAAGAAGTAAAATCCGAGACATCTTAGTGAGAGGACAGTTGAAGTTACTCTTCAATAACTCTAGTCAAAGTGATTCAGCCTTATGGGGGACAGTCGGAAAGCAAAGTGGCTGATATAGGTAAGGCCACATGGAACACAAATAGTAAGTAGGATGAGAATGAGCGATAAGCGAAAAGCTTCAGAGCAACGTCGCTCACATTAATGTTAAGCTGGAGTGCAGTAGGAATGAGGGAGGACTGGCTACAATAGGCATGAGCGACCGGGCGACGTGGCTTGCAGGTTCCAGCCTGTCGCTCATCGCTTAGCCCAGACATTAAAATTTTTCTCGTCGCTCACCCCAGACATTACATTTTGCGTGCTAAAAAAAAGCTATCTTAACCGATTTCAATGATTTTTTTTTTTTTTTTTTTTTTTTTAATGAAAGCTAATAAAATTTAGAACGAATTTGTCAATTCACATTATGGTTTTTGTTTCCTTCTTTATTAAATTACGGAAAGATATTTATAACCATCCAATGCGTTAAACCTTCTAGCTACCTTTCTTATAAATAATTTTAAAATATTAATACTAATAAAAGAATAAATTGGATGATAGTGAATGTGAGCCATGGGCGTATATAGAAAATAATTTCGGAGGGGGCTGGGAAAATTTCGGGGGGGCTGAGACCATTTCCGGGGTATGGAATACTAACAATTTAGATCTTGGAAGAGTTTTAGCCAACTTAAACGCTATTACACCCAAAATAGATTATGTATTATGAACTACATGATCTTATTTAATTTATTTTTAAGGGTTTCATGAAATTTTTACCGATCAAATCAAAATTTCGGGGGGGCTGCAGCCCCCTCAGCCCCCCTCCTTATATACGCCCATCATGTGAGCTTTTAATTTCGGAAGTACCAAGCAGAGTTGGGCAAACGTTAGCGCGCGCTAAAAGCTGATACCTCTCCGCTAATTTAGCGAAACTGTAGAAAGCCAGCGCTAATAATTAGCGGTTAGCGGCGGCAGTGCGCTAACCGCTAATCTATTTATGAAATATCGTAATTGCTAATAGCTTAAGCTATAGTTACAACATTTTGTCACCTCAAAGTTCACTTCCGGTCTGCTCTGAGCAACCTCACTCCTGTTCCACTTCCGCTTCAATCTACAGGATTTACGATCACATCAATGTCAATTTCGGTTACTTCCGGTCGACTCATGCCTATCACAGGTAACTCCTGTTCGATCTGGCTTACTTCCGGTCACTCACAGACAATGGCACACTCTGACACTCCTTAATCTAGGTTACTTCCGGTCCTATATTCATCCCTGGGTCGTTTCCGGAAGTACCCCAGGGCCTTCCAGGCACTCATGATAGACCGGAGGTGAACCGGCAGTGACCCGGAAGTAATTGTAAGCAACCGAAAGTGAAACCGGAAGTGGTCCGAAGTTGTCCAGATTCATCCGGAAACTGTCCAGGAGTAATTTTGGTGACCCGGAAGCCATTTTGAGAACCCGGAAGTGGCCAAAAGATATCCAGATTCATCCGGAAACTGTCCAGGAGTAATTTTGGTGACCCGGAAGCCATTTTGAGAACCCGGAAGTGAAACCGGAAGTGGCCAAAAGTTGCCCAGATAGTTCAAGAAACAGTCAGGGATAATTTTGGTGACCCTCAAGCCATTTAGAGAATCCCTGGGGAATTTCCGGGCGAATTTGAGCAGCTTTTGACCACTTCCGGTTTCACTTCCGGGGTCTCCAAAGGAGTTCTGGGTAACCTAAATTACCTGTGGGCCGTTTATGGATAAATCTGGGCAACTATAGACCACTTCAGGTTTCACTTCCGGGTTATCAAAATGGGATTCGGGTCACCAAAATTACTTCTGAACAGTTTCCGGATGAAACTGGACAACTTTTGTCCACTTCCGGTTTCACTTCCGGGTTCTCAAAATGACTTCCGGGTCACCAAATTTACTCCTGGACAGTTTCCGGATGAATCTGGACATCTTTTGGCCACTTCCGGGTTCTCAAAATGGCTTCCGGGTCACCAAAATTACTCCTGGGCAGTTTCCGGATGAATCTGGACAACTTCGGACCACTTCCGGTTTCCCTTTCGGTTGCTTACAATTACTTCCGGGTCACTGCCGGTTCACCTCCGGTCTATCGTGAGTGCCTGGAAGGCCCTGGGGTACTTCCGGAAACGACCCAGGGATGAATATAGGACCGGAAGTAACCTAGATTAAGGAGTGTCAGAGTGTGCCATTGTCTGTGAGTGACCGGAAGTAAGCCAGATCGAACAGGAGTTACCCAGTGATAGGCATGAGTCGAACGGAATTAACCGAAATTGACATTGATGTGATCGTAGATCCTGTAGATTGAAGCGGAAGTGGAACAGGAGTGAGGTGGCTCAGAGCAGATCGGAAGTGAACTTTGAGGTGACAAAATGTTGTAACTATAGCTTAAGCTATTAGCAATTACGATATTTCATAAATAGATTAGCGCGGGGTCTCCCGTGGTCTAGTGGCTAGCGCGCTAGATTCATAAGCGGGAGATGGTGGGTTCGATCCCCACCGGCGCCAGAAATTTTCTCATCTCAGGGCTCGCTGAGAAAATTCCTGGCTCCACCCTGGACGTCGGCGCTAATGGCCAAGATTTATGTCGATGCGCCGTAAAAAAAAAAAAAAAAAAAAAAATAGATTAGCGCTGGCTTTCTACAGTTTCGCTAAATTAGCGGAGAGGTATCAGCTTTTAGCGCGCGCTAACGTTTGCCCAACTCTGGTACCAAGTATGGAACTACAGACACAGTGATTTAAAAGTACAATCATAAACAAGAAACTATGAGAAGAGGTTGGAAACGCGTTAACCCTGCAAGGTAAGATATTTTTATTAACTAAACATTTAAAATATTAATTTTTTAATTAATATTTTAATTTAAAAACGTACATTGGAGTATGTAGTGACGGAGGCTAAAGGTAATTATCGTCCAGCCGGTCTGTATCGTAGCCAGTGCCCCTCTTCTGCTATACGCCCGGTCGCTCTGTCGTTCTGTCGCTCATCGCTCGTATCATACCCGAGGCGTAAGGCGTATGAAGGACTTATGGATAAAATAATAAGAATTTCAGTGTGCGAAGCAAAAATAATAGCTCAGGATAGAACAATAATCAAAAAATGGGTTAAGCGTAATCCATTCCACACTTCGTGCCACAAGGGTGATAGAGAAAAAAGAAGTACAACCTCCCAAGCAACATACATCGTTTCCCAAGTTAGCTCAGTGGTAGAGCACTGGACTAATAGGCAGGATGACATTGGTTCAAAACTCGATCGCATTAAAGATTTTATCTTCTAGTGTCTTCGTTTCAGGGTTGGATTTGGGGCCCATGCCAAGATCGACCCTGACTATAATTGATTTATTAATCGGTACCTGCAAAGGAAACAATCAGGCAGCCGGGGCATAGTACTAACCACACTATCCCTTTAGTGTGCCATATGGTCTAGAAGCAGATACCTCTTTAGTATCTTGACCTATAGGCCCTTGTGGCCAATTACGAGACTGATTTACACATATATATATATATATATATATATATATATATATATATATATATACATAAGTACGTTTTTGTGTGATTTTTATGAAATTAGTTATGGACATTTCGCTCACCGGAACACTATTTTCTTCGATGAAACACGTGAAAAAATTGTTAAGTAACCCGTTTAATGATAAGCCCTACTTAAAGGAAAATAGGATGAATCTGTTTAATAAAACACTTCACTTTAGAACATCACAATCGCGTATATAAAATAAATAATTAAGAGTAGGTCGTTGACCTTGAGATTACGAAGGTGGAATTGAAGTTCGGTCAAATGAGCAAATAAAAATAAATTGTTCTACATTAAAATGAGTTGTTTTTCCCAACGTTTCGGCTTGGGCTTCAAGCCTTAGGCTGCATCTACACTGGACCCGTATTTCTCCCGATCCGATCCGGTTTATAACCTTCCAATGCTTATAACGTTCTAGCTACCTTTTTTTTTTTTTTAACGGTGCATCTACATCTTGGCCATTAGCGCCGGGCTATCTACAGGTTGCCACCCTTTTCTAATGCCAACAGCACGTGGTCGGTCACCCATTCAGGTACTGACCACGCCCGACGTTGCTTAACTTCGGTGATCTACGGGAACCGGTGCACTCAACGTGGCTATGGCCGTTGGCGGCTACCTTTTGTTATAAACAATTTTAAAATATGAATACTAATGCTTGTCGTATCTTAGTGTAACAGTTAAAAATTAACTGTTACACTAAGATTTATTTTATTTATTTTTTTTTTTTTGTGACTGATATGCTTCCAGAAGATTGATTCCCCTCTCAAGTCTTTTTTTATACCTCCAACATTCAACCTAATCGAAGGTTTCTATGCTTATTAGGTGGTAATTTCTTAAATTAATCACTCATTTTCACTTCACTACGGTGTCATTACTGATGAGACGTGACTAAATCGGATCAGATCGGGTCGGGACCAATGTTGGCACTCACGTCAGTCGTTGTCGGTCAAATTAAATCGGATTGGATCGGATCGGGAGAAATACGGGTCCAATGTAGGTGCAGCCTCAATCGGGGCTGTGACTAGAGGAAGATCTGATCCGTATTCTACAGAAATTAAGGGACTTGCATACTGATCAGTTCTTCTTCCCCTCAAATCAGAAATTCATTAATTATTTCTACTAGTGCTAAAAAAAAAACAAATAAAAATAATTTGAGATTATTTTTTTTTTTTTTTTTTTTTTTTTTTTTTTTTTTTTTTTTTTTTTTTTTTTTTTTTTTACGGCACATCTACAACTAGGTCATTAGCGCCGACATCCAGGGTACAGCGAGGAATTTTCCCAGCAAGCCCTGAGATGAGAAAATTCCTGCCGGAGGTGGGAATCGAACCCACCATCTCCCGCTTATGAATCCAAGGCGCTAGCCAATAGACCACGGGAGACCCCAATTTGAGATTATTGTTCATAGTTTTATATATGTATCACTCCCAGGTACGTGATCAGCATATGTTATTTGTATTATCATTATATCATTTCTTCTTGTAGAAAGTTACTGGGGGTAAATATTGTTTTACATTTGAAGTCCAATCATTGATTTTGATGTCAAGAACTGGTTTCCTTCCGAAGGAAGTGAAGGGACCAATGGAATGAAACAAATATTGTCGAAACTCTAGGCACTCTTTTCTGAGATCGGCCCATCTAAATTTAGATTAATTTTGTAAGTTTTTTTTTAGCCTAAGTTTTTGACATAGGTCAACCACATGGGTCATGTATGTCTCAGAAGACTCGTGTGATCTATTTCCAATCAGCTAATCTTGAGATTGCTCATACTTCTACTCATATTCCCCCAATATATACTTATGATATGACTACTAAAATCTCTTGCCAGTGTTACTTGTCGATATATTGAGAAAACAAAATTAAATATGACGGATTAACTTACGAGAAAATTAAATAATTTAAATAGGTGATTTGAGTTATTTCTCAGAAGTCCTCTTAGGGCAGCGGGCAAATCAAATTGTTCTCTTTCTTTTATGTAGGCCCTGCATTCGGTGAGGATATGGTTTACGGTTAGATATACGCCGCTGTACTGACATATCGTTGGTGTCTCCTTTGCCATAAGATAGCCATGCGTCAGTCTTGAGTGTCCTATTCGTAGCCTGGTCAATATCACTTCCTCTCGTCTTCTGTCGCGTATGCAGCTACTCCATACATCTACATATTTTTTATTTAAACGTAGCTTTTCTCCTAACTCCATACTATTCCATTCTTGGAACTATTTATTTTTTAGTGGTAGTTTCACGGCTGCTAATACATCTGTAGCAGGAACTTGAGAGCAAAATTGCCCTTCATTTGCTCCTTTGTCAACTTTTAAGTTTTTATTTATTCCACGATGTCCAGGAATCCATATAAACAGAGTTTTTATGTTATTCTTTGTAAGTTTAATAATCATTCCAATGGTCGCTCTATTATCCCGATATCTCAACTCTTTCCGTAATATTTAACGAAATATACGCCCAAAACTACACATGACTCTTATTAACATTTTAGCGCGTCCCCCCTTCCCTCCAAACAAAGGAAACCCGCTAATAAGGTTGATCTCATGACGCAATCCGGAAGACCCGTCTAGAAAATCTTACGTTTTTGAACCCATGGATTATGAAAATAATGGGGGTTCAAATTTGTGTGTGTGTCTATATATATATATATATATATATATATATATATATATATATATATATATATATATATATATATATAAATCACGTGTCTGTCTGTTTGTCCGTTTGTCTCTTTGTTCCTTATACAAATCCACACCGTTTGACCGATTTTGACCAAACTTGGAACACTGGTAGGTCTTGATACGGGAAGGCTCGTAGGCTAAGTCAAAGCCGTCTACCAGCTGTCTGTATGTATGTTTGTTCCTTATACAAATCCACACCCTACGTCCGATTTTGATCAAATTTGGCACACAGGTAGGTCGTGATACGTAGAGTGTCATAGGCTAGGTCAAAAACGTCTACCAGTTGTCTGTCTGTATTTTGTTCCTTATACAAATCCACACCGTTTGACCGATTTTGACCAAACGTGGCACACAGGTAAGTCTTGACACGGGGAGAGTCATAGGCTAGGTTAAAATCGTCGATGACTCACAGTTCGGAGAACACGAGTTGGAAACAATGAACCCAAATAGTTACAGATTTACGTTATTAGATTTTAATGTTAATTATTTGGTTTCTAACTTATTTTTGCTTTTATAGATGCAGAAAGTAGGTGTAGCATAGCACGCCTAGTATAAAATATTTGTCTATTCGCTCTCTATCTGGCTCGATGGACCGATTTAAATGAAATTTGATACAAAAATACTTTAAGTGATATGAATGGTCGAGTTCGTTAACCAGTAGAATACGTCCACCGCAACATTGTTTTTGGAGTGAAATTCGCGCGAAAAAAATAAAAACGCTTACGTTTTTCCAGGTACACGTTTTATAAGTAATTGGACTTGGAGAATCTAATGAAGCCATTTCCAAGGCCATATCTATTATTGTTGTCAAGGAAAATTGGAAAAACTATATTTTTCTCGGGATTCTAATATATCCCGAAACCGGTGAGAAAATCGTTTTAAATGCAATTCATCATTCAAAAGCTTATTAAATGTCTTAAAAATACGGTTCTTGCGCGATTTTTGGTGGAGCGATCATTCGGAAAAATCGGTGCTTAAATGTAGTAATTTCCGCTTACTATCAGTTTCCTGTTGTGGCATCTTAGATCTTGTTTCGCTTTGGGAGTTCTTTTTACGTGTATTTACATTTCTCAATTAAAGATTAAGACAAAATATTAACTGATTATATCCTAAGTATTCCAAATGAGACTCGTAGTTCCTGCGAGTCGTACTTTTTTTTAAGTACTTATAATTCTTCAAAAACCTAACCAGCATTTTTCGTGTTTATTGAGAAAACGAATTCAACTCACCCATTCACTTTTGTGTCGATGGGACCATAAATCTAGTTTTCGTAATTTTTCTCGAAAGAAGGTTATAGGTGAATTCGTGAGAATTATTTAATGATTCCCCGTATCAAAATACAAATAAAGTATCGCTGGCGGACCAAGGCATGAGACAAATCAATGTTATTCTCACAGAATTAACATTCATCTTTAGAAATTATAAATATTATTCGTAAAAAATATCTATGAATATCCATTTCAACTCTATTTGATACTAATTATTAGTTCTGTATTGCAACTTCCGTGGAGTTCATTCGCTACTTAGAGAATTAGGCGAAAAACAACTTCAAAAAGCTGCTAATTTCAAAACTATAACTTCAAGTGTTCTATCGGAAAGACCTCCTTCCTTTCCAAAACTAAAAGTCCGACTCGCAAGAACTGCGTCATCTTGGCGCGGTTCCGTACATATCCCTTGTGTCATTAGCAAAGGAGTAGAAGCTGTTATTGGTAGGTTTTGATCTTTCGTAAAAAATACAAAATGACATCTGAAAGAGAAGTAAGGTTTAAGGCGCCACAACAGGAAAGTAATACTATTCTATGGGGCGGAAATGACTCCCCCCACCTTCTCAACGTTCGCCATGGGAAACACTATTACCAATACGTTTCTCATTTTCATATCTTATTCTATTAAAATAGTCATTTTACTGCAATTAAAAAAAAAACAATAAACCAATTAAAACGTTAGGCAAACAGTGACAAAACCCCGTTGAAAAGAACAAAACTAACAATTTTGAAGTTTTAAGCACTTATTTCTCGGATTGACATAGCCCCAACGAAAATTACATCCCAACCTTTTTTGTAGCTAATTTAGTAACCTTTCGAATGATCACCTTCCACTGATTTCCCAACCGTTTTCGAGATATTTTAGAAAATATACGAAAATCCCAAACCTTTTCATGCCTGTTAATGAAATATTTTATTTCTAGTACTCCTTAACTCCACACGGAACCAAAACTTATCTATCTTACATTAGATGAACATCAAACGTCTAGAACAAGTTTCAACGGACGATTCTTCGAGCAGCTACAGAGCGAACAGACAAATGCATATATATATATATATATATATATATATATATATATATATATATATATATATATATAACTTTACTCTTAATGATAAAAGCTTTCTCTGGAATCGATATAAGCCACGAAACTATCGATTATATACAGCTGATGGAAAGGGGCGTACATAGGAAATAATTTTAGGGGGGTTGGGTCCACTGGGGGATTTGGTGGTATGGAATACTAACAACCTAGAACTTGGAATAGTTAGCCAATTAAAACGCCATACACCCAAACACAAATATTTTTTTCTGTACTCTTTAATTTATTTATTTAATACTTTTTTAATTTATTTTTGAGGTGTTATGACACATTTTTACTCATTAAATCAAAATTTCGGGGGGGGGGGGCTGCACCCCACACTTATATAATCCCATGTGCATGTGGCTCTACCTGTGGGAGATCTTCCTTAGTTAAGGCTAATTTGATGTAAAATTAAGTTATTCCTGAAGAGGCGTCCAATAGACCTTAAACATGTATAATAATATATGTGGTAAATAAAGGGTATTTTAAAAAGTTGACGAGATTTATATATACATGACCTTTCGCATATTAAAATAATACTAAAATCTTGTTCTAGCACTTTTTGAAGGGAACCTTGTATTGAGGTTGTACTCATGAAAGAATCTTTTAAAAATTTCTTCAAATCTTCATTAATCATATTTACCAAATCCCAAAAATGACCCCGATATATATATATATATATATATATATATATATATATATATATATATATAATGATTTTTATGCATTTAAAATTATATTAAAGATAAAATATATTTGGCCGTTCAGACAGAAAAATATAACTCGCTACGGCAATACAATAATATTTATTTATAGCATGAGACTCTATCGTGGGGGGTACGAAGTAATTGAAAAACTAACACTTGTTATGCTTTATGAACGAAAAACAATTTATATTGGGAGATAGCAATACTCACTACAATGAGAAAATGCACATGCGAACAACCAACAATTACCTCTGTTAAAACCACATACAAATTGCTCTGATGAATTTCTGTGTAGATGTTCCACTTCCGGTATTCTGCAGACTGTAGTTTCTTCCGATCTCAAATTCACTGTGAACGAACTCAGTTTAATTAATTCTACAGTCAAACTCACTCTTTACTGACTATTACTGACGCACTAACACAGATATTTGGACATGGAATATGTGGAGAGGTCCCAGGGAAGAAATGGTAGGCGACCAACCAGGTTGAGTGTCCGACTGAGAATGAAACTTTTGCCGTGCAATGTAACAGTTTTTACATTGTCGCCAATGCCATCTAAAGACGCTGCATAGAAATATACAAAAATAAAACTTGTTATTTTCGTGCATTATAAATTTTCAAAAAATAGCGAGTCATTTATTATTTTAATCAATGTTTAAACATTATGTTAAGATATCATAACAATATATATATAATTATAATAATTCTTGTAGATGACCCAAAATATTTCTTAATACAATTTTGTTCTTTGGAGGCTTACGGTCGGAAAATTAATAATCCTTCGTATTATACCACTTTATTTTGTATGCTCTAGATATTTCGTGCTTTTATTTCTTTCCCACCTCATCAGGGGGACTTCTCGTTAAAAAGTCCTCTCGACCTCTTGCCTCCCCCCTACGGAAGCAGGCTTAATACTTACTTAGGCGTAAGCTTCACCGGAACCAAATTGTTAATTTACCGTTATTTTTCATTTTCTTACAACAAAACTAATAGGAATCATGCCCAACTAGAGAAAGTTTAAAAAAAAAAGAAAGTTAAATCCCACATTTGAATTTGGGTGTTGCTAAAGAAGACAATTAATAATTAGTCAGCTGCTCCTTTAATATAAAAAAACAAAACTTTTAAGTTTATTTTTTATTTATTTGCGTTATTTTAAGCACATTCTTCAGGAGTGCGGCGTAAACTAACCACTTAGCTGAGGAATATGCGTAGTTATGCAGCTCCTGCATGACGGATTTTTTTTTTGTTTTTTTTAATCTTTGAAGAATGGTGAAAACCAAAACTTACGTATTCAATGAGGTAGAATCTGAATCGCCAATAAAAAATAGTAGTACCCATTAAAGATTTTGGATTAACCCCTTTCAAAAGTGGGATTGAGGGGTCGAGTTTGATATCTTTGGAATTCGCTCTTTGGACGATCCAAGTTCATTACACACATTCATTGATCCAAAATGCATTTTTCGAATTATTCACTCCTGTACTCTTCAATGCTCCATCCAGTATTATATGGACGGTCTGAGTGTGAAGATGGATTTCTCTCCATCACTCATTATCAGGAACCACGACAAAGCTCTTCTACAACAATCTGTACTACCCCTCTCCTCCAAGGGTGCCTAGAGCCTTAAACGCGATGTAGCTATTCATTCAAGAGGTGTAGCTGAGCACAGGGGAGGGGGTGGAACAAAATTTGTATGCAAAACAGTCGAGTTTAAAGTGACCATAAGCTTTTTCCCCTTTCAAAACTTATATCCCTCGTAATTCTTGTGCAGCTAGAGTTCTGTTTTAAGAGAGGAGGGAGAAAAAACACTTTGCGTTTTATTGAAGACTGGCATATTGTGAATTCCTGTGGCTTCCATAAAATAAATATGTGAATGTAAACATATTTTACTGGATGTAAGTCAGTAGCATAGTTTAAAAAACACCAAAATCAACTTCTATTTTATTTTTGTCTAATCTTCCCTGGTCTAACTTCCTCTTTTTATTATACCCTTTTTTTTTAAGTGAGAATGTTTTCTTTGCCTGGATATATGTGGCGTAGGTCTTAAAAAAAAAGTAATTCCTTTTTTTTTTTTGTTTTTTGTACGACTTTATTAAATCACTTCTCTACATGCTTAAGTCTTAATATGGGCGTCGAGCGGACCACACATGCAGGAATTTAATTGACCCTGAAGGGGTGGCTCAAAGGCCACAATACATGTAGGGCAATGATATAATAAAGTAGTACAAAAAAGAAAAGGAAGTACTATTTTTTTAAAAGACCTACACTACATATATCAAGGAAAAGTGAATATCCTTAATTGATCAGAAATACATGGTTTATAATATCTTTTCTTTGATTCAAAGGTGAGGTAGGACCCCAATTGTCCGATCAGTTGTAATTATTTGCTTCCAAAATTTTGATTGATATTAGTCATTTCCAGGCAATAACAATAAATTACATTTTGGAACATATATCTTCGTTTGGAGTTACATAAGATGAGTAATTTAATGAGTATTATGATTGTAGATTGTAAACGAACCAATAGATTTCCATGATAAAGTAGGGATCTATTTACATAACTGACCCTATTACCAAAAGAGCTCTACCTATCCAGGCAGGATTCGAGGGCAGAGATAGTATAATGTAATGTACAAATGTAATCTTCCAACATATGATAGGAAAAGTATGGTCAGCGCTACTGTCAAATGACTTCCCCCTTTCCAATTTTATTGAAACCCATTCTAGTAAACACTGTAATGTAAAATCTTTATTGTGCACCTGTGAATTGTTCCCACTCTCATTATTGTCAAGTTTATTAGAAGTATTAATTCCCACACCCAGATGAACACCACACACTCTCTTGAAATCTACAATTACTTCTTTTTTTCCTTTCGGAAACTGTTTTGTAAAATATTCACATTTCCAGCTTGAAATGGCTTTCCAAGTATTCTTGGTCAAGATTAGGTTTAATGTACGAGTTATTAATAGACAATTATTTCTTCTTTTTTTTACAAACATTGGTTGTTTTAATTAATAAAATCATTCTCTAGGCATAGCCACAAATATTATCACTCATAAGAGATCGTTGACCGTGATGTAATGAGCAAAATATAATTTCTGGGGTGAGCGACAAGGAAAATTTAATGTCTGGGCTGAGCGACAGCCCCCTTGAGTTGATTTAATGTCTGCAAGCGATGCCGCCCTGTCACTCATGCCTATTGTAGCCAGTTCTCCCTCATTCCTACTGCACTCCAGCTTAACATTAATGTGAGCAACGCCACCCTGTCGCTCATGCCTGTTGTAGCCAGTCCTCCCTCATTCCTACTGCACTCCAGCTTAACATTAATGTGAGCGACGGCGCTCTGACGCTTATCGGTCATATCATACCCGAGGCCTAACCCTACTCCATCCAAAGTCTTTTTAGTAGTCTCTGCAACAGGGATACTTAAGAATTCTATCTATGAACTAGTATAACATCATTAAAAAATTATCACTCCTCCATAGGGTACTTTACCTTCAATCCAATAATTAAGTCAGGCATATTTATTTTTAATTTATTAATAAAATTAACACCACCAAAACTTGGACTAAGAGGGATAAATGTATTATTGTTTTATTTAATTAGCACTCTAACTTTTCAAATAAGGACTCATGAACTTCCAATTAGAGTCTAAAGAATAACATTTAGGAAAAGTTTACTGAATAAAATATTAAAAAGCTCAACGATTTCTCATGGAATGATTGCCTTAACAATAGGTTTTCTCGTGTAGATTTTTACTACATAAGTAGAATGCATGGGAAATAAATATAATAGGATATATTCAAAAATAAAAAGTATTTATTTACTTATGCACTTACAAAAATCTAGAACCTTCAAATACCCTTACAAGGTATTATTTTGAACCATTAAAGCTGAGAGGGAAAAATACATTTTTTAACATTAAAGCTGACAGAAAGGAAAGTCATTTTTGACTTTGATTTTTATTAATCATATATTATTAGTAATATATTATTCTATGTGAGCAGTAGGAATGAAAAATAAACACACGAATTGAATATATAAAAACAAATAATGGAATTTTTACTCGTAAAATCACACCGTACACCTTAAGTGTGTGTGCATTTGTAAATAATCAAGTGGAACAATGGAGTCATTTATAGAAAAGTTCATGTGCACGAAAATAATTTTATTTTAATTAAAAATAATACACACAATATTATTCAATGTTTAAATGGTACCTACTTTTACAATCACATAAGTCTGTTAAAATTTAAATCTGAATACAAATAAAATTTATATTTTGAGACAGAAACACCAAAATTAATTCTAATAAAAAATGCTTACATCCTGCAAAGCTGTGACCATTAGTTCAGTAAGAATAAACTAAATTATAATATGGTCCAACGTGAAGGCATTGATGAAATACATATTGATGGAATAGATTCGTTAGAAGCAATGCTACTGTTAATCTAAATGACAGGATTAACTCAAGGGTCTTAAGTTATAAAACTCTAAGAGCTCTATTCATTATAATCAATATAGCCCTGTCTCAATTCATGATCTTTCTTTGATTAGCAAATTCATGTCTAAGCAGTACCAGTGCTTTGAGTGCCAGCACTCTTGTATGAATATCTATTCTATTTACACATGAAGGAGCTGAATCACTCATAATTCCATTATTGAAATTTGTTCGGTTATTTCAATGATCATTTCATCTGTGATTCCAGCAAATATCAATGACTAATTCTGCCTAGAAGATTCTTAACAACAATCTCTTCTATAAATTTTATTGCTTTAATATTATTTTAGAAAAGTATTTCTTTCATGCACAAGAACTTTCATCACAATTTGGTGTTACAACAATAACCTATTTTCCTTAGATATTAATTTTGTCACAATTGTCTGTAATATCCAATAAAATCATTCATATATATATATATATATATATATATATATATATATATATATATATATAAAACAAAAAATATTTCACACAATAGACTGAAATATTATAATTTCAAGGGATTACTGTTTTAAAAAGTAATTGTTACAAGATATGTGTATGTAAGTGTTTTAAAATATATACAAACATTTAGCATATAAAATTATTAATTTATGGTATATAATACTAACAATTAAATTTAATCTCTAATAAACCCGTACATTGAATGAAAACTCATGTTTCAATATGATACAATTGAAAATTAAATAATACAAATATAATGTTTTCTCCAAACATAGTTCATTTAAAATTAATAAAATTAACCTCAGATTGGACCTGAAATTCAATTTATTTTTATTTCATTTATTTTCAGATAAAGTTAATATTGTCTAAATAAATTAAGATAGTGGATTGGAATAACTGCTCAAACATAATTTCTTTTGTTTCACTAATCTATATGTAGGTCTGCATTCCAAATTTTGACTATGAAAAAGATTCAAGAATATTCAAAACAACAATAATTGAGCACAAAATAACAAAATAGAGAACTAAACAGTCCCATGAGAGAAGACAACAAAAGGTAGACATTACTGAGTTATTAGATTCTTGTTCCTTCAGCACAGTGGAGTGATAGTGAAGTCAGAACTATTCATAGGCTCCTTGATTTTCCCCCTAATAGTCCTTTGTTGACACCAAACAAATGACACTCAAATGTAAAATATTTGGTGCCTTGACCGGGAACTGGGCATCGGTTTCTCAGCTCGTTAGGCGAGGGTTCTTTTTCTACATAAAAGAAACTCTTTTTTTATATATAACAGTAATTATAGAAGAATCAATTATGAATGAATTTTTCTTAGCAATTGTATTCACCATAAAAAAATAAATGCATTTTTTTAATTAAAAAAAAGTTTTATTATTTTTTAAAGGATTTTTTTTTAAGAATAAACATTTTGTTATATATATATATATATATATATATATATATATATATATATATATATAACAATTGAGTAGTTGAGGCATAGAATTTTATATAGCTATTCAGGTAGTGGATTTTTCTAAAGGGTTCAAGTGCTGAGCCAGCATTGGGGTCTGGTGCTATGTAGAGGTACACTTATTTACAAACGAAAAGTTACAGTTTTATGATAACATTTAAGCTTTTAAAATGTAAAATAATATTGATAAGAAATGTTACTAAATTTAAGATAGCCAATGTGAATTAAGTACTTATATAATAATTTAAGTAATTATTTAAGGTGACTTCTAGATAGACTCAACTGGAATCAAGTATCACAAATGAATTTTATTCTCCAGATAATTAAAAACATAAAAGCTAACTGTTAAACTGATTTTGCTTTCCACTGAAGGTGAGCTTTCCTTTATTTTGATAAAGAATTTAAGGCTTACTTCATCTAAATCATTCTGTAAACAGTGGAATATGAAAGAATAGTCACAAAAGAAACCCAAAGAAATGAAAATACAGACAACCACAAGCACACAATCAGAATATATTATACTTTTAAAATCAAATCAAAATAAATACTTCTTAAAAATAACTTTTATAGTGGATTTCATTGAAATATTCTTTTATGTATGGTGAAATAATACTCAATATTAATAGAATTTTAAAAACTTTAGCTCATGAGCAAATTTTTCCAGTCGAACCCATGAATAAATCTGAACTATTTTGACTAATGAAGAAATAGCCATCACTCTCAATTCATATTATGATAAACCATATTCATTACGATTAAATCCCAGTTCTTAACTAGGCTTAAACCCTCATCACCTACTGAATTTTAACTAAGTATAGTAATCAATCATGAAGATGGAAGCCACATAGCATGGCGACTGTCAACATCCATTTAACAGTATCCTCACTAATCTAAATTTTATGAACTGGTGTTATCCGACATTCATGTAAAAATACATATGTACATGCATATATATATATATGTATGTATATATATATATATATATATATATATATATATATATATATACATATATATATATACATAAACTTCCAAGAACTGTATCATCTTAGCTTGTTTCTGGGATAGCCAAAGCCCAAAAGTGAAATAACAATTAAAAACTAAAATCAGTCCCCTAACAGGCAACAAGGGCTCATAGGGGCAGATACTGTAGAGCTATCTGATTCTTGGCCATATGGCAAACTAGGGAGATAGTATGGTCAATACTATGTTCCAGTCGCGTGATCATCCTCCTTGCAGGTACCCATTATTTTTTTTTTATTTTTTTTTTTTTTTTGTTTAACAGTGTATATCAACAATCTGGACATCTCTGCCGGGCTATCTTCAGGTTGCCACCTTTTTATAATGCCAACAGTTACCCATTCAGGTACTGGCCATGCCCAACGTTGCTTAACTTTGATGATCAATGGGAACCGGTGCATTCAATGTGGCCATGGCCATTGGCAGGCACCCATTAATAAACTAATTATAGGGTGGGTGGGCCTAGGGCCTAGGACCCCAAATCTAACCCTCGAACGATAACGCTAGAAGATAAAATCTTTAGTGTTTTGAACTCAGGTCCTCCAGCATATAAGTCGAATGCTCTACCACTGAGTTAACCTTGCCCCCAATGAAATAATAGTAACTCGTAATATATGGTGTTCTAGAAAAATCAACTTACAGATTAAGGGTTATGATTTTTTTTTCTTTTTTTTACAGTGCTTTGACAACTAGGCCGAAAGGGTTCGGCATTAGTGCCGAAAGGGTTATGATTTGAATTATTTTAATTTAAAACTGATGAAGAACGAATGAGATCAAGTTTAAAGAAGGAGGATTAGATATGTATTATCCACGGATATGGTGGATGTTTTGGCTCCAGTTTAGAGAATTTAGTGAGCTTTCGAATGGTCACCGTCCACTTATCATGATTTCCCTACCGGTTTCGAGATATTTACGAAAATATACAAAGATCCCAAAACTTTACATGTCAATTAATAATTTTTTTTTTTTTTCCGAATACTTTCTTAACTCCAATCATAAAATATCATAACAAAAATCATAAAAGATCATAAAAAAAGTGTAGGTTAACAGAGATGACAGAGGAGTGCGGCTTGAAATTCACACTCCCTAACTAAAATAAAACCTTTCATATCTGCCTGCTTTCCATTATCACTTCACTTTTATGAAACCTCTCTCTACACTCCTGACATCTCTGACTACCTACTGCTAATGGGTGGTCTAAAAAACCCCTACCCCTCTCTCCTTTAACTTACCTCGATTCCTAAGATTCAGAACAGATTTCACATCCGTGAGGCATAGTTCGCCTTTTTCTCATCGGTAAGGAACTAATCATCCGGTATTTATTAATTTAGTACCTATTTGTATGCTTTTCATATTTTAAGTTTTAAAAATTTTGTGAAAAGTCTATCTATAAAATACTGTCACATGGGAGCTGCAAATTCCTCAGAAAGGTGAAGGTTTATGCTGCATTCCTGAATAATTTGCTTATAATAACCTATATAGGGGTCTCCCGTAGTCTAGTGGCTAGCGCGCTGGATTCATAAGCGGGAGATGGTGGGTTCGATTCCCACCTCCGGCAGGAATTTTCTCATCTCAAGGCTCGCTGGGAAAATTCCTCGCTGCACCCTGGATGTCGGCGCTAATGACCTAGAAGTAGATGCGCCGTAAAAAAAAAAAAAATAAATAAAAAAAAAATAACCTATATAAATTCAAATTAAACATGAATAATTTTGTTCTTTTGTAATGAACATTAGTCTCAATTATTAATGTTTTTTTTTTTTTGGAGTAAACCCAAACTTTTAATTTTTTTACAAGACACGTTCCTCATTTGTGAGACATCTTGTATTCCGTTATTCGTTGCAAGGAAGAACAAAAAACGGCCAAATTAATATTCGGATCTGGAGTAAACCCTTCCTCCTAATGGACCGATTTAGTTTATATTTACAACATATCTTTTTCTTTAGATATTCATGACATATACAGAGTTTTGTTGTAGTATAACAAACATTATGGCCAGTATGGGCAACTTAGTAATTTCGTTCCAGAGTAACCCCCCCCCTTATTTTAACTAAATAATTTGATAAACTTGTTGGTAGGTCTTGTTGAACTTTTACCATCAATTAAAAACACTAAAGTACTGGAACGTTCAATTACCTTCATAATGTTTTATTTTCTAGACTTAATTTTAAACGCAATATTGTTCATATTCTTATGCATGGACACGGATGTCTCTATAAATAATAATACATTAAATTCCTTGTTTTATTTAAAAATGTCTCATACTTAATTATAAACCACAACCACCAACGCATTATAATGAGTAGCTTCTTCAGCGCAAGGAATGCATGATGATGATTTAACAGAAACAGAAGGCGGTTGAATTTTGCAATACTTGAAATATTTTTGTATTTTACATTTTTTTTTTTTTTTTTTTTTTTTTTTTTTTTTTTTTTTTTTTTTTTACTATGTGAGCTTAAAAAATGTGATTGAAAGCAAATTTTGTTCATTTTAGGTGAAAAAGTCCTTAAATTTTGGTTTTTTTCACACCACCACTCTAGAAAAAAAGGTAGGATGGAATCCTTATTGACTTACTTTTATAAGTAGGTGGTTATCTTATTATAAGAAAAAGAAAAAAAAATATAAAGACACTAAATTTTAAAACGTTTTTTTTTTCTTAATTTGCCAAAAATGTTAAAAAAGGAGCTGTCTCCTTATTGCTGCATGCCCTTCAATTATATATGTCACATATTTCAAACCCTGCGATGAAGTAGTTACAATAACATGGATTTTTATGGCAAGTGAACACAATTTCGCAACCGTATAACAAAAATAAATGAATTTGTTCTTTTTCTTGATATATCAAGCAAAATTTATTATTATGTAAATCATTTATTATTTCATAAATAAAATTTTAATTATTTCTTATTATAATTAGGGGTAGGATTTTTATGTAATAAGAATCCAAATTAAGTACTTATAATAGAAGAATATTTAAGGGAATCGTCAAAATTAAAAAAAAAAAAAAATGTGATGAAATATGTAAAGACATATTAACTCTTAACTGCAAAAAATAATTAATCAGGTCTGTGAATGAGTACATGTTTCCTGTAGTTGCAGAATGAAAAATTTAGAATGAATTTATAACTAAAACTAAAGCACAAATATACAGCTTCAAATATGAGGTGACCAAATTCAACCCATCTTGTCCTCCCCTAATTTAAAGATCAGCTATCATGAGTAGTTTCAAAACTCAAAGAAAGTCAGTCCCTGAAAATATAAATGAAAGGAATGTTTCTAAGGACTAATTATAGCAAACTCTTCGAAATTAAATGAACATCTGAAAATATTCCTATTTTATTACGTTATGTGAAATGTAAATAAAATTAGTGATTTGTTTAAAATAATTTTTTAATTTAACTTGTCCGAAATTAGTAGACTAGAAATTTCTTGGAACATGTATACCTTGAAATGCCTCTATAAAAATATTATTTATCTCTCAGAAAATAATAAGTAAAAAAATAAAAAAAACCTATTCCTACTTTGAATATAACATCCTTTGCAATTTAATTCATAGAATTTATGGTTTAAAAAAAGATCCAGAGTGGAATAACTGATTTTTATTAAGTTTATATAATTTTGGTTGAGACCTCATGTTAAATTGATACTTCTCAACTTACCTTACCTGTCTTTCTTTAACATATGAATTATTTTTTTAAATTGTAAAAGTTATTTGTAGGATCCGATAGAGATTGCAAAGGCATAACAGAACTGAATATATCATTATTTCTTTACTTACACTAAAAAGTGAAATAAAGCTTACTTGTGAGCTATCTATCTTTACTGTTACAAGGAATGCCCGTCCTAAATGTTAATAGTATTAATAAATAATTATTGTCACCATTTATTCAACTGTAAATAATTTCCAGCATGTAATAGTTCGATTACCATTGAAACGGGAAGGGACAAAAGAAAAAGGCTTTAACATAATGTCTGCAAGTGTGTTCACCTTCAGATAACACCTCACAATTACAACCATGATGAAAAAATTATATGTTATAACATTGCAAAAAAAAAAGCTAAGATGACACACTACCTGAAAATCTTTTCTTTTTTTTTTATTTTATTATATTTTAAATTAATAGGAGTTAATCTTAGTCGATTATTGTCAGTAGAAAATTATAGAGCCACATTTTTGCTTAACTCAAGCAATTAATTTTGTATTCATTGACTGATAATGAATGATTGACTGATAATAAATGATTTTCTCTCTTGGAGAAAAATTGCACATGAATACTGTCAAAAATTGAACAATGTACCTCCACTCTCAAATGATTTACTTTCTTTTAAATAAGAATGGAATATTAAATTTATGAGTCTATCCCACTATTTCACACACAAAAACAAATACCTGTGTGTGCAAATATAATTTAACTAAAGTCCGTTGAAACTAATTTCAGTATTCCATCGCAACGCCCGTTCTTTAGCGAGATTAAATAAATAAGAAATAATCTATTAACCTAAATTCTAAATTCTATCAGCAGCCCATTTGATTTACCACTTGTTTTGAACTTCCAATGCCATGTTGAACTCGTCTGTGTTTTAACATATCACCTTTCTGCCGATATCTCTTTCCGCATATATCACATATATTAGGTTTTTCTCCAGTATGTATCCTTTTATGAACTGTTAAGACATGTGATCTTCTAAATGCAATTCCGCATACATCACACTTATAAGGTCGTTCACCAGTGTGAATCTTTCTATGTTGACTATACACATGTTGTGTCATAAATGCTTTACCACAAAATTCACATTTATAAGGACGATCACCTGAATGCTTCCTCACATGAACATCTCTATCACCCTTTATTTTAAATGTTCTGGGGCAAACAGAACAAGAATAAGGCCTTTCAGATGAATGGACTTTCTGGTGTGTATACAAGCCTGAGCTCTGAGAAAAACCTTTACCACACTGGTCACAAATAAATGGTTTTTCACCAGTATGCATTCTGATGTGCTTAATCAAAGCATCTTCAATAGCAAAAGTTTTATTACAATAATGACACTCATAAGGTCTATAAAAATTATAATCATCAGTTGAAGATGGTGCTTCACCATGAGTAGATCGATGCTCTATAGCATCCATTAAAGTAGAAAACTTAAAAGAACAATGTCGGCATTGATATGGCTCAGGCCCATAATGTACTGTCAAATGTTCACTGTATTTAACCTGATTTAAAAAGCATCTTTCACAGTACTCACACAAATATGTCTTTGGTATTGTGAAGTCTGCCAAATACTCACCAGGTACTTCATCATTGAGGTGAAGTCTTCTATGAATTTTAATTTCATCGGCTGATGAGAAAAGAGAATCACAATACTTACACTCGTAGGGGGAATCGGCTGGATGCTGTTCACGATGATTATTTAAAACAACGCCCTCAGCATAGCAACGTTCACAGAATTCACAAATAAACAACCTAGTAATAGTATGCATTTCAAAGCTATAAGTTGAATCATCCATACATTCTAATTTATGATGATTATCCATATGAGAAACAGCTGCTGCAGTACTGGGAAAAGCTTCATAGCAAAGCTTACAGGTGAAACAAGGAGTTTCAAAAGTAGTATGTTTATGGGACGAAGTCATATGATTAATAAGCATGCTTTTTCTAATAAATGACTTTCCACAACGCTCACAAGTAAATGGCTTTACTCCTTCATCATTCTGATGGGCTCTCTGGTGATATTTCATAGAAGCCTCTGATTTAAACACTTTACCACATTCTTCACAGCAATGAGCTTTTCTAGAATTATGAATATACATTGAATGTTTCTGTAGTTTCACTTCGTCTGGGAATAACTTGTCACAAATTTCACAATATGCTGGAGCAGGGCTATCATGACATTTTATATGATATTTAAGCCTTGATTCACTTCGAAAATATTTACTACAAACTGGACACTTGTTGCCATAGCTCTCCTCTGGTCTGCAAATGTGTGATGCAAGTGCTAGGGCAGACTTAAAAGACTTAGTACAAATATTGCAATAAATAACACTAATTGCTTCTGTAGCATGACATACAAAATGGTCCTGTAATTCTTCTTTTGTAGAGAAAAAAGTTACACAACTAGAACATTGGTAGAAACCACTGTATGAGTGAGAGTACGAGTGCTTAAATAAATCAATATTATTTGTAAATTCATTGCCACAAAGCCTACAGAAAAGTTCACATTTAGTACTAGAATTCAGATTTAAATTTAATTCATTAAGAGATTGAATATTTGAATTTTCCGATTCTGTATCCATACCGTAAAAATCCGGTTCAATATGTAGTTCCTCATTAATAGGCGACAATGGATTATCTCTAAGTGTTTTCATCGTAGAATCGTCAGAATTTATAATATTAACGGGAGAAGTTAGAGAATAGCATTCACTTATTTGGTCATTATCACTTTTCGAAGAACTATCATCAAGCTTTAAAGGATCATTTTCTTTACTAAAGTCTTGCGAAGAAGCATCTAATTGTGAATCAAGGTCAGAAGTATCATATATAGATTTGCAGTAAAAATTATTATCAGAATGTTTGCTAAAATTTCGTAAAGGGTCAACCAATTTTTTGCTACTTAAACTATCTGCATAATCACTTACACAAAAAATATCGTTTTTTTCAATACGAACACCTTCACCTAAATCTAAAGGGTCTATCTCGTTAAGTGCTTCACAAAAAATAGATGAAGGGCCATCATCTTCCACTAACTTTTTGCAAGTAAAATTCATCTTTCCCTCCTTACAAAGGGGGCAGAAACCTTTAGGAGAATCGTGTTCTTCGTCATTCAGGTCAGCATTAGAACTTCCAATAACAACTTCTTCGCCAGTGTCATTAAGAGAAACAACCGACAGATCTTCACTGCTAAAAAATCATGTAATTAAAATATTGCTTTAATAAATTTCAATAAAAACAACAATTGATATTTAGAAAATTATAAGAATTCATGCAATAATAGGACGTATAATAAAGAAAGGTTTAAATGACTTCAAAAAGTTTAAACAATCAACAACGCTGTTTTAATATAAAAAATTAACACTAAATTAAACACAGGTAAGGAGTCTTCCTTCCATGAGTTTCTATATTATAACATGTACCACCACCTGAAAGCATTCAAAAAGAATATGGAAGAAATCATGATTATTAAAACAATAATTAAACCGTGATTAAATATGTATCAAATAAATATGCAATGAGAAAAAATATGAAAACAAAAATCTTACTATCCCCCCCCCTCCTCTCTCACACACACACACCACACTCTCTCACAAATATTCACGCATTTAAATTAAATATGTTAGAATTAAAAAGTTCTGAATACCTGAAATCATCTTCAACCATGCTCAACAATTTAGTATGGGACAGAGTGCAAGTATCAGCTAATTCATATGTTTCCTCTAACTCTGCAAAACACAGTCTACAAATTTGTTTTGGTAAAGCATCGGTAATTTGGACCTAAAATTACACAAAAATTGTATTCGATGGTGAATAATACTTTAAACCTATGTAAAAATATGCCTTCAAGTGAATTTTACTACTATCAAAATATCAGAAATATATTTGTTTTAAGAGCTGGTTTCAATGAATATGACACAACTAGGTCTACATTCTTACAAAAAAAAAAAAGAGGCAGTAGACAAAAAGTAACTTTAAAAATGTGAGTCCTGTTTCACAGGATTTATTATTATAATGTTTGAAAAGAATAAAAAGGGTCAGACAATATATTAATTCAAAACTGGATTCCCCAACAAGATTCAATATGTTTAAATAGGAACTGACAGGAACAAAATATGGTGTTGATGACCTTTATATCTTCCAAGAATCATTCTTGAGCAACTTTCAATAGTCAACTTGTGAAAATTTCAATAATCCGCCCGCAAACAAAAGAACAAGGTAGTGCGCACACGCTGCCTTTAGCCCATTTGGGGAAAGGCCTAACTCCCCTACGGCCACACCCCTTGTTTGCGGTCAGACCATAGCTCTGTTTTTCCCTCTCCAGATTTATAATATTCATGAATTAATTTTCTAAGATTTCTCCTCCTGTGTTAAAAATGTAGGTAAAAGAACAATGAGAATGTGATTTTGAGGAAGAAATATGTTCAATATTATAATGGTTTTTTTTTTAACACCATAGGGAGAAAAATGGTATTGTTTAGTGACATGGCAGCATCACATTCTAAATCGAACTTAGCCAATTGTTCTCCTACCAGACAATACCACCATTTTCAAATAACTGATGTATTATATCAAGGAAACATAAAATTTTATATTTTACTGCTGGAAATTAGTTTTGTAACTAGTCTTCATTAAAATGTAAGAATATCAAAGGGTTCATGAAATCAATATAATTTTCCTAAATGTTATCAAATGGGGTTTGGCACTATAAAAAGGTTTCTTTCCCTACTATATATCAATAAATACAATAATGTAATTTTGGTATGTCTCAAATTGTCTTGGATTTTGAATTGTTGAAAATGTGTGTGTGAGTGTTTATATATACAGTAGAACTTGGATAATTCAAACCCCTAGGGACCGATGAAAAAGTTCAAATTATCCAAAATTCGAATTGCAAAAAGTTTGAAAATAAAGGGCTAAAAAATCGAACATCATATTTTCACATTTTTTAATTAAAAAAAACACATTTTATTTAAATAAAAACAAAAATTTCATGAATTGATGATTACGTAAATAAGTAATAAATAATTTACCAGAAAAGTAAAAATAAAAGTCCATTGTTTTGAAAAAAAGTCATTTTCATGGGCAAGAATTTTTTCTTTATTTTTCAGGTAAGTTGATAAAGTGTTAGGAGGAAAGTCCTAGGCAATTTCAGATTTTTTCAACTTTTTTAATCGCGGCTATTTTCTCTGACAACGTTAAAGTTTTATAACTTCTAGGCTTCGACATCTTAAATCAACTCACTGAACTGCACTGTACACCAGACATTCAAGGCACAAACAATACAACAGATCTAGGCACTGACTGACTTATAACTGAATAAGAAAAGAAGATCGGAGGGATGGTGGGAGGGAATTCTAGGATAAAACGATAGGATGGTGTATGTAACTATAACCCCCAGAAGGGAGGAAGCGCGACCCACCACTTTGCAGAACTCCTAGAGTCCAAGAACTAGACTATGAGACCGCCGCGCTTCTTGTCCCGGAACCCCTACATCCGTATCTTACTATCCGCCTTATCCGAGGGGAGAATATTTTCACAAGATTTAAGATCGACCGCCTCTCTGTCCACTTCCCATTGGAGGCAAAGACTCATAAAAAATTCACATTATCCAAAATTTTATTCGAATTAACCACGATTTTTTTTTTACATTTTTTATGCCCTAAATTCTAGGGACTGAGAGAAATATTCGAATTAAAGACGATTTTGAATTATCGAGAAACCAAATTATTCAAATTATCCATGTTCCACTGTATATATATATATATATATGATATAATTGAACATAAAAAGCCATTAAATAATGAACAGCGCAAATAATACGATGATAGTTTAAAAGCATAATAATGCGAAAATAGTACGACAATAGTATTACAGGAAAATAAATATATATATATTTTTTTTTTTTTTTTTTAGCAATAACTATATTTTCCATATAAATTAACCTAAATTTAAACATTGGTTAAATAAAGAAATAGCTCACTATTTTGTGGAAATTTATAATCCACGAAAAAGCAATTTTTATCTTTTGTATTTTGCACATGCAGCATCTAAAGATGGCAGTGGTAACAGTATAAAAACTGAATCTGAATGCACGCCAAACTCCCACTCTCTAACATGACGCCTAGAGAATAGCTTCTCGGCGTATGCATTCTCTATCTGACGCTGACTCTCATCCATTCTCTCAGCCTCGCTTGGTTGGCATTATACTGCCATTTCTTCCTTGGGACCTCTCCATATTTTGTACTTCCAAAAATCTGTGTTAAGTTGTGACAGTAATAGTTAATGAAGATTGAATGTGATTGTAAAGAACAATAAACTGAGTTCGTCCATAGTGATATTGAGATTTGAAGAATCTACAGTCTGCTGGATCAGAGCGAGTTTTTATGCGGTTTAATGAAGGTAAGTATTGTTATTTTAACCACATGTACATTTTCTCATTATGTTGAGTTTTGTTATATACCAATATAAATTTTTGTTTGCTAATAAAGCATAATAATTGTTAGTTTTTCAATTACTTCGAACCCCCCAAGACAGAGTCTCTAGCCAGAAATAAAAGTTAAGTGTTTTTTACAATTTATTATATTGCCACGGTGAATTATTTTTTTGTCTAAACGGAACAAACATATTATGTCTTTATAATATTCTTAACTATAAGTCAATCATAATATTATGGCGATCCAACATGGGTCCTTCTTTCCTTTTTACGATTAAAAATAATTTTAAACAAATATAATATTCAAACTATATTTTAATTGTTATAATAAATATAAATATATATACTGATAAGATATTTTTATACATTGAAATAATATTAATTTTGTTAACTCATTCAATGCGACGCCCAAGAATACTTGCCGGAGAAAGATATTCCTCAGAGGCAAAGCCCGAGGATTCTCGCCACAGCTGTATCTCTTGATTGCGAGCCCTCTTTACCCTTGAGCGTGTACAGAGTGCTCTAGCAGGAAAGGGGGATATTTTCTGGTTTAACCTTAAACTGCTAACATACAAATTTTGAACGTTAAAGTAACACGTCTGTGAGGCATGTGCACGGTAAAAATGTTCTAAGGGCATTTATTTTTAGTGAAACTGTAAATAATAAATGTAAATAATAAAGGAGTAGCTTATTATAATAATAAATAAAAAACATTTTCATTGCTACATTTCAAAATCATGTCTAAAAACAAGCAGTGGTTTTGGAATGAAATAGAAAGAGAAATATAGGAAAGAAAAGTAAGTAAACTTGGTTCTAAATGGTTATTGTAGGTTTTCTGCGTATCTAAAGTTTGGTAGTAAATAAATTGTTTCAAGTAATAAACGTCGTTGTTCATGTACGATAAACATTAAAATGATGATTAGTAACGAGCGCCTAAGTAAAAAATATATAAAAAATACGGGTGCGTACGGCCGCCATAGGACAGGGAGTTTGGTCCGCCTGTGGAGGGAATAGGCAGTAGCCCACGTCGCATCGAAAAGGTTAAATATAACAGAGGAAAAAAACAAATAACAGAAACGACTCGGGAACCTTCCCTCACGGCATCATCCTGAAGAGAGTTGAAATTGGCGTTCGAAGGTTTTAATGTTTCCACACATTCGTAATGTGCATATGCATTTATACAAAAGATAAAAACTGCTATTTTCGCGCATTATACATTTTCACGAATCAGTCAGTCATTTATTTCAACCAATATTTAAAACTGTATGTCAATGTGAACTATGAATATAGTTACGACAACAACAAAAATTTTCTGTTTATTTTCCTAGAATACCTACGTCTTATTCGCCTTTCTGTATTCAATGGTTTTTGAGTTTAAATTTCATAACAATATATATATATATATATATATATATATATATATATATATATATATATATATATATATATACATATATATACATATACATATATATATATATATATATATACATATGTATATATATATGTATATATATAAATGTATATATATATATATATATATATATATATATGTATATATATATATATGTATATATATGTATATATATATGTATATATATATATATGTATATATATATATATATATATATATATATATATATGTATATATCATTTGTTTTTTTTTTTTGTTTTTTTGTTTTTTAGCATACAGTTAATAATTCTACGCTAATGGTCTAAAACTAGTACAGTAAACTTCCTTTAATCTGGCAGGTTCGGGACTTGAAGCATAGTGGATTATCAAATCAAGGAGGGTTTCCGGGAACTTTTCGACGGACCCCGTCGGACACCACGTGGGGTTGTTGGGGTGGGATTTTGTGGAATTGATGCATAAGAACTGAAGAGGTGCACTTTTCATGTTTGGCCTTGACACCCCTGCCATGCCAGATTATCAAGCGTGCCGGACCATATGATGCTAGATTAGAAAAAGTTTACTGTAGTTTTAAGTAAAAAGGAGAAATGCACTTACATCAATGGGCAGACACAGGTTAATTTTCTCAGCAAGTTTAAGTTTCCTTCCAATTTCATCGAATATTAGAATAAACTCATCACAGGAGGAAGCACAAAGCCGACACAGTCGAACATTTAAGTCTAAGAAGATAAAATATATTTAAAAAATGGCTTCAACATGAAACTGTTTAGGTCCAAAACAAGTCGGAATTCTAAACCAAATCTATTCTACACAAAATCCATGCAAAAGTAACATTTTTTTATCAATATGGTGACTACAAAGGAGCTAAGAAAGAATTCAAGAGGAGCTAAATTGAGGTTAGTAGCTCATTTTTTTTAAATGATATCTCTTTAAATGTCCAAACATATTATATTTAATTATGTTGACTTTTTATTAGCTTGAGTCCCACAACTTTGGTGGTAGACAAAGTTTTTTTTTCATTATAAAAATTGTTTATATTACAAATAGTTTTATTAACTTTATTGTTAATTTATATGATCAATTAAATACTTTATGTATTGTATAATTGACAATTATATATATATATATATATATATATATATATATATATATATATATATAAAATTGAAGAATAAGCTCTCATTATTGACAGTCTGTAGATTTTATAATATTTTGGAGGATTCATATATTTTTATAATTATTTTATTTTTATCAATGACACCTAAGCAACATAATGTAATTAAACAAGCTCATACATTTATTAATTTCATAAGAAAATAAGTAACCTACATCAAATAAATTCATTTATTTTCTTTGCCAGTGAGAAGGTGATATAAAGATGGATTATATTGAGAGCCTCATAAAATTATAAAATAATTGGGGAATAGAGGACTGTGGGATTTTAAAAAGTAAATGATAGGAGAACTTATAAAACCATATATCCCCAACTGGTTTCACAGATCACAGTAATGAAACAAAGCCTTTCTGCTAAATCAACAGAAGTTGCAAATGAACATAAAATTTGTTGCCAGAAGTAACTGATAATACTTAAGGAGCTTTTAAAACATAATGTTTAAGGCTTTTTCAGCTTGAAGTAGTTCTTTGGAGAAACATTATTCTCCTTTTTGTCAAATAAGAATACCTTGGTTTCCTAAATTTAAACGACTTGCATATCCAATCATTTAAAAGCTCATCAAGGACAGCATTATGAAATAAGAATTAACCCTCAGAGTGTGGTTCGGAGTCGAGGGAGGCCATGCCCTGGGTGCGGATGACTTCTCCTCAATTCGGAGAGAGCCATGCGACTGGTGCAATTGACATGTCCAGCAGTTACTCTGCATTACGAGTTAAAGCCTTGTAGCCAAGTTATGCTCTTGGTTCTATTTTGGAGGTTTTAGAGGAACTAATACTTCCGAGTTTCACCACTAGAATTCATTTTGGTGCCCTTTTTACTACATCTGGCAATGACCTTCATGTACTGGGCTGTATATCAGCTTTCTCTGTATTTCTTTTGATCTTTCCTTCCCTTAGTTTCCGAGAACACCATCAAAATATTTTGAAGGAAGGCTTTGCAACCTGGTAATCATTTCCCTTTTCAAAGAGTACAACACAAAAACATTATTAAATTAAAAATATTTTATAGCAAATTTTATAGATCAAAACAAGAGAGTAACTCATGTAAATTTTTAAATAATATAATTGGGTGAATACTTTAAATTTATGAATATTTTAACTATTTTTAATTCCGCAACTGCCGGCCCACTGCAAAAATCAAAAAGAAGGATGAGAACATAATAAATTGGTAGGCCAAGTCAACTCGCAGCACTCTAAGGGTTAAAAACACTTACTTATTAGGTAACATTTAAATTATACACGTAACCATATATTAATTTATTTTTAAAGTATTCTACAAAATAAGATGACATATCATATTTTCAAAGAACTAAATGAATAATATTCACTAAGAATTAAACAATAATACAAATATAAATAAAGATAAATAATAGTGTGATTTCAAATACACTTAATATCAATAACATAAGGATATCTTTATTTTTTCTTAGCAATAATTATTAAGAATTAACAAATTAAAAAAAAGAATTACCATCCTTATTTTCATCACTTTCTTCTGAATAGTAGGGCCTAGTGTCTAACTCGTTTAATCCAGAAGAAGCGATACCATCAAAAACCCTAAAAGATGCGACAATACCTTTTGCAGAAGGCATCTTAACGCAAGGAACAGCTGTCCTTTTCAAAAGAGTATTGGTATTTTTTACAAATTGATCTGGCCTGAAATGATCGCTGCAAATAGTTGATTCAGAAGTCAGACTTAGTCTTTTTTTGCCTGGCCCTGAATTTAAGCGTTGACAATAGAGAACCCATTGATGACACCTGCAGACATTTATTTAATAAATACAAAAGATATTCTCCAGTGAAAAGGTAATACATTAAGGAACTAAACAAACAGTACACAAAGCCTAACATTTAAAAGAAGTTCAAAAATAGTAACTGTAATTGACAGCAAATTAACCAAAATTGTCAGAGTATTTGGTAGTATAAATTAATTGACTGGCTGGAATTGATCCGATAGTTTAATTTATCAAATAAATTTAAAATATTGGGAAGGAAATAGCTTTTCGGTACAGAGAATAACTTACGGTCACTCCGTCAATTTGGAAGTTGAATCACAAAAACAATTAAATATAATATAAACATAAGAAACACTCTGCCACTATTCATTTGATGTTAGTTATGTTGACATGTAATTCACATGCAAAAATCAGTTGAATTATTATAAAATTAATATAAAATATTAAACTTTTGAACTTCAAAAATAAATTAATCAAACAATAATTGCTAAATAAATAATGCTTTACTGCAGAAAGAAAAGCATTCTTTTTCCAAGCCTGATGGTAGAAACGAATAATTCGTTGACACTTAGTTAATTTTCACAATAAGGTCTTTAATTGTGAATTTTAGTTAATTAAAATATTTAACTTTTAAATCTGGGAGCATTGAGAACATGCTTAACCTTATTCATATTAAGTCATAAAGAGTGTGAGCCATGGGCGTATATAGGGAATAATTTCGAGTGGGCTGGTAGCACCAGGGGCTTTGGGGGGGGGGGGGTATGGAATACTCACGACCTAGAACTTGGAATAGTTAGCCGACTAAAACGCTATTACATAAAAAAAAAAAAAAAGTAAAAAATATTTTTCTGTACTAAGTGATCTTATTTAATTTATTTTTGAGGTTTTTATGACACATTTTTACCAATTAAATCAAAATGGGGGGGACTGCAGCCCCCCAATAAAAAAAAAAAAAATATATATAAATATATATATATATATATATATATATATATATATATATATATATATATATATACACACACACACACACACATACATACATATAAAAATATATTAGAATGTAATACTATTAGGTCAGTCAATAAGTTTGTGCACATTACCAGGTCTGCAAGTTTAAAATGTCGTTTATTTCTTAAAATATATACACAGTAATTTAAAAAAAAGTATAATATATTTCATTCAAAGTACTGGCCCTCGCTTTCTACACATTTTGTCCATCTCTCGGGCAATTTATGGATACCATTCCAAAAGAATGCTTCATCTTTATTTGAAATCCATTCATCGAGCCATTTTCTTACATCCTCGAAATTGTTAAAATGTTGCTCAGCCAATGAGTGTCCCATCGATGAGAAGAGGTGATAATCAGAAGGCGCCAGGTCAGGTGAATACGGCGGGTGGGGTAGGAGTTCCCAACCAAGCGAAGAAATCGTTTCCTTAGTCAATCTGGCTGAATGTGCAGGAGCGTTATCATGCTGAAGAATGACTTTGGCGTGCCTGTGAGCCCATTCTGGGCGTTTTTCGATCAATGCGTGACTCAAATTGATCAATTGTTGTCGGTAGCGGTCGGTATTGACTGTTTCGCCGGGTTTGAGAAGCTCGTAGTAGATTACTCCCTTCTGATCCCACCACACACACAGCATTGTCTTCTTCCCAAAACGATCCGGTCTTGCACTCGATGTGGATGGTTGTCCTGGCGTTACCCATGATTTTATTCGTTTGGGATTCTGAAAATAAATCCATTTTTCATCGCCAGTTACAACTCGATGCAAAAAACCCTTTCTTTCGTGGCGTAAAAGCAGCATTTCGCACACAGTTTTTCGTTTTTCCATCTGTCGTTCGTCCAATTCATGTGGAACCCATTTTCCAACCTTTTGAATCTTTACCATAGCTCTCAGGCGATCGGAAATGGCTTGCCTAGTGACATTCAACTGTTCTGCCATCATTTGTTGGGTTTGGGTATTGTCTTCGTCTAATAAAGATTGCAATTCGACGTCCTCAAACTTTTTTGGTCGATTTTCTCGTTTTTTATCAGTAACATCAAAATCACCACGTTTGAAACTTTGAAACCAACGTTCACATGTCTTGACGGTTGGAGCAAGATCGCCATAAGTCTCAACAAGAATTCGATGACATTCAGATGCCTTTTTCTTTTGATTAAATAATAAAATCATGACATGCCGCAAATGCTCTTTATTTGGCTTAAAATTAGACATTTTTAACACCAAAGAAAGGTATGATACGTCTGCGTAAACGACTTAAAAACAACTGACTTTTGTAAACAAATGACTAACAAACAAGATAGCGTTTAGAGATAAGCAAATCCTTCAATAGGCTAAGAGCGTATTCTATTGGAATTAAAACGACATTTTAAACTTGCAATCCTGGTATAACCTTATTCATTCATTAAGATTTTGAATTTTTCGACACATACCTTCACTTGACTAATGAACTAGTCAGGCTGTCGCCAATTTTCGAAAACATTGAACGTATATTAGTACTAATAGAAAATGAATATTGATAATCAAAATGAACGAGCTGTGTTACATTTTTATTTTTGTATGTCGAATCTGCCAGTTCTGCAGCGATAAAAATCAATAGTGTATTTGGTGCACATATTATCAGTGTAAGAAATGCCCAGAAATGATTTAAAAAAATTATTGTTAGAGAAAGCATCATGTATGATGAACGGTATGAGTAAGTCCAGTTAATTTTAAGAAAGACATTCTTAAAAATCTTGAGTAGCCAGAGCAAGAATTAACTATGGATCAGATAGCAGTAAGGATTGATTTATCTCATGAATAAAAAATCACTTGTAAATGATGAATGCCAACACAGTGTTATTTATTTATCATGATAATGCTGGAAAACTGATGGCACAAGCAAAAAATTCTTGAATTTATTTGAGAGCTTTTTCCTCATCCAGCTTGACCCACGGACATTGTGCAAGAGATTTCCACTTAACATGTGCCTTATGTGCTTGTTTACTAGGGATAAAGTTGAATTCTAATCAGAATGTAATAATTTAACTTCCAAATTTGATAGCATCAAAACCAGAATCTTTCTGCAGCTATAAAATTTAAAAGCTATCTGTAAGACGGTGAGAAATTGTAGATAGAGAAGACAATTACTCTATTTAAAAATTTACCCCAAGGATTTTCATTAATATAGGACTAACCTACATAAGACAAGCTCCTTGCAATAGGGAAACATTTTATGCAATAATAAAAATAAATAATAACTTGCTATTATTCAGAATATATTAAAGAAATAAAATACGATATCTTAAAAAATTATCAATAAAAAGGTGAAAAAATTGTATTTTTACCTAATTTCTTCTGATGGAAATTCAAAAAAAACTTTGTCTGGGTTTGCAGCTTTTGTATTTTTACAGCCAGGTACTGCACAATAGATGTTGCTCGGGGATTCTTCTTCAGTTTCACCTAAAAAGTAGGAATTTTAGAGAAAATTGAGCTAATCATCATCTGTACCTATTATAATTTTCCAATGTTGATCTAATTTCTTTTGACAGAATAAATGACCTTTGGTAATACTACTGCCTTATTGGCAGATTTAAGATAATACTATATCTACAGCACAACACAAGTCCATAGGTTTGATTAAATGATCTACAGGTTTCCTGAGAAATATTATAAAGATAAGATTATAAGTAATATATATATATATATATATATATATATATATATATATATATATATCATATTTCATTGTTTTAACTCAGTCAAATGACTGAAGGAAAAAACTTGTTCATATAAAAATTAAATGGGGGAAATGTCTAACAAATCAAAAGATACTCAGCGATTGAACAATGAATACACGGAAAATCAAAAATATCCTGATTATTTCTGAAAATCTAGTCCCTATTAATTTGGGGCATAACTGCAGCATTTGAATTATAATTTGATTGATTATTTTAAAATGAAACATCAAAATGGCGGTAATTCAAGCAATATACTACTCTTTCTTATATTTTTGAAAGCATATTAACAGTTAATAAGAATATCATTGAATCTAAAAAAAAAACAAAAAAAACAAGTGAATTTGTTCATCACTGTAATAAATCCATAAGGAAATCTTTATTAAAGAAGAAAACATGTCTCTGGTAATTGAATACCATTTATTTTTCCACAATATTGTCATAGACTATTAAAAAAAAAAAAAACTTAAGTTCAGAAAATTATAATCCTCAAATATATACTAAAAACAATTACTTCATAGTAAGTGATTTCAAAATAGGACCCTCTGGTTCAAACTTTGCAATTGCACCCTTAGAAAAATATTAAAATCGACTTAACTGTTGAACAATTTTTAATATCAATGCTATGAAATCTTCAAGATTTTTGGCCCTAATGGTGCCTCTGTTCATCAATTTCTGCTCGTACTTAAGGAACAGAGTATTACAAACATAAAAAAAAAAAATCTCCTTCACATTTTTAATGGGCAGTTATATTTAAAAATTGATTTGACTGCTAAAAGCATTTTAAAAAATGCAAACCAAATGTTAAACACATTGAATAGAGCAAAAGAAACACTTCCTATACTTCAAGTACTGTTTTCCCTGACTACAATGGTCCACATACCACAATTTGATAGCTGTTTTTGAGATATTTAGGAAAATATAAGAAATGTTCAAATGTGCTCCTATCTATTAATTTAAAAAAATAAATTATTACTTCTTGTTATTTAATGCTAACCAAAATTGATAAATGCTATTTTTGAGTAACCTAAACATAAAACTCTTTTTTTTCTCTCTCTCTAATTTGTTTGAGAAAAAAAATTAAATGTATTGCCTTGAAAATAGTTTCATTAAATTCCTCACTGCAAAAAATCTATAAAAACTGTACCTGGAAATAGTCCCCCCCCCCCCCACCCCGATCTATTACCGATGCAATAATCCAATGTTTTGACGACAATTTCAAGACCGTTCAGAAGGGAAGGACTAATACCCCACCATGGTGTAATGAACATCTATAAAAAAATGAGAAAGGATGACAGGCGACTCTTTAACTTTAGGTTCAGGAAATCAAGTGTAATCAACTTGTTGGTCTCACACATACAAATTTGAACCACTATTATTTTCCTTCTCTATGGGTTATGAAACGTAAAATTTTCTAGTCTGCACTTCCGGATTGCGTCATGAGTTCAACCTAATAAAAGTGGGCTAAAAGGGTGCTCTGGTCCTGTCGGGGTGTGGTTGGAAAGTCCAGAGTCTGTAACCAACAGTTACTTATACGGCGTTGGTGTGGTGGCATAGAAGCAAGGTGGATTGTCACAGGATCTAACTGGGCAAAATACTGCTATGATGTTTACTAGTCACTGGTGCTATGATAGCCACTTCCACTAGGACAATAGAACTATTACTTTATCTGTGACCTCTGCACTTAGAAGTGGGAAGGTTGGCCAGAATATCTGCATAAAGCGGGGTTTACTCCGGACCCAAAGTAGTTATTCGCCCATACCGGGCGCAATTATTGTTGTATTGCAACAAAACTCGGTATTCGTTTGTGGAAATATTAATAGAAAAATATAATGTAAAAATAAACTAAATCAGTTAATTAGGGGGGGGGGGTTAATTCTGGACCCGAATTACCAACTTGCCACTACCAGCCGTAATCTATCTATACATATAGTAAAATTCTAACGGATCACTGTCTGTACATTAAGATAAATGAGAAAAAAATAATTTTGGAGGCCTTTATCAACGCAATAGTACCCGAAACAATGATGTATAGAATTGTTGTATGCTTGTCCGTATGTCTGCTCAGACACTCTATACACACTAGAGTTAAACAATCCCTAAGGGATCAGCTTAGTGGCTCCGTCACATTTAACAATCCTAGCAGCCTGTATGCTTGATCCCCGATGGCTATACGTCTAATATCAAGTATAGATCCAGCTGACAAGTTGCCCTGAACTAGTCAAGACGGGTACAATCAATAGTAAAAAAATGAAACATCTTAAAAATCATTGCATGAAATGACAACGGGCCGACGGACTAAAAGGTTCAAAAATGTGTCTAAAACTACTAAAACTGTTTCTTCTAAGCTTGGGGTAGCAGAGGGTTTTTACAAGACAACTCTTTATCTTTAAATATTTGTAAAAATTATCAGTTTCTAAATAGTTCCAAATTTAAAATTATATATTTAAAGTCTATCAAAACATTTAAAAACTGCTTGCACCTACAGAAACTTCTGACAAAAATACAATGTAATGTACTATATTAATTTGGTTTTTGATGAATATTGTTTACATGTGTTTTCTCCCAGGCGTGTAAATATTTGATACGTTCGAGGACTGTTGTTTTCTTTTTGATGATTCCTGGTAATTCAAGGGATCTACATTGACATTCATCTCAAGAATTTCAAAATAAATCCTTTCATTACTCCTATTTAATGCCAAGTAGTTTTTCATGATAAATTTTCAAATCATAAATATGTGTGAGTGGCTTGTTTTTATTGTTTTGTCCTTGAATATATTACTCCTTCACTAAAAATTAATTTAGGAAAGATAGTTCACTCAATGAGACACTCAAACAAATGATATTACCCGCTTACAGTTTGAACCTATATCCCTAAGTGATGTGCACTTTGACTTGCTGACAAAGACACCATTAACACAACTTTCATGGATATTGAACAATTATATTAATGGGAGAAAAGCAATTTACATTTTCGTAATCTTATCAACTTATCTAAAAAAAGGCAAACTAAAAAATAAAGTGACTAAACAATTCAATAAAACATTTATTTGAAAATGAATAACTATTAGATCCAAACTCTAGAATGATGAGTTTTATATCACCTAATTTATCAGCTGGATCGAGGTAGCAGCTGACTAAACAAAAATCAACTTACATATTTAGAAACATTAGTACATTGCCAAAATGATATGTTGCCAAAGAGATAGTATAAGCCAAATATTTTCACCTCTGTGATCACTTTTGCAATTATCTGGAAATTCAGAAGTGGAATTATACATAATTCAGCAATTAAAGGCTTTAATGTATTTACTGTATGTAATAAATAAAAAAAACTGTTAATTCATACTCAAATATTGAAAGACAGATAGACATTATATTGATAAATAAAAGTCCAATTCACAGTAACTGTGTCATCTTAACGTTTTTATTATCCCCAGTGTCATTTGGAAAGCTTGCGACAGAAACAGTTAATGTTTTCTCTAAATCATTCATGAAAAATGACGACATATAAAAGAGAAAAATGAATTTTAAAGCAAAGCAAGATCTTAGGTGCCACAACAGGAAACTGAAAGTATCCTAAGCTGAAATTATTCTGTTTAAACACAGATTTATAGAGAGAATGAGATTGCTCTATCAAAAATCTCATAAGAACCGTACTTTTTTTCCCGATGCACCGATAACTGGGCCATTAGCGCCAACACACATGGCGCAGCTAGGAACCTTCTCAACAGGCCCTGAGATGAGGAAAATTCCTGCTACCGAAGGGACTTGAACCCCCATCTCACACAAGAGAATCAAAGGCGTTAGCCACTAGACCACAAGGAGACCCAAGGACCGTATTTATAGTAAATTTAATAAGCTTTTGAATAGAATCTTTACTTTCAACATGATTTCCCATCCGGTTTTTAGATATATAAGAATATATTCGAAAATCCCAAGAAGCATCTAGTTATTTCTTCTTTTCTCAACAATGGTTATAAATATGGAACTGGAAACGGTTTCATTGGATTACCCACATCCAATAACTTATAAAACGTGTAATTAGAATCCTAGTAACACAAAAACGAAAGCATTACGGTTTTGTTCCCACAAACATTTTGCCCCAAAAAAAAACATGTTCTGGGGGACAGATTCTGCTAGTTAACGAACTTGATTTTTCAAATCACATGATGTATTTTGTACCAAATTTCATAATTTGGTCCATTTTTCAGCAAACTAGAGAGCTATATATATATATATATATATATATATATATATATATATATATATATATATAGGGTTGTAAAATACGTTTGTAGCATTTTCACTGGTGATTTAATAAAAACTTTAGGTTCTTGTAAATATTTTTAATCTATTATGTATGACCCATTTTGATCTAGTACATGTTCTTATCTTTCAGGTAATTTTTTAATTCTGTCCTCCCAGAACTTCTTAATTTTTGTGCAATGAACTCCTCTACGCGCGTTTTGCAATCCTCAAGCGAATTAAAGTGTTTCTTGTTAAGAGAGTTTTGAAGGGTCTGAAATGGGTAAACATCTGTTGAGGCAAGGTGTGGTGAATATGGTGGGTGGGGGATCACATCCCAGCCAAACTCCGATAATTTCTGCCAGGTCTGCAAAGACATGTGAAGACAGGCGTTATCGTGATGGAAAACTATGCCTTTGCGATTAGTCAATGCTGGGCGATTTTGCTCAACCGCTGTCTTTAATTGTTCCAACTGGGCACAGTATACTGAAGAATTACTTGGCTGGTTGGGGCGGAAGGAGCTCAAAGTAAAGGACACTTTTCCAATCTCACCAAATGTACAGCATAATTTTTTTTGGATCTAATCCTGCTTTTGGAGTCACAGTGTCGCTAACGGTGGGTCATTCTGTTTTCCCCAGGACTTTTCCCTCAAAATATTATTGTACAGGACCCACTTTTCATCCCCAGTTATCAACCTCTTTAAAAGTGGATCATTAACATTCCATTTCAGAGGGAATCGCAAATGGAAATGCAGTCCAATAAATTATTTTCCAGCAAATTTTGAGGGACCTATATATCATTTCACCAAAACTATCCCACAGCCCTCAAATGATTTGAGACACTTGCATGAGATATTTTGAGCGTTTCTGCAGTTTTTTTTGTTTGTTTTTTAATTTATTTTTATTAGTTTGTTAACTTTAAGTTTAAAGTTTTACGCCTAAAATTTGGTTTCTGCTGTCATAAGTCTCGACACTTCTATACCATCAGGTGTAAACACTGATTATAAAGAGAAGAATTTAATGTCAGAGATAAAAATCTAGGCTACTGGCTGTATTGTTGACACTTCTGTACCAACAGTTGTAAACACTGATAATGTACGACACAGGACACAAATGTATGTGTGTAAACAGGCCGTAAATTTATTCCATATTTTAACAAAACGAGAACTGTCGTATACATATCCATGACGTAAATGTCTGGCTATTTCTGTCAGTATGTAAACATTCAAGAAAATATCTAACCGACACCTGAGATATATTTCCTGTGAGAAGTGTCAGGTGTAAAGGCACCCTAAAAGTAAAGTTTTTCAAAATATGAGTTTGTAAATTCATAAAAATAAAGTAAATTCGATAAAAAAAAAATAAATAACAGAATGAAAAAGTGTGAAACAATTTTTCACACCATGAAACTCAGACTCTATGATAGTAAATACTCGTAGGGCGATGCGGTGGTGTGGGATAGCCTAGTGCCTGGAGTGCCCCGTGTGCTGAATACTTTTGTCACATGATGTTTCGTCGGAAGGTAATTCTCTTTTACTTTGCATTCCACTAGTTCCAGGTGTTTCTCCAATGGAAGCGTCTTGGGATACATTATCAGAACCCTCATCATCATTGGAAGAAAACTTTCTTGTCCAGAAAACATTTTCTTAGAAATAATTGCACTCACACAATTGTTCACTTGAAAAGAAAAAAAAAATACTGGAGAAATATGTAGAGTAAACTCCAGGTAAAGAGAAACAATGGTTTTTCGGCAGTAAAAAAATGGAGGGAGCAGGTTACGTACAGGCAGGCTGAGTAGTTAGAAACTAAAGTGACAAAAGTGAAGTCCTATACCTCCTATCAGCTTTGAAGGACACTTCAGCTTCTATAAACAGCCTACAGATGGCAATAATGCAAGGACTGATATAATAGCTCGTAGCAGCCAAGCGCAAAAGAATCTGTACTGATATATCAGTTTGTAGCACTCGGGGCAATGCTCCCTCCAGACTGAAATATCAGTCCGTAGCACAGCCAGCACTGCAACCACCGGACTGATATATCAGTCCATAACAGTATAAGGGTTAAATATATTTATATTATTAAGGGGCTACCTCTTTACTAGAAATACATCTCCAGACCATAACATTCACTGCAAACTCTAATGTCCATTTTGAACATGGTGCTGTTAGGGCCTCAACAGGCCCTATTCTTCGGCTGTTCTAATTTTCTTTGTCTCATACTGATTCTATCTGTAGCATGGATATTTTATTTATTTATTTTTACGGCGCACCGACAGCTGGGCCTGGATATTAAATTTTGATTTATTGGAATACATGATAGAATTCCAGTCTCCATAAGCCCAGTTTTAATGTTTTAAACTACAAAAAAGACAAATTTTAAGAACAGTGCTGCTGCAAGTTCTTTTTTAAGAGTGATTTTTCTGTGGTTGGCGTGCATTCAGTACAGCTTTTATTAATTTTTAATGAACAGTCCTCCAGCTTATTAGTCCAGTGCTCTACCACTGAGCTAACATCGCCCCCTTTCTCATTTAAAGCAACAATAATTGCATTTGTTTTCACTATTTTGTTTCTGTAATGTTGACTTATTTTATTTATTTTCAAACTGAACCCTTAATTACCATTAATATACAATACTTGTCTCAAAAATAAAATATATGAATCCACTGTGCAAACCCAATTGACAATGGTTAACGATTCCTCCTCTAGTAAAAGTCATCGGTCAGTATTTCTTTCAATGGAATTAAATAGTCATCCCAAACTCCCGTACCACTTCTAAAGCATTTAAGTCGCAGAAACCGAACACAAAAACTTTATCAGCGTCAAGACATTGGATTTTAGTAATAGGTTTCTTGAAACAATTCGCATTGACAATTTATTTCCATTAAAAATGTAACTAAGTAAGCACAAAAATGAAAACTTGTTTTGTTTCTGGTTTTGCGATTTTCTCCAAAACAAAGCAAAAATGAGGAAATCTCTGAATGACTTTTTGTCTTAGTTTATCAGCCCCCTATATGCTCCTGAAGTTTTGACATTTAAATTTGGGCAACCTGTATATACAAATTTGAATCACAGTTATTACAAAAATTGCCTAACTCCTAGTTCAACATTTTTACTGTAGGAAAATGAAAACTTCAAATCTGAAATCAATTGCATGTCAGACCTTGAAGTGGCTGTAGAATTAGTTCAAGTAGTTTTAGTGCTTCTGAAGAAGCAGTGTTAATAAAGTGACTTATTAATAAAAACAATTTTATTTATTGGCCACCTGCCTGTATTATACAAAACAATTTTTTTTAAGTCTTGAGAAGAAGGTATTCTTGTAATTGGCTTTCCAATTAATTGTTTTATTATCAAAACATTCAATTAAAAAATAAAATATTTTTTTTATGCACCCCTTCCATAAATAACCAAAACCCCCTCAAAATCCTCCAATTTCAGTGTCCTGCCAGTTCCAGGACAAATTTATTAATAAGTTTCATTTCTCAAGCTTTCTTCCATCTAGATTTCATACTAAATTACATATCCACATGTTTCTAATCTTCGTTGATTAGCCTAAGTTTAAAGTTTTACGCCTAAAATTTGGTTTCTGTGTATATTAAACACTTCCTCCCTTACTAAAAGGCACATGAGATGACTAGGAATAAAGAAATAAATGTTCCTCAATTTTCATTCTCGGGGGGAAAAAAGGTTGACAGAATGCGAACACCTGGAAGATGTCAAAACATTTTACTTTAAAAGTCTGAGAAATGATAAATGAAAAACTTCAATTTAAAGTAAGAGTCTACATCATATGTGTTATGATTCATATAATGATATGATCATATTCATTCTTCCTCTTGATTAATGCCACACTAATCTACATTATTTTATATTTTACCCTGTTCCTTAAGTAAAGGAAATGCAAAGCAAGAGAAAAAATAAGTTCAGTATGCAATAAAGATGTTTCAAATAAATAAGAAAGCACAATCTCATACACTCTCGTAAACATAAAAGAATAAAATAACGAATTCTGATGAAGGTATTAGTAAATACTCACTCTATTTTGAAAAAAAATTGTTTAGATTTTTATAACTAAAGATCATAAGGATTTGTGGAAACTCCATTTTTTGGCACAGAAATATGAAAATAAGCTCACCATATGATAGAAAATATTCCATGACTCGTTGTGTTTCTGTAATTCTCTTTCCCTTTAAAGCAATGTCTTTTAAATCTAGAGATATTCCTGCTTCCTCTTCAACTCTCTCCTTGAGATCCATAAATGTTTCATTTGATTTAATCTGGATGGATACAGTTTCCCCAAGATTGTTTTTAACAATTAGCTTCATTTTGCCCTGAAAAAAATGAAAACATAAGCACTAGTCTTTCATAAAAGGTAATTAGTGCAAAGCTGGGAGCACTTTTTTTTAAAACGAAGTGGGATATCCAATTCTACATAAGGCTATATACTCTAAACTTCTTACAATTTCAAAAAAGCAAGAATTTCGTTTTGTAATATAAAAATTAGGTTCAACAATCATAAGTACTTAAATCAAGTAATTATAAATTGTTAGAATAATATAATAAAAATAATGGAAATTATTCCACTTACTGTAAGAAGAACATAATGAAATGCTTATAAAAAGGAATGGCAAAAATAGTGATAATCTTAGTTGTAGAAAAAATGTGCTCAACAATTCTCTATCCATTCACTTGGTTATTAACTGGTTAAAAAAAAAACATTTTTTTGGGGCCATATGCCACAAATATACTGTTTTTTTCTTCTTTTTAATCCTTCGAAATTTTCTTCTAAGGATCTCTAGATCAGGTAAATTTCATTTCATATGGGCGGGGGGGGGGGGCGAATCACCTTCATTCCAAAAGCTCACAAATAAATAAAAAAATCAATTTCCTCTTAAAAGGTCCCCATCAAAGGCTGGATGGACCTAGGGACGGTCTGGGATTCCAATCCCAACCATCAAACGAGAACACTAGTAAACAAAATCCTAAGCATGCCAGAGGTTTGAACTCAGGTTGTCATGTACTGTAACACTTGGACCAGGCTTAGCTCCATGAAGTATAACTATCCCTCATAAAAGGCTGCGAGCATTAGGAAACTCATCTTTTGTCTTAATGAAATATTACAATAAACGAGTCTTATGAATTGATGAAAAAAGGGCACATTTAATTCATAAACATAAAATGTCTATAACTGGTGTTACTTCTCCCTCCTCCTGCACAAATTAGCTTTATTTATCAAACTAATTTCGGCAGTATTACTTTTTCCTACATCTTATACAAACAATATTACATACATATAAGAATTCTATGTTAATGGAATAAATAAAATAAAATTTACTTTGTAATTTTTGGTTGTCTGTTGCAGAAAATAACAGAAAAAAATGAGATGTGGAAAATAGCGCCCACAAGTTCTATTTCAATTTCTTTTCAGTTAGCAATGAACTCCTTTCTTCATCTTGTCAGCAGATTCAACAACCTTATTATTCAATTAAACTGCCTATCTCTCTGAGTTTTCCCTTCTTACAGTGAAGAACAACATTTTTAATGCACCTGCTGAATAAATAAAATATTATCATTTCTTTTTTTATTGCAAGAAAAAATAGTTTATTAATGCTGTAGGAAATCTATCTAATAATTGAAGGTCTGAATAGTTATTTATTTACTCTTTGAATATAACAAAAAAAAAAAAAAAATGCAACTGACCCCTAGTAAGTATCAGGGTCTAGGCTAAGTAAAAGTCTTTAGGAGCTGATATACAGGAATCAAGTAATTCTTTATTCTATTTCTTTCTCGGAGTATATTATTCTGACACGGATTATTCTTGTTACTCAATAGTGTTTTATTAGCTGTTGGCCTACTTCTTCACTTCTATTGAATAATACATAACTGTAGTTTTCCTTAGAGATCGGGCCTTAATGCACTGATCAGTATCCACTATTCAATGGTCCAGGACATTATTTCATGTTTTCAAATTGAAAGTTTAGAGGCTAATGACTGATTGGGATGGCCGAGAATTTTTGTTTCTGGTCTATACCTAGTTTATGAGCATTAGTTGGTAAAATATTATCCTTACTTTATACATGTAATTTATTAGTTAATATTTTATTTAGTCCATTATGCCCTGGATAACAATTAAATTACCTACCTGACGTTTCAGGACCCCTAGAAACCGAAAATGACAGTGGTTCAAATTTTTGTGTATATATATATATATATATATATATATATATATATATATTTGTCTGTTCGCTCTCTACATCTCAGGCGAATGGTCCGATTTTGATGAAATTTGGTAAAAAAATCGTTTGTCTAATTTGAAAGGTCAAGTTCGTTAACCAGCAGAATCCGCCCGCCCACCGGAACATAGTTTTTGGAGCGAATGTCGCGCGAAAAAAATCGTTCCGCTTACTTCATATGCTTGCAAACACTCGTTTTATAGGCTTCTTGGCCTAGGAAAACGAATGAAATTATTTTTAAGGCGATAGCTTTAACCGTTTTCGAGAAAATTGGAAAAATAGTTGTTGAATAACGTTTTTGGTTTGGGAACTTAAAATCATGGGATTCAGTTGAAACATTTTCTGCATGTTGGAATTTCATCAAAACTAATATGTTGAAATTTTGGTTACGTTTGGAGATAAGGAAGGGTTAGAATAAAATATTTTATTAAGACATGAAAAGTTTTGGGAACTTCGTATACTTTAATTAATATCTCGAAAACGGTTTGGAAATCGTGGAAAGTGAAATGTAACAGTTCGAAAGCTTACTAAATTCTCTACAAAAAATGTTTTGAAGAAATTTTTCATGGGATGGTCATATTAGGAGAAATAAGTTCTTAAAACTTAGTTAGTTAGTTCCGTTTATTTAAACGGATCTATTTGTGTGTTTCCCGCAGTTTTTTTTTCACTGCTCGTTATTTTTGTAATTACTTATAGTAGTCAAATGTATTTGTCAATAAAACAGGATACGTATAATTAGAAACAATATTTTGTTTTTACGGAATCTTGGGATTCTCAGATGCCGTATGAATATCTATTAGGCCCCCTTCGTACATTTTCCTTAATATCTCGAAAACGGTTGAGAATCTAGGTAAGTGGAAGGTTACCATTAGAAAGCTTACTAAATGCTCCACAAAAAAGATTCTGAAGAAATTTTTGATTAAGCGATGTCAATCGGAGAAATAAGTGCATAAAACTTTCGTTTAATTGAACGGTTCTTTTTGTCTGTTTTTATTTCTTGTTATTTTATTATTGCTTCCAGTAGGAGTAAAACAAGATAAGAAAATGGAAAAGATATTTATAATTTTTCATGAAAGATCAAAACAAACTAATAATTGTATCTACTCCTCTTTTTTTTTTGTCTCTGTTTACCTTCCTTTTTATTTATTTTTTCTCGGTTTGCCTTAGTTTTTAATTGCTTGCTGTTATTTTCATTGCATTTTAGCGCGGTTCCTCCCTATCTCCATAGGGAGACCCCGCTTATGAGGTTGACCTCACGGCGCGATCCGGGCGTGCCGACCAGAAACTTTCTCGTTTCCGACCCCATAGATCACGAAAATATAGGTGGTTCAAATTTGTATATATATATATATATATATATATATATATATATATATATATATATATATATATGCTTGTCTGTTAACGCTCTAGCAAGCTCAAAAATGGTCCGATTTTGATGAAATTTGGTACAAAAATCTGTCTTCTAATTTGAAAGGTCAAGTTCGTTAAACAGCAGAAACCGCCCACGGAAAGATAGTGTTTGGGGCGAAATTCGCGCAAAACAAATCATCACGCTTAAGTTTTTGAGTTTATATGCTTGCGGGTACTTGTTTTATTGGTTTCTTAACATAGGAAAACGAATGAAACCATTTTGAAGGCGATATCTGTAACCGTTTTTGAGAAAAGTGGAATCAATGTTATTGTATGTCATTATTTTTTTGTGGGTACTTAGAATCGCGGGATTCAATTGAAATTTTTCCTACATCTTTGAAATTAATCCCAACTAAGATGTTTAAATTTTGGTTATATTTGGGGTTAAGGAAGTATGCGAAAAAAATTATTTTATTAATATACATGAAAAGTTTTCGGATCTTCATACATTTTTTTGTAAATATCTCGATAACGATTGGGAAATCGTGGTAAGTGGAAAGTGACCATTTGAATGCTGACTAAATTCTCTACAAAAAAGCTTCTAAAGCAATATTCGATGGGGCAACGTCAATCAGAGATATAGGCGCTTAAAACTTAAAAAGTGTTTGTTTTGAACAGGTTTTTGTCTTTGTTTATCTCACTTTTTAATTGGTTGTTTCTTGTTTTAAATTGCATTTATCAGTGAAATTAGTATTTTAGTAAAATAAGCCAAGAAACAGTTAAACAGCTGGCATTTAACACTATAATGGATATGTTAGTAAAGCAAGTTAAGTCAATTAGAAACATATTCGTAGTAGAGTCTTCTTAGAGCGAATGAATGAAGAATGATCTAAACAAAGTAATAAATGTTTGTATTCTACGTATACAAAATGACACTAGGGATATGAATGGAACCGCGCTAAGATGATGAAGTTCCTGCGAGTCGGACTTTTAGATTTCAGAAGAAAGCTGGTTATGAAACACTGTCTGGACTAATTGACCACAACTAAGCTAAAAAAGGAAGTTTAAGGTACCGCTTAAGGAAACTGACAGTATCCCTTGCGAAATGACTCCCCCGCCTTCTCAATGTTCACTCTAGGAAAACACTATTACCAATAAGTTTCTCTTTTTCCAAGCCAAGAAACAGTGAAAGGTATTTGTAATAAGTTTGGAGTGGCTGTGGTAATCATGATGGCAGTGGCTAATCATGAAGGCGTATGCATAGTTTGTTTTGAATTCTCCTATCTATATAACCTTCCTCATAGCCTACAACTGAAGTTATCGTTATTTCTTATTTTATATAAAGATTTTACCTTCGAGAGAATGGCATTTTTTTTTTTTTTTTTTTTTTTTTTTTGCCATGAAGCACATATTTACAGTTGACTATATCAGTAAAATGAATTTGCTAGTAAAACCAAAGAAACTTAAAATGACAACGAATTTTTGGTTCGAAATAGAGCCTTCTGTGCAGTAGTGAAGAGTGAGTATGTTTTCAGTACAAAATTGTATTGACTTATTCAGCCTTCCTCAAGAATGAGGATTAAGAATTATCCGTATTATTCAGTGTAAGTTGGCTACTGTCAGTTTCCTATGATTTGTAATGCCTAATCTATTCCATTTCTTCGAGATGTAGGGAACCGCGCTAAGATGACGCAGTTCCTGCGAGTCGGACTTTTTTTTCAATAAAAAACATGACAAGTAATTGAAAAGCGTGTTTGTATTTTGGATTGACTTTGAGAGTCTTGCTTTAGATTGAGGAATTTCCGCTTCTAACCTGTGGGTGTTAGCAATTTTCATGAAATAAAAAAAAAAATGTTTAGTTCTATTTTAAGCTATGGATTGACACTATGGATGAGAACGGATACGTCTTAAGATGACGCAGTTCCTGCTGAAAGAGAACACTCTGTGAGTCAGACACCTGCCCGGATCGAGCTAGTAGGCAGGCTTCAGGTAGGCTTTTATTGCACGTCATAAATCTAGATGCATCCTAGGAGAGTTGACAGATATTTTACCTGTAGGAAGTCATGCAGCCAAATGCTATAGTAGAAATATAATTATATTTTGTGGTTGTATATGGCGTAGTACATTAAAATATAACACTACGTTCTAATTTTCTTGTACAATTTTATTTTGTTTAATTGCATTTAACAATAAATCAGTAGGTAAGTGTTTTTAATTGCATTTAACACTAAAATGGATATGTTAGTAAAGCAAGTTAAGTCAATTAGAAACATATTCGTAGTAGAGTATTCGTAGAGCGAAACTTGGAACGGCGGAAAGAGTAATTTCCGCTTAGGATAGTTTCTTGTGCCTTGCCGACAATCTTGCTTTCATTTGGAATATGTGTTTACATTAAGAATGATCTAAACAAAGTAATAAATGTTTGTATTCTACGTATACAAAATGACACTAGGGATATGAATGGAACCGCGCTAAGATGATGAAGTTCCTGCGAGTCGGACTTTTAGATTTCAGAAGAAAGCTGGTTATGAAACACTGTCTGGACTAATTGACCACAACTAAGCTAAAAAAGGAAGTTTAAGGTACCGCATAAGGAAACTGACAGTATCCCTTGCGAAATGACTCCCCCGCCTTCTCAATGTTCACTCTAGGAAAACACTATTACCAATAAGTTTCTCTTTTTCTTGTTTTCGTTCGCTAAAATACTAATTTTTCTGACAAATGAAATTAACAACAGAAAACAACCAATTAAAAAGTGAGTTAAATAAGACAAAAATCAAAACAAACAATTTCAACATTTTAAGCGGTTCTCCGGTTGACATCACCCCGTTGAAAATCACTTCAGAACCTTGCTTGTAGAGAATTTAGTAAGCTTTCAAATGGCCGCCTTCCACTTACCACGATTTCCTGACAGTTTTCGAGAAATTTACGAAAAACATACGAAGATCCCAGAACTCTTCATGTCTATTAATATATTTTTTTCAAATACTTCCTCGTAGAAAATATTTATATTGAATCCCAGGACTCTAAGTACCCAAACCGAAAATGAGTTACAAAAACTTTTCCCCCCTTTTTTCTCAAAATTGGTTATAGATATCGCCTTAAAAATGGTTTCTTTCTTACGTTAAGGAACTATAAAACAATTACCTGCAAGCATATGAACTCGAAAATGTAAGCGTTGTGATTTTTTTGCCCAATTTTCGCTCCATAACCATGTTCCAGGGGGCCAATTCTGCTGGTTAAAAAAACTTGAGCTTTCCATTAGCACAACGATTTTTGTACTAAATGTCATCAAAATCAGACCATTTTTCAGCCCATGAAGGAGTGAACAGATATATATATATATATATATATATATATATATATATATATATATATATATATATATATATATATATATATATAAGGTGTCCCAAATAAGACGGCTCAAACTAATTTTGCGGTCAAACGGTTGGTCGGAGAAAAAACTGGTGGGCTGGTGGCCCGTTTTGCTGTTGGATTGGCAGGGATGGCCCTATTTCTTGGCCACCTAGAGCACCTGAACTCACTCCGCTGGACTTCTTCCTGTGGGGTAAACTTAAAAATATGGTCTACTCTAATCCGCCTAGTACACAAGACCAAATGCAAGGAAGGATTGCTGAAGCTTCCAGAGCCATATTGAAGGAACAAGCATTGAGAACAGTTGACAGCATATGTTCCAGACTTCAAAGGTGTCTGGATGTTGAAGGTGGCATCTTTGAAGACACTATTCATTTTTTAAGAAATAAAAATACAGTAAAATGGATGCTTTGAAACTGAGAGATAAGAGCTTTCTTTACAATTTATTATTATATCTATCAATGAAATAGGGTTATCACTTAAATTGAACGTCTCAAACGAATTATCAGACTAAATACTTAAAAAATATGCCTTATTTTCAATTTTATGAAGTTATTAGGGAAAATAATCCTTTTAGAGGATCGGCCATATTTTTTTCAGAAAGTTGAGGAGAAAATACCTCAAAGTCATGTCACACATTCATAACCGACCTCTGTGAGTGCCTACAAAAAATCGTTTTAATTTAAAACAATAAAATCTGAATCGCATGAAACTCATTTGATCTTAAAGATATCGAAGTGCGGTTTGCGGCAAAGGTTTTGTTTTTAAATTTCCTTCAAAATGATGTGCATAATAATAGGGGTCATCTGCAAACATCAACATTTCATCTAGCGCCAAGCGCACATGCGCAGTCAACATGTTAAATGGTTGACATATTTAGAAAGCTTAAGTCAAGCCCTACAACTTTTATCTCTGACATTTTTTTCTCAGACCAACCGTTTGGCTGCAAAATTAGTTTGAGCCATCTTATTTGGGACACCCTGTATATACAGGGTGTCCCAAATAAGACGGCTATCATTCATGTTATCTATCTAATCCTTTGGATCCGATATTCCTTATAGAATTATGGTTCATTATTTTGCTTTTGTTCATTATTAGAGTAATATTCACTTTCAACTATAATAATTCACAAGTTGTGAGATTGTGGATATGATTATTTTTTTCGGGGAGTGTAGACGTAAAGCTCGGATGGCTGCTCGACTTAACGCGCAGTATTACCCAAACCGAGTTCATCCGTCTTACAAAACGATTTTGCGTCTGGTGTCAAAAGCCCGACAAGGACATTTCTCTTTCACCAGAAGACATCGAAGAATAGACCAGGACATCATCTTGGACCTTGTTAGGAGAAATCCTTACGTATGTCCTTGTATCCAACACATATCCTTGCATCAAGACCTTTCAAATGGGGATATGGAAGTGAGGGAGGAATACTGCAGGTGGGGAATCAACTCCTTACGGAAAAACGGGGCATTCATGAGGAATGTTCTCTTCAGTGATGAAGCCACATTTATTGGTCTATGAATAACCGTCACTGGATAAGGCAGCTGGACCACCAGTATCGGTGGTCAGTAAACATTTGGTGCGGGATTCTGGGCAGTAAAATAATTGGCCCTGATTTGGTCTACACTCCCCGAAAAAAATAATCATATCCGCAATCTCACAACTTGTTAATTTCATGGTTGAAAGCGAATATTAGACTAATAATGAACAAAAGCAAAATAATGAACCATAATCCAATAAGGAATATCGGATCCAAAGGATTAGATAGATAACATGAATGATCAGATTTAGCTTAGTTAATCCCTAAAGAATAAATACTTAAAAAATATGCCTTATTTTCAATTTTATTAAAGTTATTAGGAAAAATATTTCTTTTAGAGGATCGCCCATATATTTTTTTTTTCAGAAATTTGAGAAAAAAATACCTCAAAGTCAAGTATCACACATTCATAATTGACCTCTGTATGTGCTTCAAAAAAATAGTTTTAATTGAAAATAATAAAATTTGAATCGCACGAAACTCATTTGATTTTAAAGATATCGAAGTGCGGTTTGCAGCAAAGGGTTTGTTTTTTAATCCCCTTTAAAATGATGTGCATAATAATAGGGGTCATCTGCTAACCCCAACATTTCATCTACCGCCGAGCGCACATGCGCGGTAAATATGTTAAATAATCAACATATTTAGAAAGCTTAAGTCAAGCCCTACAACTTTTACCTCTGACATTTTTTTCTCAGACCAACCGTTTGGCCGCAAAATTAGTTTGAGCCGTCTTATTTGGGACACCCTGTATATACAGGGTGTCCCGTAAATGTCTAGTCATATTGTGGGAGGTGATAGAGGACCTTTAGAGGAACAAAAAATGTTCTATGACGATTTTCCGAATTCTCACACATAAGGGAGAAAACGTCGTTATATTGTTTTATCGAGACAAACGTGGGTTTTAGAAGAATAATCGTTGTAGCTCCGGCCCAGGTGGTTCTATTTGAAAGGAAGTGAACGAAAGCTGAGTAAATTTAATATAAGACTAGTGTATAGTAAACGTAAAAATGAATAAATGTAAGTATGTCTATCTTACCAAAAGAAAGATATTCTAAATTTCCTGACATTTCTTACCAGCGTTACTACTCAATGGGCAGGATCTGAGATTTCCGGGTTTCAGAAAAACTTCCTCGTTTAACCAGCTTTCCATTCATGTATCACAACCCTGTGTTACTGGAGTATGTGAACGATTTAGGAACATAAGTTAAAAAAAAAAACATGGATCTGTGAAAAGAAAATTATATTTTTTTCTTCAGATTATTCAAAAAGCTTGAAAGAAATATTTATTTTTATAAATATTTACTTAAATATTAAGTAGATAATTACTTAAAATAATAAAAAACTAATACTGGGCCCAGGAGGTGGCCATTTATGAACCCCAATCACACATTAACCTCAAAAATTATTATTTTTACCTAGATCACGCATTTGAACACATTTTTACAGGTATTTATAATTAGAAAACAAATGCTTTACCCTGAATTGATACTGATGGCCACGCTTGTGAACCGCACTATGATTCTTGTGAGCCCATGTGTGTTTGTTGTGGTAATTAAATATCCCATCCCTAATAAATAAAGTGTAGATAGTCCTGTAAAAATGTGTTCAAATGCGTGATCTTGGTACAAAAAATACTTTTTGAGGTTAATGTATGCTTGGGGTTCATTATTGGCCACCTCCTGGACCCAGTATTAGTTACTGCAATTAACAAATTCAAGATATATGTGTATTTTATTTATTTATTGTTTTAGGATTTTTTTTTATTTTCGTGGAAGTAATTTTTTTTTATTATTTAAAGTAAATATTTACTTAATATTTAAGTAAATATTTATAAAAACAAATATTTCTTTTAAGATTTTTGAATAATCTGAAGAAAAAAATATAATTTTCTATTCACAGATCCATGTTTTTTTTTTAATCTTATGTTCCTAAATCGTTCACATACTTCAATAACACAGGGTTGTGATACATAAATGGAAAGCTGGTTAAATGAGGAAGTTTTTCTGAAACCCGGAAATCTCACATCCTGCCCATTGAGTAGTAACACTGGTAAGAAATATTAAGAAAATGTCAGGAAATTTAGAATAGTTTTCCTTTGGTAAGATAGACATACTTACATTCATTAATTTTTACGTTTACTATCAAGAAGTCTCATAGTAAATTTACTCAGCTTTCTATTGGTATAACTTCCTTTCTAGTAGAACCATCTGGGCCGGAGCTACAACGATTATTCTTCTAAAAACCACGTTTGTCTCGATAAAACAATAAAACGACGTTTTCTCCCTTATGTGTTAGAATTTGGAAAATCGTCATAGAACATTTTTCGTTCCCTTAAAGGTCCTCTATCATCTCCCACAATATGACTAGACATTTACGGGACACCCTGTATATGTGTGTATGTGTATATATATATATATATATATATATATATATATATATATATATATATACACTCAACCTCCCAGCCTCACCACTACCTTCCTTAATCCCCCTCCACCCCAAAAATATAGGAGTGAGTATCCATCTGATTTTGAGTGGAATAATGAAATAGTAGGTCTCCATTTTTTGACCCCTCGACTTAACGCAGTCTTTCCATGCATTCCTCGATAATAAACTTTGTTGTTCTTGGAGGAAGTCCCTTTGGCACAAAGATTAGGAAGCTTGTTCCAAAATGACAGTTGTCCAGCCCGGAATGACAGGATGATCGCCCGAAATTGGTTGGACTCTAACTATCTATGGCATTGGATAGGACATGGTGGGCCAGTATCTTGACCAGCTTGATCTTCAGACCTAACACCCTTGGATTTCTTTGCATTAGGACATATTAACACTAGATTTACCAGACCTGGTACTGGTATAAATGTCAATAACAAAAAATATATTTGTTACTAATATATATAAAGTAACATTAAGTTCATTAAATGTATTCTCTTTTATAGCTACAAAAGTCATAACATCATTTAGGAAAGCAAATGTTATATGTATAGGGAATTTTGAATTGAAATTGCATGAACAGTCAAAATGACTGGTCTGGTAAATCTAGTGCTAACGATTTGGTCCTTCGGGAGACCATTGGCTCAAGGGAGCACCTCATCAGTCCCAGGTGGGCCTGGGAACAGATTAATGCACAAATGCCATCAGTCTGTCAAAGTGTGATGTGATGCTTGCATCGCTGTAAGGGGCCAAACCTTTGAACAAAAAAATTAAATTGATTCATAGGTATTATTAGAAGAAAAAAATTTTATTTTTAATAATTATGTATGCGTTAAATTTAAAATGTTTTAAAAATGAAAAATTTGTTTTGATTAAGAATTGAAAGTTTTTTTGTTTTGCGTTTTAGCACTTTGCTCCAAAGAAAATTAGCAATTTTAAATTATGTCGAACTTGCAGCTTTACTTCAAGTCATTTAATTTTTTTAACCAAGGAGATTTTTTGTTGTTTTCTTTTGGGAGGGAAGTGGGAGGGCAGACTTTGTGGAAGATAAAACATATACTTTTAATGATTTTTATATAGGCATGATGAATAAATGCCTATTCACAATTTTTTTTTGTGTGTGTTTTTCTCAGAAATGAATAAAAACAAGAAATATGCCAAAGGACTTTATTTATTTCTTTATTCATCCTGCTTCGATTCTCAAAGTTTGGCCATTTATTTTGGGGACACCCTGTATATTATGACAAAGAAGTTTTATCGGGTTCTGAGTGGAGTAATGTGTTGAATCTTAATATAAGCTATGCGCCACTTCGAGCAGTTCCTGGCGTGACTAATGAACCAAAAGATTTTGATCCCCTTTGTCACAGATGCGGCAAAGAAAATGAAACACCTGCACATATGCTGGGAAGTTGTGACCATAACATGCTTTTGGTTACACATCGCCATCCTAATGTCAAGCGCACGCTCATGGAACTCCTTAAAGAAGAAGGTTATGAGTGCTTTGAAGAGGTATTTAGCATTGATGAAGATGGCTCCACTAGATACACTGACATCGTTGCCTTCAAACGGAATGCCAAAATGGCTCTAATTTTAGACCCAACTATCCGATGCAATGATGATAAACCAGCTGAAATAATAAACTTGGAGAAGAAAGCAATTTATGAAAAATGTGTAAGATATTACACGGAGAAGTTTTGTGAGAACTATGGACCAAAAGAATAATATGTACAATGGTTCGGTTCGCAAGGAACCATTCTGAAGCAAAAGGCGGCTTTCCCCAAAGAAATGCGATTCAGCGAAGAAAAATTAGGAATTATAGCTGAATCAATTCTCGTTGATTCCTTGGCCATAATTCAAAGTCACATTTATGGCTGAAGGCATGATTCATATTTTTATTATTATTGTTATTTATTTTTAGCTTTTCATATATTTTTCTAGAATATGAATTATTTTATTTGTTTATTTTATGAAACTTATTTACAAATATTTTCATCATTATAGTTTTATTTTTTTTTATATAGGTTGAGGTTGTTGTTTGATCGATTTGCTTTTTTGTGTGTGTGTGTTCTTTGTTGTTATATATTTAACTGTTTAAATTCAATTCCTATGCCTAGTGGTTGATAACTAATTTGTGTGTACTGCAACCCAATTAAATTGGGCAACAACTTGCTTTTTTCAAAAATAAAGTTTTTTCTCTCATGAATATATATATATATATATATATATATATATATATATATATATATATATATATATATATCAGAATGTTTATCAACATAAAAATGGTAATATTAAATCTGAATAGGTGAGATTAATTAAATATTTCCTAACCCAATATTGACAAATAGCTCATTTTTCAAGCATTTAATCGTGCTGCTTAGAAATTATCATAAGCCTGTATAAAAAGTCAAGGAATGGCTGGTTTTCGGCTAAGAGATAGTAATTAATGAATTAAAAAAACAGGATTATTTCGTTTCATGAATAAAATCAACTTCAAAATTTGGATTCTTAAAATAAATGTTTAAAATTTATATTTTTAATTTACCCTTCCAGTAGTGGCGCCCCTTTTTTGGACATCCATGTAGGTGCTACACATCAAAGGTGCAAACCCTATTTCGCATGGAAAAATGTGACTCAGCTATGTGATTACATTGATATTTGCGAGAAATAGTAGGAAACTGCAGACTTGATAACAAAATAACACTTTTGTTTTCGCCGGGGACATAAAAAACAATCAATCCAGATGAAATAAAATTATATCATGTTCAATATGAAATAAAATATTAATATAAAATATTAAATTGAATAATCAATCTATGTATAAGAGTTTTTACGACTAATTGCTATAAGGGCCAAATTTCTGATTCTAATTAAAATAACAGATCATGGTTCTTGTCTACACTATTACTAGGTACTGTCGGTGGAATTATAATACACTGTATATTAAAATATATAACTTTTTTTGTATACCAGGCCATCGTATAGATATGTAACATGTCTAAATATATAAAATATGAAAGACGTCGCTAAAAGATATATATATACATATATATATATATATATATATATATATATATATATATATATATATATATAGGGTGATTCAGGTCTAAGTAGCCAAAATCTAGGAGGTGATTGTAGACATAATTTCTAACAAAAAATTTCATTGCAAGTATGGTCTGATTCCGAAAGGAAAAGGAGCTATGTCCAATTTTCTGTTTTTTTAACTTAGTCATGATTTTTAATGAATAAGAAGGTTTTCTCAAAAACTATTCAAAATAATTAAATTCTAATTATGCCATCATAAAATAGACAAAATTTCCTTTAAGAATACATTAATTTAATTTACTAAAACCATTATTAAAAGATACTTTCTGGACGTCCAATAACGCACTTCTGTTCTTATCAATGAATCAGAGTATTTTGGCGATTTTTTTCCTCAGCCCTCTAAAGGACAACAGATTCAATAATTACAGGAAAACTTCTAAATTTAGTAAGCATTAAATCTATGAAAATGAAGTGGAGATTTATTAGGCAATAAATTGAACGATTGGCTCCCTTTTGTCAAAAAAATGTGGAATGTAGTTTTGTTACTTTCAAATACCTTGTGTGAAAAAATTAAAAATTATTCATTTTTTAATGGCCAAACTGTGGGTATCCGTTGTCCATTCCAGAAGCAATAAATATAACTGAATGAAACGATTGGAAAAGTTTTCCATTTGAGAGATCTGTTACATTTCATGTTTTTCAATTTTTCATTGATTTATGTTTTACATAATGTATTTGGCACCCAGTTTTGACTGGACATTTTGAGCTGAGAATTCGAAGAGATTTCAGGGTAGTTGAATAATTGTAATCCAGAATTTACAAATAATTTGAGATATTTTCAAATAAAATTTGAAATAAAACTAAAAATTGTGCAAAACATTGTGGGAGAAAAAATTTCAATCCTCAGTTCGGCCACATTTTGTGGACAGACAACGCCACATTCATACGGAATGGAATAATTAACAGTCCCAATTCGCATACTTGGTTTCATTTTAATCCTTATGCCCCGTGAAGATCACACAATCAGTATCAGTTCCAAGATAACATGTGTTGCAGAATTCAGGACGAATATCTTCTTCAGCCAATCCTGATTCCTGACAGGATTGATTCAACATATTTTTAAACCTCCACACGATTTAAATACGACTGACCTATTGCATTGGAAGACGTTCCGCTTACACATAAATTCATGGTTCCTGATAGATTGCTGTCCTGCAAACAGCAGCAGTGCTGTTAGACAGTGGATGGAGCCACTGCCCAAGTTCATAAAGGTCCAATTGCAAATTTAGCAAATTTTCAAATATATTAGCAAATATTTTAGTGCCAACAACATCATGTAAGAGATAAATCAATGAAAATTTGTTTAAAAAAAATGTAACAGATCTCCCAAATGAAAAACTTTTTCAAATGTTTCTATCAGTTACTTATAATTGCTTCTGGGTTGGACAATGGATACCCACAAATGTAGAAGTTTTCGTGTAAGTATTGAATCCGTAGTCCAGTAATTCATTGTTAAAAACAGAAGTGCGTTATTGGACATCCAGAAAGTAACTTTTAATAATGATTTTAGTGAATTAAATTACTGTCTTTTTAAAGGAAATTTTGTCTTTTTTATGATAGCATAATTAGAATTTAATTATCTTGAATAGTTTTTGAGAAATCCTTTCTTATTCATTAAAAAACATGACTATGTTAGAAAAACAGAAAATTGGGCATAGCTCCTTTTCCTTTCGGAATCGGACCATACTTGAAATGAACTTTTTTGTTGGAAATTACAACATTAATTAAATACAATCACCTCGTAGAGTTTGGCTACTTAGACCTGAATCACCCTGTATATGTATATATATATATATATATATATATATATATATATATATATATATACAGTAGGACCTCCATTATCCGGGACTCTGTTATCCGGGATTCCAATTAACAGGGGTATCGATGGGGGAATTTTTATTTCTTCTTTAAATATTATGTACATACGGACGTATTTATTGCATTATTTTTATTTTTATCAACTAAAGCATTTGATTTCATAATTATGTATTAAATATTTGTATGTTAGTAATGACAATTATGTACATAAATATGAATTTAAATTAATTACATACGTTGTAAACTAAAAATGGAAAGCAGCAATGTTTTCTGAAGAATGTGATGATTCCATATTTCTGGAAGCATCTCAATTTATTTCATATTCTTGGAACTGAAATGTTTTCACATCTTTCTATGAATCCCCTGCTGGGCTGTTAGCCTACCAAGGAAATATTTCCTCAGTTGGGCTTTAACTCTTCACTCGAGTACATACGAATCCCGATTTCAGCAGAATTATCTTGTTACGGGCGATCAGAACAGGTATAAGTAAATAATTATGTATCATTATTATTATATTTATTTATCGCACCCCATCTTTGGCGAAGTGCATTTTTTCGATACTTTTCAGTAGAGGGTGATGTAAAATAGGTTTAGTCTAGTAATTATTATGTATCAAAAAACGACAAAAAATTACTGACTTTCTTGACAAAAAAATTTAATTTGAACTTGAGTTTATTTTTGCACTTATACAAATTATTAATTAATAAAACTTTTACATACAAATTTTTGAATGCAAATAAGAAAGTTTGCATGACATTTTGTACACAGTTATTCTTTATAACCTTTTAATCCAGCACATTTAGTCAATAAAATATTGTGTTTCGATTATCCGGGGTTTTCGATTATCCGTGGACCACCTCCCCGTCACTACCCCGGATAATGGACGTCTTACAATATATATATATATATATATATATATATATATATATATATATATATATATATATATATATATATATATAAGAAGAATATAAAACTCACCCACATACTCATAGATGACAGCATAGTAAGATACAGAACAAAAAGTGTGCACACCACTACCAGAAGGTTAATCATTTTCATTTAATAATGCACTGAAATACGTATAACATATTTATTATTTTGTATAATCTTACATGAAATGTCTGAAATTGATTTCACTATTTTAACAGTGTCACTATGTTAACTTCACTAAATATATAAATATATATATATATATAAATATATATATATATATATATATATATATATATATATATATATATATATATATAGTGTATGTTTACCAATTTGTCTGTTATTTGCTGGAGTCGCAAATAGTTTATCGACATTTCAAATGAGAGATCTTTGTTTCTCAATTTCACATTCCTGCGCATGCACATGTTTGCAAATATGTTGTTTACGCCAGCTTTCTTAACCCACAAAACGGGTTCATGTTTAGTGCATCAAAATACATTATAGAGCAAAATGTGAAAATAATCTGTTCAAAGCTAAACTTCAGAATTACCAATTATCAATGCAAAACGTGCCATTCTTCAAAAACACACATTCATCTTTGATGACACTAAGATCTTTCTAACAGAACAAAATATCAAAAAATGTCAGATTTCCGAGTGCGTACACATTAATTTAAACCTTAACAACATTAATTACAAAACAGCCATAAAATAAATGTTGCCCATTTATTCCACCGTGTTCCATAAGATTTCTTGACCATCCAGTTGGTTCTTTCCCCAACCCCTTTGTGTTCCTACGTGGGTGTTCCAAAATATTAACACCTTTCTTAACATCTAGTGAATACCTTCTTTCATCCTTTCTGACTTATCCCTCCTCCTCCCCCTCATTCTGTCCAGCAATATAGTCCCGTTGTAGAATCTTATGTCACTAATCTTATCCATGGCCACCTAAAAGTTCTTCCACCCTAGGCATTTATTGGTATCTATTATTAAAAATTAGCTAAAAAATACTGTTATTTTTTTTTTTTTTGTTACTTACTCTCAACTAAGTTCTATATAAAATTACTGATCAATTTTTTCATTAAAAAAAAATTGTTTCCTAATATGCCCTTAAAAAAATGTTCAGTAATCTATTGTCACAATGTAATTTTTTTTTTATTGTTTTGATATTCTTGTTTGTAAATGTTTATGGTAAAACTGTAGTTTAGCGTCCTCAAAACCGATTTCTTTAAAAATTTTCACAACAACGTATTTTAATGCACTAAACGCGAATACATTAAAAAAAAAATTCTCTTTCAACTAGGAAAGAAGTTATTAGGCACTAAACACACTGCACTGCTGCACTGTTAGGAAGGTTATAAGAGTAGGCGTAAACAGCGTATTTGTAAACATGCACATGCGCAGATATGTAACATTAGGAAACAAAGATCTCTCATTTGAAATGTTCATAAACCATTTATTCAAAAATATTGTCAATTTTAAGGGCATCCTCACCCATCGTCACCTGTTGCTTATGGGCAGACGTGCAATGTGTTTCCACTCGCTCAAGAAGATATCAAAACCCTAGTCAATCCAACTCGCTAAAACTAAAAGAATTCTATTAATTTTAGCGAGTTGGATTGACTAGGGTTTTGATATCTTCTTGAGCGAGCAGAAACGCAGAGCATGTATGCCTAAAAGTCGTCCTAGACATTCTTCTTATCCTCCTAGACATTCTTCTTAGCTTTCTTTTTCTTCAGACGCGATGTTCGATGGATATAAATCCCCAATCGCACCGAAAAATGCCTTTAAGCGCTCTTCATATTTATGAGCACGTTTAAAGAGAAATTTGAGTAATTCTTCTCTATTGTGGACAAGAATAACAAATTTGTGCAAGTTCATTGCTAGTTTTTTATAAAATAAAAGTATCTTGACAATCAAAGTTCAGCAGGCGCGAATTAGAACGAACTAATAATGCATTAGCTAATTATTAAGGCATTTCTGTTATATAATACTTCTCATGAACGAAACAAGAAATGTGAAGAATGTTTCATTATTTAAAAAAATGGTTGTGAATAAATAACTGCTTGTGAATTTAAATAATTGATGGTCAATTTCAGTTAGACTTCTTTATTACGGACTTTTTCATACCCGCGCATGCGCATGTTGACAAATTTAGTTGTTTACATTAGCTCTCATAACCCGCATAACAGTGAACTTTATAACAACTTCTTTCCTAGTTGAAAGCAAACTTTTTTTTTTAACGGATTCGTGTTTAGTGCATCAAAATACGTTGTTGTTAAAATTTGAAAGAAATCGGTTTTGAGGACGCGAAACTTCAGTTCTACCATTGTGTATATTTATTTTTTAGCCGAAGAAGGCTGCCAAAACATTCGAGAAATTATTTTTCTGAAAATCTGATATTTTCTCTTAGTCGAATCCCAAAGATTCCTTGACTTCTAATTGCCTAAACGGCAAACTATCTGGGATAAGGATAAGGGTTTAGTGGCGATTAACGCTAAACCCTTATCCTTATCCCAGATATTTTGCCGTTTAGGCAATTAGAAGTCAAGGAATAGTTGGGATTCGACTAAGAGAAAACATCAGATTTTCAGAAAAATAATTTCTCGAATGTTTTGGCAGCCTTCTTCGGCTAAAAAATAAATATACACAATGGTAGAACTGAAGTTTCCTGTCCTCAAAACCGATTTCTTTCAAATTTTGTACAATAACGTATTTTGATGGACTAAACACGAATCCGTTAAAAAAAAAAAGTACAGTGAAACCTCTCTATAGCGGACACCTCTGGGAGAACCAAAGTTGTCCACTATAGAGAGGTGTCCGCTATACAGAGGGGTTGGTCGAGATGGAAACGTACCGAATTTGTACATTGTTTTAATTGACCATTTAATAATTACCCATCACAAGTTTTTTTCTAAGTATATAGAAAGATGTTCCGCATTCACTGATGCCGATTCTCCACAAATGGCTCTAAATGAAATTTTGTGCCTGCCACGAAATTTTTCCAGTCACCCATTGGAAGCCTTAAATTCAGAATAGGCCAACTGTCCAGCTATCTCTAGTAGTTTTGCCTGGATCATAGGACCTGATATGGGAATGTTTTGAACATGCACTCTTTTAAACCATTCCAATGTAGCGAGATCGATTGTAAATCCGTGTCCAGTTCTTAGTTCTTGGACAACATGTTTGTCACAATTCTCCATCCATTTCTGCAAAATTTCATCTTTCTTTTTCAATATTTCTGCTGCTTGTGTTTTCCCTATCTTAAAAAACTCGGAAACTTTACGCACACCACATTTTTCGCGATTAGAAAATGTTATCACGTCAATTTGTTCTTTAAGTGTCAGAGATTTCCGATTAGACATATTGAAGAGAAAGCACGATATTTACTCAACAAGAGCTAAAAACCAACTGAAAATTGAAGAGAGGGAATGTGAATGGAATGAGAGTTTTGGAATATTCCCGGAACCGTGATACCTCATAGGCAAAACAATAGTAATCTGCCAGCAGGAAAATCATATGCTTCTGTTGTAAAGAAAGAGGTTCCTGTTGTGAAATTCCTAGGAAGATATTACTAGTCACTATTCTATATATATATATATATATATATATATATATATATATATATATATATATATATCTTATTCTCACAAAGAGTTTGTTATTGTTAACGCATTTTACTGGAAACCTACACCAATAGGAACGCTTCGATAACTTACATTAGCTGTACTTGTCCGTAGTAAGGAGGTAAAAAATCAGGTTTCTCTGTCCGTGTCCGTTGTACAGAGGTGTCCGCAATATAGAGGTTTATTTTACCTATAGAAAAATTCGGGACTGCGAGAAAATGTCCGTTAATAGAGGTGTCCGCTGTGGGGAGGTGTCCGTTAAGGGAGGTTTCACTGTATCTGTATAAGGCTGTATGTTTTCATATATATCAACAGTAAAAATAGTGCAAACTATCTGTATAAGGCTGTATGTTTTCATATATATCAACAGTAAAAATAGTGAAGTCAATTTCACACATTTCAAGTAAGATTATACAAGATAATAAATATGTTATAACTATTTCAGTGCATTATTAAATGAAAATGATTAAAAAAAAATATTTTCAAGCATCCACATTATTTTGAAGTTGATTTTATTCATATAATTAAATAATCCTCTTTTTTTAATTCATTAATTAGTTACATAATAAAAAAACTTTAAATAATGAAATGCACAAAATATTGTCATTTCCAATTAAAAAGGCTATTAAAGCACTAGCAAATAGATCCTTGCCTTGTCATCAAAGAGAAGGCAGTTTTCCTTTACATTTATTTATCAAAAATTTCTTTGAGATTATAATGATGATGTTGAAAATTCTTTCAGATCCATCTATATTACTCCCTCTCAAAATTATATTGTGCTAGAAATTAAATGAAATTTTCCTTTTATTCACACTGGAGTAAACTGAATTTATTATATTTTGATAATGATGTTTAGATGTTATCTAAAATAATAATACCATCATTTAGTACCATCTTTACCTTTTCTAAATTTGGTAGGCCAGACGTTCTCAAAGAGGTGTTAAGAGGATGTGAAAAAAAAGTTTTGTCAGCAAAGCAGTATGCAAACTTTTAACTTTGAGAAGAAAATATATTTAATTAATGTAAAATTGTTAATTGGGATAATTTGTGTTTTATTTCATTTTATACTACTCCTTGAAATGTTGAAACCGAAGAAATAAATTGAATAGCCAATAATAATAATAGATCTGTTATTTTATTAGCAAAAACATTATTTAAAATATATATTTGGATATTATCAAAAACATGAAAGCTGGTACCTTGTATCGAAAAAAAAATAAAAGAATATACATAATCGAAATATTTTCATTACAGTGGGGGCACACAATTTTATGGCAAATCATGAAATGGGCCTCTAGGCTGAACAGGTTTTAGAACATCTGCGATCGCCTGTACCCATCATTAATTTTAACAAAGGGATCTAAGAGCCTGAGTTTTGGCCAATTTCCAAAAGTTTATTTTAAGATTCGTCAAATTTAAGTCCATGATAAGAGCCTGTGAGTTAGGAAGAGAGGGAACAACAGAACTAAATATTCAGAGCTAAATGACCATGAATACTCTCAGCTCTTTCTTTTATGTAAGACAGTACACACAGAGGTCTAAAATTTGAATATTTTATAATCATTTTCTTTAAAAGTCAGTATTAATTTTGATTCAGAAAGGCAGACAGATTTCTATATTCCAATGGTAAACAATACTAATACCTTGGTATCATGAATTTGTTTACAGCTTACAGGAGTGTAATTAAGAAAAAATAAATATGTATTTAATACTAGCACTATAATAATGAAGTCTGCTTCAAAATATATCAGCCCAAATTAATAATCTGTTGTTTAAATAGCTGCCACTTTAGTTGATTGATATTTATTTTCAATTGTACACTCTAAAGTAAATGTAAAAGTGGTAAACGAAAAAAATAGACTAAATCTTTGCCTTTAATAAGCTCATATAGATCAATAAAATTCTGCAAAGAAGAAAAATTAATGATGCAAATAAGAGAATTAACTAAAAATAGTTATTTTATTTAATAGTTTTTATACTGAGTGTAAACATATCAACCAACGACCTACCTAAGAAATTAAAGAATAGTTCGAATTGGGCTAAGAAAAACAGTGAGATTTTCAGTAAACATCTACATTCAGAATGTTTCAGCATACTCTTACGGAGGTCCTTACAGGCAGCCTTTTACAATAAAAATCTAGGGGATGGAGGAAGTTTTAGTTCATGGTCACCTAACCGATATCTTTGGTCTTCCTTCATCCTCCTAGGCAATAATTGCTGAATAAGACTGTCAAAGAACATTCCAAAGCTTCCAAAATACAGATTTTTTTTTTAAAAAAACTGTTTTACTTAGCCGAATCCCAACTATTACTCCACTTCTTATCACCTCAGCAGCTAACTCTTTGCATATCATTATATCTTCCTGCTACACTTCTGTCAATAAAACCTAGAAGACATGTTTTGGTTCGCAACATAAATCCAGAAAATACCACGTTTCATGCCACAAATTCAAGCTGTTATACAGACAATAAAATGTATGATCAGGTCAACACTCCAACTTCCGAAAAAAAATAACATAAGGATATTTGCTTTTGGTAAACCTGTATTTGTTTATAAATTGTTTAAAACTTGATAGCTTGAATTGAGTTAATCAATAATGTAATCCACAAATTTAGCACAAAATAACTGTTAAACTAACCAACAAAAGTGACTTACATTTATTAAAACATCCTTTCCATTACAAAATAAGAGTCTAATAAATATAAAATATTATTAAGCTCATTTATTAGAGCCAATGATAATTCTTATAGGCTATATATATATATATATATATATATATATATATATATATATATATATATATATATATATGTGTTTGTGTGTGTGTGTCTGTTAGTAAGTATAGTTAAATTAGCTTATACTTTAGTCCAAAATAATGAATAAATTAAATCAACCCAGACCCATAAGTTCTTTAAAAGAGTCACGGAAATCACAATTATTTTTTAATAAAGAAAAATTGAAATTGAATAGTGTAGTATTTAAATCATACTGTATTTAGATATAGAACCATTCTCGGGAACTAAGCAAAACATACTTTTGTAAATACTTAACTATAAACAAACATTGCACAAATGGACGTGACCTAGATAAAATCAAACAAATTCTAGAACATTCATACTACAAACTAGCCATTTTACTAACAGAACCCCCAAATTTGTTCATAAAATAAATTAGTATTAATTATTTTTAAAAGAATTAAATAAGAAGGTTATGAATTAAAAGAATAATAGAAGTAGGTAATCAATTAAAAAAATGCTTTTAGTCCAATTTATTAGATGCATGAAATAAAAAGATAGTAAACCTAGGCTAAATGTAATTAATACTAGTACAAAAGCTTCTTACTTTACCTATTCATAACAATTGACAGGCTTAAGTAGTATTATAATTAGAGTTGTAATCTGAAGATACTAACATTTTAAAACATGTCATAGAATACTAATATTTGACAAACCTCTAAAGTAGTCCTACATTAAACTTTTGAAACCACATAAAGGAACAAACTTATCAATAATATAGGATAGTATTGTGTCCAAACACCACAAAACAGTTGACTGGAAACCAAAAGTTGATAACACAAGCACCACAAGCTTAAAGTTCGAAAGTCCCATTTAATAATATGTGTAAATACCTAAGAACAGAGAAATGTTTTGTATAACGAACAGGCGAACCAAACAAATAACGCCAAGCCGACTCAAATTTCAATACGACGCCAGAACAAATCTCGTTCCAAGACAACGGCAGGCACAATTGGAGGGAAAGGATTTTCCACTAAATCAGCTACTTCTAACGTTAATACCCTATAGAATCACTCTAAACAACGACAAATTCAAATACACAAAACCTAACGTTTCACTAATATCACTGCCACTGCTATCACAATTTTCCAGGACCACATGCCTGCTGGTGTTCGAAGCCTCCTAATGAACTCTTGATTTTTATTTCAGAATCAAGTTATCACATTAATATTAGGTAAATGTAACAAGTACGTACCACTTTATTCTTAGCGTGTTAAGCTCAAAAAGCATACAACAGAAGGAAATGAAGCATTTGAAGTAAATACTTTGAAACTTCCCTAAAATGCCTTGGGTTCGATGATAGATAACTTGAAAGCAGTGTTGGTAATGAATAGAATCACTTCATTATAACAAAAAACATGGAACGCTTTATTTGACAAACCAGCAGAACTCAAAATGATATTATATTTTGTTACTATTAGAAAAAATATTTAAAGTCATATCTATGTGAATTTATTAAAAATATTAACTGAATGAAATGTGATAGGGGGTTATGTTTTCTTATTTCTAACAATGTGAATCTTTTCTTTTATTCTTTATTTCTCTTGTTCTTATAGTTGTATTTAGACTTGGGAAATATTTACTTTACGTCTGTAAATGTCAAATTATGAAAAGATAAATCGATGATTTACGAATTCCCGAAGCCACCCCCTTCGTTCAATCAATAATTTTCTTATCATTTTAACGCCTTTCGGTGAAACAATAGATACCTCTATATTACAAAAAAATGTTCATAAATGCTAGCAGCAATCATAAAACATTAAGGACAACATAAAAGTTGAAGGTATGCAATAAAAAAATCCTTAGTAAACTCAAAAGTAGACATAGGTATATAAAGTCGCAATACACGCGAGGTATCCTTAAAAGCGGGTTTATCCGTAGAAAGAGTCAACAAGCTAAAACTTGAAATAAAATTGTCAAACAAAAAAAAAAAAAAAAAAAAAAAAAAAACAACAGTTCTTGTTTGGTGTAAAGTATGCTTTCTTCTACGGGTATATGGTCGGCCAATCATATGTAAATGACTTCGTTATGACATGTAGTTATAACAAAATAGACGAAGGATTTTTATTTTTTATTAATAATTGCAAAAGGGCTTTATTAACTCCACTTATCAGGCCGAAAGACAACAAATAAAATACGCTCATATATAAAATGTATTAATTATTTATTTTTCTACTAATTTCGCAAATTCAGTGCCTCATCAGGAGGTAAAATTAAAGGGGGGGGGGCTAAAGGGATTTCCTCCACCCCCCAAATCGTTATAATGTGTGTGTGTTATTATAATGTTTGTTATAATAAAAACCTTAAAAATAAATTAAATAAGATCGCTTAGTTCAGGAAAAACAGTTTTTGGGGGTTTTAGTTGGCTAACTATATCAAGTTCTAGATTGCTAGAATTCCATTCCCCCCAAATACTCCCAGCGAAATTATTTCCTATATAAGCCCATGGATTGAAGTACTAAAGAAAATACGTACAAAACATATATTTTATTCTGCTGAAGTACAAAACAAAATGGACAATCAATTTCCCATGCAACTTCCACTATACTTTTTGTAATGTGAAAGACGTGAAAAAATAAAAGACCTTCCCTCGGAGGCGTAACCTAAGCAAAATAATCAGCAAAGCGCCGTTTGTAAGGAACGTATTTTTTATGTTAACTTTATATTGATTTTAACGAGATGAAAAGATTTTTTAAAAATAAATAAAACATCTGCCAGCTTGAATCTTTAAAAAAATCAACAAAAAAAAAATGAAATAAAATTCTCAGGAAATCTTTCAAGATCAGAAAATCAAAGAAAAAAAACATAATTTTTCTTTCTAACGAAAACAATTTGTTGTTATAATTATAACAGTTATATTGATAAACAAAATCTCCTGGAACTCTCCAACAGCATTTGTAGGGCCAAAATGGTTCTAACGTTTCTGATTAGTGACAAATCCCTAAAATATTGTTGTTCCAATTTTACGCGAATATAAAATCATTCTCAAAAAAGTTTGTTTTTATATAATCCTTGAAAGTATCTTTCTATAATTTAAACGTTTTCCCCCGTAAAGTGACGAAGAAGAAGTCAGCTCTCCTAAGTAAAACAGTTTTAAAATAAAAGTGTTCATATATTTTATCTCTGAAAATTGATTTGAATTACTTCTTATTGATTTATGTAGGAATTACTTTCTATTTCATAGTCAAATTTAAGTAATTCTAAATGAACTACAATATTATTTTCAAGTTTAGAGTTAATGTGTGTTTTTGGCATTTATCTAAATTTCATCGGGTTATCGATAAATCAGAAACGTCGAGTAATAGAATAAAATAATTATTTCTGTAAAGTACGTCATGATAGCCAATTAATTCCGTGAGTAAGGTGTACTTACTTGTAAGAAAGACGCCATGCCATGTTTACTTATTGCAGTGTTAAATTCAGATAACAACATATCGATAACACATATTTTTTTTACTCTTGTAACAGCCCTCAGTGCTTAGTGGCAATGGCTTTGAATGTTGATAATGGTGGTAAAGAAGAATTGAAAACACAATTTATGACAAGAGAAGGAACCTACAGGCTAATGACATTATCCGAATACTCCAGGCCGAACCGGGTTGGATACACTAATATTCAAGGGAGTACATCTGTAAGAGTTTCGTTTGTGTCATTGCCGGATCCAAACGGAAATGGTGATAGAATATGTTTTAATATAGGGCGTGAGCTCTATGTTTTTATTTACAAAGGGGTTAAAAAAGTAAGTAAATATAACCATGTATTGTTTAATATTTTGTTGTTTAGAGAGTATCAATTACATTTTTCGTTTATTATGAATTATTTTTAACTTCCGCTTACCCTTAATTTTACTTATTGAAGTAAATAATGATAAATTTAGAGTTGGCTGTATGAGTTGAAGTTTGGAGGTTACTATTTGCCCTATTTCATGTTTATAGTTAAGCTTCTCTGTAGATTACTGCTTTCCTGCTGAGATACTATTTGCTATCATTGTTTTTCTGTAGTGAAGCACTTGTTTGGAAAAACTTGACTTTTAATTAGCTCTTTAGTATATTTAGCTTGGCATTCATCTTACTAGACTTATTTAAACATATGTATCTTTATTTGATTAAAACATTGTAAAGCAGAACAATGAATTCTGACTTCAGTTAAGGTTGTATTATTAATAAGACATATAGTAGAGTTTTAATCTATTACTTTTATTCAATAGATAGAGCAGAATTTTCATTGATGGATGTCAGTAGCAAATGTTTGGATATTCTCTCTACTCGTGTTATTGCTTTGAATCACCAGTTGATTTATGTCATCTTGCTAAAAATGTGTAAAATTTCATTGATATTGATGTAGCTTAGCGTTAGGTTTAGCTGGGAGGGTAATAAATGTTTCTATATGAGATGCCTTTTCTGTTATCCATAAACTATAAGAATGTTTGTAAATTGTATATATCTTCTTTGGGTAATACTGAAAGAGAGCGTCCTCAGCACCGTTTTTCTTCAAAGTTTGCACTATAACGTATTTTGATGCTCTAAACACGAATCCGTTAAAAAAAAAAAAGTTGCTCTCAACTAGGAAAGAAGTTATTAAGCACTAAAGTTCACTGTTATGAAGGTTACAAACGATCGCATAAACAACGTACTTGTAAACTCGCGCATGCGCAATAGTCCTTAATGAAGAAGTGTAATTGAAATTAACTATCAATTATTAAAATTTACCAACACTTATTTATTCAGAAACAATTTTTTAAATAATGAAACATTCTTCAAATTTCTTGTTTCGCTCCTGAAAAGTATTATATAACAGAAATCCCTTAATAATTAGCTAATGCCTTTATGATTTGTTGCTTCTAAGCTTCTCTAATTCCCTCTAAGCTGTTATTAGCTTGTTATTGTTATCGTTATTACAGTTTTTTCTAGAAAGTGTTCAATAAAAATGAAGTGATAATGTGCATAAATGAAGTGATAATGCGCATAAATGAAGTGATAATGCACATAAATGCTTTTTTCGGTGCGATTGTGGACTTATATCCACCGAACATCGCGTCTGAAGATGTCTAGGAGGATTAGAAGAATGGGCCATTCCATGTCAATTCAACCAATGAAAGTACTGTTTACAACCCGACCCTCTTAGATTTTTTTGAAATTTTGAATCCTAATAGCTCTAACAACTCCTTGAATGGTACAATTTTTTTAAAAAAATTATCTGTTTCCGTTTTTTTAGTATTAATTTTCAAAGTATTGAAAAACCGTCTTTTTTTGGTCAACTGGATGATGTTAATTGCTTAGTAGATTGAGTTCTATTTTAGCTAGAACAGCCAGCATAGTCTCATTGTTTAGCTAATTAAATGGACTTTAATTTGATATACAACAAGACCAACTTATTACAAATTTTACTTTTCAAACAAATTTTCGAAAACATGTACGTAACGGTTTTCGAAAAACTGTACTTTTAAAATTCTGAAAAAAATATATTTGAATCTTTAGTTCATTGACTACATACGCTGTTAGTTTCATTATGGGATGGGAACGGGATCATTTTATAACATAATTTTGACTTTATAATTTCTGTCTTATAGTTGGTAAAAATATGGTGATTGATGGATATTTGTATTGTAAATTCAGCAATAAGCATCCCTGATCAAAATTTGAATTTTTTTCAGACAGAACTAAAATTAAAGTGGAGATTTGGAAAAAAAAAAAAAAAAAAAAATACTGGAACCCAGAAATTGCACCCTTTCATTCCTTTAACTAAGAAAAAAAATTAAGACTCAACTTTACTCGAACTTCAATAAAAGTGAAGTTGAACTGGTAGGTAACTGATTTAGACACAGATACAGTAGCCTTTAATGGAAAAATATGTGGTAGTTTTATTGCCTGTAAATATGACGACCAGTGGTGGCTGACATGTGTACTCAACAAAAATGAGGAGATGGATGAAATAAAATTTAATATCCAACATGTCTCAATTATTACAAATTTCATTTTTCAAAAAATGTTTTGAAAATTTGAACAAAACGATTTTTGAAAAACTGTACTTTTAAAATTCTGAATATATTTCAATGTTTAGTTCATTGACTACATATGCTGTTAGTTTCATTATGGGAACATTTTACAACATAATTTTAACTGATTTAGACTCTGATCCAGTAGCCTTCAATGAAAAAATATGTGGTGGTTTTATTACCTGTGAATATGACAACCAGTGGTAGCTGGCATGTGTACTCAACAAATTACACAGTTACACCCAATAGCGCAAAAATGGATATGATCGTTTATTAAATGTTATAAATGGCGTTTTTTTTGGGGGGGGGGGTTCCCCAATGCCATCCCATAATAAAACCAGCATCATTTGTAGTCTAAAATTATGTAAAACATTTTTTGAAAAATGAAATTTGTAATAATTGAGACATGTTGGATGTTAAATTTTATTTCATCTATCTCCTCATTTTTGTTGGGGCAATAAAACTACCACATATTTTTTCATTAAAGGCTACTGTATCTGTGTTACCTACCAGTTCAACTTCACTTTTATTAAAGTTCGAGTAAAGTTGAGTCTTATTTTTTTTCTTAGTTAAAGGAATGAAAGGGTGCAATTTCTGGGTTCCAGTAATTTTTTTTTTCCAAATCTCCCCTTTAATTTTAGATCTGTCTGAAAAAAATTCAAATTTTGATCAGGGATGCTTATTGCTGAATTTACAATACAAATACCCATCAATCACCATATTTTTACCAACTACGCAGTGACAATTATAAAGTCAAAATTATGTTATAAAATGATCCCGTTCCCATCCCATAATGAAACTAACAGCATATGTAGTCAATGAACTGAAGATTCAAATATATTTTTTTCAGAATTTTAAAAGTACAGTTTTTCGAAAACCCTTACGTACAAGTTTTCGAAATTTTGTTTGAAACGTAAAATTTGTAATAAGTTGGTCTTGTTGTATATCAAATTAAAGTCCATTTAATTAGCTAAACAATGAGACTATGCTGACTATTCTAGCTAAAATAGAACTCAATCTACCAAGCAATTAACATCATCCAGTTGACCAAAAAAAGACGGGTTTTCAATACTTTGAAAATTAATACTAAAAAAACGGAAACAGATAAAACATTTTAAAAATTGTTTTTGGTTATTTTGTGTTAGAGTAACCAACCTACCAAATTTTATTAAAATCCAAGAAGGTCGGGTTGTGACCCTTGTTGATTTGACATGGAATGACCCGAATGCCTTGGACGACTTTTGGGCATAGAATTCTTTTAATTTCTGCGACTTGGATTGACTAGGGGTTTTGATATCTTCTTGAGCAAGCGGAAACGCATAGCACATATGCTCAAAAGCGACAGTTTACGACCAAGTCAGCTACCACAGATGAGTCTAAATTTCAATTACACTTCCTCATTAAGGACTATTGTGCATATTTATAACTCCATTACAGTGAACTTTAGTGCTTAATAACTTCTTTCCTAGTTGAGAGCAACTTTTTTTTTCAACGGATTCGTGTTTAGTGCAGCAAAATACGTTATAGTGCAAACTTTGAAGAAAATTGATGCTGAGGACGCTCTCCTTCAGTATTACCCTTCTTTGAGGAGGTTAAAATTAATTCATATCTTATATATGTTTTTAGTTGGTCCACCTGTTTTATATGTGATTTAAAAAAAAAAAAATAATAATATGTATACTCTTAACGATTTGTTAGCCTAGAAACAATATTCATTAACACATCAGTCAGGGAGTACAATTTAAACATTTGTATACTCTTACCAAGTTACTGGTTCTTTAAAAACAGAAATAACAAACGGTCGTTTCAAATTACTCAAGCATTCATACCTTGGTTTTACTGGCTATTTTGTTTTCATTTAAATCCTATGTTTTAAGTCAAGGATATTCAGTAATGCTGAAAAAAATTACAGGTCTACCATTAGCCAAGGTCGAGCCTATAGCTGATAGGACATACAGACAGATATATCCGGGAGGATTGGGTGTCTTTGATGCATGCAAGGATAGATATCATGAAATGGAATTGGGGATGCGAACCTTGTTCTCCCAATACTGTGCGTGGGAAAAACAAGGACGAACTTGGTTCAGACAAATCATATTTTTCTGTCAATGGCGGCCTTTAGAGTAGGCTGAAACAAACCATTTTTACTACCTATTTACGTTAGCTTTATTTGATAGTGGACTAAGTTTCTTTTTTTTTCACAATTACTCTGGCTGCTAGACAATATATATAACAATTGTAATAGCTCTACTGACTTTAAAATAAAATAGCAATATTTTTGTGGAGTGGATATCGTTGACCATTGGTGATGCGAAGGTAGAAATTGTCAGGGTTAGGTTGTTGTGTCTTAATAAAACTAAATTATCTTTGTGAAAACGGGTTTTATTGTTTGCCGACGTTTCGGCTTGAAATTCAAGCCTTCACCAGGGCTGTATTTTACATCCAAATTAACATAAATTTAAACATTGTTTAAAATAAGAAATGACTCACTATTTTGTGAAAATTTATAATGCATGAAAATAACAATTTTTATTTTTTGTATTTTCCCTGTACAGCGTCTTTAGATAACATTGGCAACAATATAAAAACTATCTGTGTGTGCTCCAAAAGCCCCAGTCTTCTAGATGACGCCTTGAGAGAAGCTTCTCAGCAAGCAGAGAGCTGTGGGTTTTCCGGAAAATTTTCCGAGCCACTAAATGTTCGCAGTACTGTAAAATAAACTTTTATTGCTAGAGACTACGAGTAAGCATCAGTGGAGTATTTTTATCAACCATATTATATTATGGATAGGATACCCTTTTGAGTTTCCCCCTTCCAACTAAAATTATAAGCAGAATTTTAATGAACAAAGGATAGAAAGGTGATTTATAAGTTTTTAATCATGTATATAGCTGAAAAGTTAAATAATAATAATTCTTTAAAAACTCTTATGCATATAAATTATTTCAGTAATTAATTAAAAAATAATATATTGGAAAAATTATTTTATTTGCTGAATTGATGTATGAATATACCTATACGAAATGGAAACAAAATATATTTTAAGTAAAGATGGAATGGTTGGGATTCGGCTAAATAAACCTCAATATGATTTTGTTTTAAAAAAAATCTATATTTCGGACGTTTTGGCTACTCATTGGTAGCCTTCGTCAGCTAAGGCTTGACGAAGATTTTAGCTGACGAAGGCTACCAATGAGTAGCCGAAACGTCCGAAATATAGATTTTTTAAAACAAAATCATATTGAGGTTTATTTAGCTGAATCCGAACCATTCCATCTTTACTTATCCCCTCGACGGCTAACTATCTAATCATCATGATAAAATATATTTTAATGTAACTGCATACTTCTCATCTCTGAAAAAAACATAAAAGAAATTTTTGTATTAATGACACTGGCACATTTAATAAAAAAGCTGAATTACCATAAAAATTCCAACTAGCAGGAACTGCGTCATCTTAAGGGGGTTCTGTTCATATCCCTACTGGCATTAGTAAAGGAATAGAATCTCCAAGAGGAGGAAGTTTTAGGCACCACAAATGTATCCTAAGCGGAAATGACTCCCCCGCATTCTCTACATTCGCCCTATTAAATTCAATTTAAACGATAGGTAAACGGTGACAAAACCCCGTTGAAATGAACAAAACTAACAATTTTGGGGGTCTCCCGTGGTCTAATGGCTAGCGCCTTGGATTCATAAGCGGGAGATGGTGGGTTCGATTCCCAATCCGGCAGGAATTTTATCATCCCACGGCTCGCTGGTAAAATTCCTCGCTACACCCTGGATGTCGGCGCTAATGACCAAGATGTAGATGCGCCGTAGAAAAAAAAAAAAAAAAAAAAAAAAAAAACTAACAATTTTGAAGCATTCATTTCTCCGTTTGACATCGCCCAATCGAAAATTACTTTATTTCAATAGAATGTAGTGACCTTTCGAATGGTTATGTTCCATTCACCATAATTTCCCAACCAGTTTCAAGATATTAAGGATAACATAAGAAGATTCCAAATCTTTTCATGTATGTTAATTTTTTTTTTTTTTTTATTTATTTATTTTTTTTTTACGGCGCATCTACATCAAGGTCATTAGCGCCGACATCCAGGGTGCAGCGAGGAATTTTACCAGCGAGCCGTGGGATGATAAAATTCCTGCTGGAGGTTGGGAATCGAACCCACCATCTCCCGCGGTCTATGTATGTTAATGTTAACATTTTTTTTTTTTTCTAATACGTCATTAACTCCATGCGAAACAAACATTTAAAAACCTTAGTATAGATGAATTTCAAACATGTATAAAAACAGTATTTCAACTGATTCTCACAATTCAAAGTACGAAAACCAAAAATGAGTTACAAAAAACTATGTTTCCATTTTTCTCGAAAACGGTTACAGATATCGCCTTAAAAATGGTTTCATTTGTTTTCCTACATTTTAGAACCTATTAAACGAATACCTGCAAGCATATAACCTCTAAAACGTCCGTGCTACAAATTTTTCCATGCGAATTTCGCTCCAAAACGCATGTGTTGGTGACGGATTCTAACGGTTAACGAACTTAAGCTTTTAAATTAGAAAAATGATGTTTGTACTAAATTTCATCAAATTCGATCCATATATATATATATATATATATATATATCAATGGGTTCTGAAATGAGATATTTTATAGTCAGCACTTCTGGATTGCGTCTTGTGGTTCATCCTCATAATTGGGTTTCCTCCCTATGGAGCAAGGGAGGAATCGCGCTAAAATGTGATGAAAATCAGAACAAATGATCGAAGTTTATACATTCAAGAATTTATGGGGGAAAAATAAATATAATATATGATTTTGATCGCAATTTTACAAGCATCTAACTTCGGAACACTACAATTTTATTAAATTAAATGAAGAATTCGAGAATGTGTGTTCCTTCAATTTTATTTGTATTATTAATTTATGTTTTAAACATTTTTACAAATATTTTCATCGCTATATTTTTAGTTTTAGTTTTTCTTTAATTAGTTTGTTGTTTGATCGATTTGCATATTTTTTTTTTAATATATTTAACTTTTTAACTTTAGTGCTTATGCCTACTTGTTGATAAGTACTTTGTGTGGAATGTAACCCAATATAGTTGGGAAACTAAACTTCTTTTTTTCTCAAAAATAACTTTTTTCTCTCTCTGCTCAGAAGCAGAAGCAGAATTTGAGAGGATGACATTGTCATCAAATGAAGATTTTGTGAAAGTGATAGGAGCTTTGCCTTGTGTTAATCTTTCAATTTATTTGCATCACAATATTTGCATTTACCTATAATTTTGTTGTCTTTCATGGTCTTCTACAAAATGTAGAAGTCCACACATTTGTTTTTTTTTCTGGTTAACAATTCCTGACAAAGAGCAGTATGATTTTTTTTACTTATTTATTTTTATTTTTAAATTCCAATCTAGCGTTGTTTCATGAGGTGAATTTTCTTAAAACTGTTGCAGTTAGTACAGTGGTAAGGCTTTTTTCTGGTTTCCGCTACAACCTTGTTTATCAAATAATAAGAGAAATGAGTGATTTATTTTCTGTTAGTGCTCTTTTATAATGAACTAGGGTGAATTGCCTTTTTATGAGTTGTTAAATAAGCAATATGACAATTGTTAGGTAAAACATAATCACATTAGATTTTATTCATGTGGATTAAAAAGTTGAATTATAACCAGTAGTTTTTGTTTAAATGGTTCAGAAATTAGCTAATATAACTGAATATGGTTAGCTCTTATATGTCCTAGAACAAATTTACCAAAAAACTGCCTTTTGTAAATGGTAAATTTTCTGGAAAAACATAGCTGAAAAGTTTCTGGAAAATTTTCCAAAATGGAAAATTTTCCACCCCACATCTCTAAGCATATGTGTAATCTCATTCTCAGTTTGACACGCACTCTCGTCTGGTCTCTCAACCTGGTTGGCCGACAGCTATTTCTTCCCTGGGACCTCTCTATATATTGGATGTCCAAAGATCTGGGTTATTTGCGTCAGTAATAGTCAATGAAGAATGAATTTGATTGTGGAGTTAGGGTCATTCCGTATCAAATCAACACAGTGATTTTTTTTTACCATCTCAGATTTAAATGAAATTTGGTGAGGAGGTAGCCTTTGTATAGACTAAGAAAAATACCAAAAAATATTGAAAAATATCAACTGGTTTGGAAATTACAGCTATGTAAAATTTCAAAAATTGTCAAAAAATTCCGGTACCTGAAATTTTGTAATTGCTATTGTGGCTCTTATCTTTAATCTAAAGAGCTGGGGGGGGGTGTTATTTTAAAGCTCTTTGTAAGAACTTTCTTGTGATATGCAACACAATATAGGTTAGGAGGAAAAAAAAATTCTCAAATTCAAAAACAAAATTTTATTTGTATATACCTCAAAAAGCGTATTTTTAAAAATTTTCAAAATTTTATATGTTTTTCTAAGTGTATTTGAGAACTTATTTCTAAAGTTTTATGATGGGATTCCAATGGATTAACCATTTATTATTATTTATTTTTTTTTTTAAGACTAATAATTTGGACGATGTACAAAACATGATCATATATGTATATGTTATGTACTTGCAATGGCAATACAACATTAGTGTACTTTAAATCTCTTTAAAATGTTTACACATAATCTGTTTTCATTAAATAAAATTGGTTGACTAATCAGAAATCATAATTATAAATAGTAAAAGCACTTTTATTAAAAAATAGAATAAATCAGTATTATATTATCATTAAATTTTCTAATGATGTAATGGAAGGCCCGGTAGCGATGAGTGTCATGGTGTGAGCACTTAACACTCTGTGCCAAGGATCGTGGCTTCGATACCCACTATGGGGTGGGTGGCTTTTCTTTAGAAAAAAGAAAAGACACCAGCCCTATCCTGGCTAGAAAAGGGTGGTAACCTATAGATAACCCATCATAAAATTGTTAGGTAATAATATTGGACGTTAAAATTTAAATGAATAAACATTGTCTAATAACAAACCTTAAACAAAATTTACTCACCTTCATCAACAAAAAAAATTAAAGGAAATGAAAAGTAATGCTGAGTAGCTTATGTCATATCCTGCAAAGTTTCATTTGAGATTCGAGTATGTCATTCTGTGTGTAAACTCTTCCAGTTGGTATAACGGGATTAAATTTATACAATACATCATTATTTATTTAAATTTTGAGCGTCCATTATAATTAACAGGCATCCCAAGAACATCAGGTTTTCGTGGAAATGAAAAATATGGGGAAGGTCCAGCTGGGTGCAAGAATGTGACCTTAACTCCATCTTCATTTTTATACAAAACATATGCAATCCACCATTTAGTGTCAAATGTAGCACTTACGTACATCCTTTATTAATAGTTTTTCTAATTATCTTGTAGTAGACACAGTTTCAGAGTTATGATCAAAAGAAAAAAAAAATTAATGTGATTTTTAAAGGGTTTCATCTGGTAAAAAAATCATGAAATTGTTAACACTCTCGTTGCTGGCGTCATTTTCTGGGAATACCCCACGTACTGATCAATTTTTTTGTTGAATTTTTCATGGATACATTTTTTTTTTAATCATGTCTGATGTGTTTAATAGTAATGCAACAAAGAAAACTAGCCGGAATTGCATGTTCGGAAGTGTCCTTCAGGAGGGACATCAGTACGCGAGGAATTCCAACTGCCTTGCGGGCTAGTATCCATAGACGCCCATTAGTCAGTTCATTTAAACCCGCTACACCTACACCTAATGTTTATTTATTTAAAAGAAAACTCAGTAATTTTTGACAATTTTTATTAGAATAACAATAACCAATAATATATAATTATTGGTTCAAATATTATTTTGTTGGACATTTTCAATTATTTTAACAAGTCCAAGTCTGAGTCAAGTTCATCGGCCGATACTTCTTCCAGCAGTTTGTAGACATCTTCAGATGTCAAATCGGAAATAAAATATTTCTCTACGCTTTCCTTGTTACCCGCAGACGTATCTGTGATATAAAAAAATAATTATTAGGAAAATGTAAAAAAAAAAAAAATCATTTTCAGATCAATCAAAAAGAATCTTTACCAATTTTCCTTTTCCTCCCACCAGCAGATAAGGACGAAATGGGTGATGCCATTTTGTTTTTCTTTTTTAATCCTAAAAAATAAGGTAAAACATAATTTTTTTAAAATTAATTAATTATTTAACATAAATAAATATTAAATGGAGGGGATATAATAATAAATAAATAATTTAACAAAATAAAACAGCGATGGCTTTTCCTTAGAAAAAAAGAAAAGCCATCAGCCCTATCCTGGCTAGAAAAAGGTGGTAACCTATAGATATCCCGTCCTAAAATTCATATTACTAATAAATGAACATTAAAATTTAACGTATTTTAAAATTTTAAATTTAATAGTAATAATAATAATAATTTACAATAATAAATGTGATAAATAAAAAACAAAACTTACCCTGTAACTACCAAAAATCGATGCCAAACGATAATTTTTTTAAAAATATCCTTTGTTGCCAATCAATATCTGCACAAAAATTCAACAATTTAGTGAATAGTATTTAAATATATTAAATCAGGAAGTAAATATCCATTATATAATAAATTGTACTTACTTATAAACAATTTATTGAAGAAAAAGTTTAAAAATTCTTCCGGTCAGCCAATTTGAAAACGGATAACACTGCTAGAAAGCCCAAATAATACTGAAGACAACTGCGTTTACCTGGAGTCGTAAAAGTGAACCCCCTCCATTTGCGAGCCTTTTGAATCTCAAGTGAAAAGTAACGAAGGAGTGTCCTTCCAAAAGGACACCCGGTCGCTACTGTCCTTCCCAAAGGACAGCCGCACCGAGAGTGTTAATGCCTTTTCATAACTGTCACTTAAGAAATTTCCAGTTTCTAAATACTCTTCTTGCGTGACATAGGTACTTAAATTTTACTTGTCATCTTCTTAAAGTAGTTTCCTTAATGAAGTTAAGTACAGGTTTGTTATTAGAAAATGTAATGATAATATAAGTTTAATTTAGTACTGATTATTTTATTTTTTAATAAAAATGCTTTCACTATTATAATTATAATTTCTAATTAATCAACCAATTTTATTTAAGAAAAAAATATTATGTTTAAACATTTTAAAGAGATTTAGAGTTGTATTGCAATTGCAAGTACATAACAGATACATATATGATCATGTTTTGTATATCGTCCAAAATATTAGTGTCTTAAAATAACAAATAATTAATAAATGGTTAACCCATTGGAATCCCATCATGAAACTTTAGGAATAAGTTCTCAAATACACTTAGAAAAACCTATAAAATTTTGAAAATTTTTAAAAATACGCTTTTTGAGATATATACAAATAAAATTTTGTTTTTGAATTTGAGAATTTTTTTTTCCTCCTAACCTATATTGTGTTGCATATCATAAGAACGTTCCTACAAAGAGCTTTAAAATAACACCCCTCCCAGCTCTCTAGCTTAAATATAAGAGCCACAATATCAATTTCAAAATTTCAGGTACCGGTATTTTTTGACAATTTTTGAAATTTTACATAGCTGTAATTTCCAAACCAGTTGATATTTTTCAATAATTTTTGGTATTTTTCTTAGTCTATACAAAGGCTACGTCCTCACCAAATTTCATCAATTTCTGAGATAGTGAGGTTGAAAATGTTTGTTTTTTGTGTTGATTTGACCTGGAATGACCCGTTAGTTAAACTGAGTTTGTCCATAGTGAATTTGAAATTGGAAGCATCTGCAGTCTGCGGGGTACCAGAAGTGGTCCATCTGCATTGGAATTCACCAGAGCAAGTTGTGTGCAGTTTAATAAAGGTAGAAATTGTTGTTTATTCGCATGTACATTTTCTCATTATAGTGAGTATTGCTATGTATCAATATAAATTGTTGTTTCGTTCATAAAGCATAATAAAAAGTGTTAGTTTTTCAATTACTTCGAACCCCCCCCCCCCCTCCCAAGACAGAGTCTCTTGTTATAAATAAAATCTTCATTATAATATTTTAACAATATGTATTTTTTTTATCTTTATTATTAAAGTTAACTATAGTTATATTATAAAATATGGCGATCCAATGTGGCTTTTTCTTTCGTTCCTACGATTAAAAAAATGTGGTGTTGGTTCGTTGTCTCTTAGTGAACCGTTCCACTTGTGTCTTACTTAACTGTTCCAAGTTCTAATAGGTAATTGAATTCAGTGTCATTCATTTTTAAACAATAGCTGTTGCTATGCTTGAAAGGCCCTTGTCTGTATCTGAGACGATACTGGAATTGGCGATCCTAACCTTGTTCTCCCAATACTGTGCGTGGGAAAAACAAGGACAAACTTGGTTCGCACAAATTAGATTTGCCTGTCTTTGGCAGTCTTTAGAGTAGGCTGAAACAAACCATTTTGACTACCTATTTATGTTAGCTTTATTTGCTAGTGGATTAAGATTCTTTTTTTCACAATTACTCTGGCTGCTAGACAACATATATAAGAATTGTAATAGCTCTACTGATTTTAAAATAAAATAGTTATATCTTTGTTGAGAGGAGATCGTTGACCTTTGATTGGTGATGCGAAGGTAGAAATTGTCAGGGTTTGGTCGTTGTGTCTTAATAAATCTAACTTCTTATGTGAAAATGGGTTTTATTGTTTGCCGACATTTCGGCTTGAAATTCAAGCCTTCATCAGGGCTGTAAAACAAGTAGGACAGAGTACATATAAAAACATTCAAAAAACATTATACAGTAAGTGTGCTATAGCTAGAGCTTAAATTAGAGGTAGATCAATACTGATTTAAGACCTAGATGGGTAACATGGATGCAAATATAAAATTAACAAATACATTGTGAAAATTGGCTTACCGACGAGAAGACGAAGAACTATGCCTCACGCATGCATAATCATTTCTGACTGTGGTTGATCAAGGTAAGTTTGGGGAAAGGAGTGGGTGGGAGAGGAGGAGTTTTTGGCCACACATTAAGTTGAGGGTGGTAGTAGGGGATCATATGATGGAAGGCGGTGTCATAAAAGTGTGATGATAATAGAAGGGAGGCAGGTAAGGAAGGGTTTTATTGCAGGTGGTATAAAGTTTTAGCAAGATGGTTATTTTTATGACGGATTATTGTAGAGAATCGAATTTTATGTCGATTTTATATTGGTCATTTTTTCGATAAAGCGCACCAATGAGTAACAAATTGCCAAAAACCCATAAAACCCTTGTTTTTCATCACTTTTCTGCCAATAACGTATAAAGTATGCCCTTAATGAAAAAAGTAGTTGATATAAACATTGTAGAGGATTAAATTTACTTTCCAAAAACTACCTCTAAATGCCTAAAAACTTAATAGGAATGGAGCAAAACACACTTTTGTTTTTGAAGTTTTCAGAACAGTTTATAATCAACGTGATCTACACTTCAGTAAAACTTCATAAACATATCCTCAACTATTTTTGCTCCACCTAGTTTTCGATTTAAGAACGTTTGAAGAAAAAATCAAATTCAATTACTTTATAAAGGCATTAAAATAATAAATTTAAAGCAGTAGACATCACCTAATGATTAAAATTTCGTAGTAATTATTTTTGTGTAGGCACTACTGGCCTAGATGTCAACGCCCAAAAAAAAAACAAAAAAACCGTCAATCTTATTTTTTACAACAGTGGAAACAAAAAACAAAAATCTGGCCTGACAAGGCTGTTTTAAATTTTATTAGCTTTCATTTAAAAAAAAAAAGTGCCTTCAAATCGGTTAAGATTTGGAGGCTGTAGTCTATTTTGAAACTTGAAAAGTAGTTTGGCCCCACTGTGCGGCGGCAGGTATTTTCTTATCTCACGGCTCTTTGGGAAAATTCCTGGTTGCACCCTGGATGTCGGCACTAATGGCCTAGATTTAAAAGCCGTAAAAAAAAAAAAAAAAAAGAAATCGTCCACACAAAAATAATTACTACAAAATTTTAATCATTAGGTGATGTCTATTGCTTTAGATTTATTATTTTAATGTCTTTATAAAGTAATTGAATTTGATTTTTTCTTCAAACGTTCTTAAAGCCAAAACTAGATGGAGCAAAAAATGTTTATGAAGTTTTACTGAAGCGTACATCACGTTGATAATTAACTTTTCTGAAAACTTCAAAAACAAAAGTGTGTTTTGCTGCATTCCTATTAACATTTTAGACATTTAAAGGTACTTTTTGGAAAGTAAATTTAATCCTCTACAACTTTTATATCTACTACTTTTTTCATTATGGGCATACTTTCTACGTTATTGGTAGAAAAGTGACGAAAAATAAGGGTTTTATCGGTTTTTGGCAATTTGTTATTCATTGGTGCACTTTAGCGAAAAAATTACCGATATAAAATCGACATGAAATTTGATTCTCTACAATAATCCGTCATAAAAATACCCCTTTCTATTGGAGATTCCAGAGTTAGGGTCTCTGGAGAAAGTTGAGGGGTCGTGCATTAGGTCCAATGAAAGTACATTTGACCACGTTAAGACCCACCAAGTTTCGTTTTTAAATTTAAAAAATTGTGGAAAAAATGGGGGTGTCAATCGAGTTTTGAACACCCTGTATAAGTATATGTTTGATGTTAATTTTTCATCGCTGGGATCATATTTTTGGATGGAACGGCATTTTTCTCCAGCGGGGGTACTCCTCCTCACTTTTTCCTGGAATATTTTGCTAGATTCCTCTCTAGCTTCGTCAGCCAGGTCATTGTTGTTTCTTCCTCGTTGGTTGCCAAGGGATATATAAATATTTATATATACAAGGTGTACCGCAAGTTAATGACAATCCTTAAGGGGGTGAAACTAGGCAAAAAATGTAGTTCAACACCACCAACCACACATTTTTACCATACTCACAACATTTTTACCACACTCACAAGCTATATCTTGCAATATTTCCTCGATAGATCAAATATTGAGGCTCGCACTGTTCGTTTTCTTCCTCACACAGTCTCTTCTTGTCTTTCCTTTAACCTTTCATGGGTACCTCATTTCCATTGCTTGGATCTAGCTCTTGTGTTTGATCATGAGGGATGCAATCTCTCATCTGAAGTAATATGCAATGATGATGCCATTATTAGCTTTAATGAAAACCTGAATAAATTAGCTATGTCGAACTTGTTATGGTCCGACCAAAAGTTGAATATAATAAACCAGTACGTATTCCCATCGTTGATTTATCCCTTCCAGACTGTACCTCTGATGAAGCTTCCACCAACATTACTTGAAGGACTGGACACAATCATAATCAGAAGTGTCAAAGCAATGCTTGGGTTGCCTGCCAACACTTGCAGTGCTATCTTTTATCCTCCTTGCTGATTTTGGGGTCTTGGCTTGCTTCATTGCCAATGGGAAGCACCGCTCCAGCATTTATCGGTCATCCAAAAATTATTAAACATTGCAGACAAACATTTCGAGCCCATTTTCGACTACCAATACGAATATGCGCAATGTGCCAAACGACTTGGACCCATCCTAGAAGTCACTCATGGCCTGTGTATAAAGAAAATAAGGAGGACACTGCGTGAGAGTTCTTTTGACAAATGGTCCAATTTGAAATGTCAAGGCAGTGGTGTCAAGCACTATATGGATTACCCTAAAGCAAACAAGTACATTTCTGATAAATGCGTGCTATCGGGTTCAGAGTGGGTAAATGTCTAAAAACTAAATTCAAACTATGGACCCCTACGCACAAGTTCCCAGCATGAGTGGAGCGTTGAGTAGTGATGTTGGGCCCCTTTGCCGCAAATGTGGCGAAGAGCTCGAAACACCAGCACATGTGCTGGGAAAATGTCCGCATAACATGCTTCTCATCACTTGTTGCCACCATAACGTCACGCACAAATTGATTCAACTTCTAGAGGAAAAGAACTAACGCTGCTTCGAAGAGGTGCACTGTATTGACGATCAAGGATCCTCCAGGTTTCCAGATATTGTCACATTTAAAACAAAAAGTGAACTTGCTTATATCATTGACCCCACTGTGAGGTTCGAAACAAATAAAAGCGAGCAAGTAAATGAAATTGATCTAGAAAAAAAAATCAATTTACGAGAAATGCGTCACATTCTTCTCAGAAAAGTGGCATCTTCTATTTATAAGTTACTTGTGTACAATGATAACCTTGTATTTTTTTGGTCTTAAACCCAATAATCCATCCATCCTCTTCAAATAAGTTTTGTTCTATCAAGTCAGTTACGTTAATATTATTAACATGAGCCTTCCTTCTGAAATCGTTGATATCTAGACATTATTAGAGAAAGCATTGACTCCTCAGAAAATTGATAACTCCCTATTTAATACTTTTAAATTTATAAAATAAATAATTTGTGATGATGAACCTAACTAGTTAATATCCTACCTTGAGGAAGATCCATGAACAGATTTTTCCAAGCCTGATATAAAGAAGGGATTAGCATTTGAATATGAGGTTTTTATTTTAGAACAATTACAATTTGAGTAAAGTACAAAGTAGTTGTTTCAGTGGTACTGCACTTGTCTTATGTACTTAAAACCTGGACGTGCTCTTGAAGATTTTATATTTTTTAGTTTCATTCAGGAATCAGAATTTCAGGTTTTCCTCATCGTTTGCCCACTCAGCCTTTTAGGGGTACTGGAATAAAAAATCAGGGGGCCATTTCACTGTCTCTCTAGTGAGCCATATCGTAATGAATCAGATAGATATAGACCAGTGCATTATCTATCCTTCTGCGCTCTTTATTTATTTTTATTTTTTCATGTTGAGTGACCTTAAAATTTTAAAACATATGAGCTTGGAATGAGGAACTAAATCTCTTTTCTTTTTTCTCATAAGATTTAACTAAATATTATTAATACAGATACCTGTAAGAAATATCACAAATTAAGCTAAGTTGAGCATTTCTAGAGTTAGTTAACTCATTTGCAATAAATCTTCAATCGTTAAAGGAATGATGAATGTTAAGTGTTTGTAGATAAGTCCTTTGCTTCAAAATGCTTACCTTCTTTCTGTGAAATGAATTTTCATTGGCTTTCATCCTCCCAGACCAAGGCATTCTGTTCTCCTTTTCCATAAAGTCAAACATTCCATTAATCAAAGTCTTAAACTGATTATGTTTTGAATCAAAACATACCTGTGGTTCCTTATACGTCATTTTTCATTATACCAGTCAAAAGGAGGAAGATAAATTGGACTGTAGGGTCATAATTAATTAAGTTTCTGGTGATTTTTCTTTTGGAATTTTATATGGCCTTAATCTCTTCCTGAGAATTTTGTACTATTAGCATTTTTTAACTTTTAATCTTCTTCGTTCTTCCATCAAATGGTTAGGTCCTGGATAAGGATTGTAAACTCAGCGATATTCCTGATATGTTTCAGACTTCTGTAAAACTTCATCACCAAATTTGTGGGTTGTTTCCACATCCGCTTTCTGGTGTTCTCCAGCTCAGGGCATCTTTCAAAAATGTGCTCTATTGGTTCCCTGATCTGGTACCACTTAAACGCTTTCTACCATGCCAAATTTCTTGTAGAGATGTTATGTCCGAATCTAAAGAGAACATCTTTGTGCTCATTTCATTCTAGGCATCTTTGAGGTCATCATGTGGGTGTAGATAAACACTCACTCCTCCTTATTTAAGGCGATCACCTTCTGGAAAGTAAATGTAACTTAAGAGAATCTTCAACCTCTCTTTAAGTCAGTCAACTACATCGTTCTTATGCAATTGGAAGTGTCCAGGTATCTACTGGAGGTGTAGGTTATCAACTGCAAGAGTGTAAAATTCTGATTTCATCTGTATTTAAGTGTCTGTAATACCAATGACTCATCTGAAAAAACTCTATTCTGGAATTTTTTAACTTAAAGATTTGTATTACGTTGTTGTTCTCAACACATTTAATAGTAAAATGATTATTATACATGCATGTTTAATATTTTCCATTTTTGTGTATTGGTTTATAATTTGTGCTAATGACCCCAGCAGTCGATACACCTTAAAAAATAATTAACTAATACTTTTACTATTTCAAGTGGTCTTCTCTTTCTCTTTTGTTCCCTAAGTTTTTTTTATTATTTATTCTATTTCAAAGCAGAGTAATGCAACTTATAGGGTGTATAGGTACAATGGAATTATAAGATTGATCAATTTCTTTCTAAAATGTTAGACAAATGTTATTTCTCTGCTTATGGTTATTGAAGTTTCTGAAGGAGCTTGAGAAGAATTTATGCCCATTTGTTTCAATGTTTTATTGTTTTTTTTTTTTTTTTTTAATTCAATAGCATTACTAAATCCGTTTGCCATTCAAGTAAAAATGATGCTCATTTTTTGGATTTGAATGTTTGTAAGTTTAATTTAGCTTTAAAACTCCTTAAAATCAGAATAATTATAGGCAGAAAAAATATAATTATTAGCTATTACAACTGTTAAAAATAAATAAAAAATGATTAAATATTTGCTCTAGAAGTTTGAAAAACTTTAATTTAGATAAACTTTGTTTTATATTCTGGTAGCCTTTGTCGTCAGTAGTAATGGAGATGTGATTAATAAAGAATGACAAGAATTACATTTTGAAACAGAAATTTTAATGGTAAAGATTTTAATCATTCTGCAACTGAGATTATCTATCATTTTTAAAGAAATAAGTGTGTAAATAAACAAATGTACTTAAAAAAACCTGCAGTATGCATACTTTTATGAAAAGTAATTTTTTCTTACTCTTGATTAATTATCAATAAATAATTTTTAAGCATTGCCATAAAAAATCATTTTTATAAAAATTTAGTTTTCTTATCTATTATGTTTGAATCCCGATTATCTCTACCTTGATGAATAATTTATTAGTTGTATTGGGTGACATGTTTTTTAATTTAATAAATCTATTAGTAAAGCTTTGAAGAGGAGTGTTAAACATTTCTCTGACAAATTAACTTAAAAATTAGTTATTACCCAGAGAAAATTTGAATACCTTAGATCAAATTAAAAAAATCATGAATAAAAAAAATTAAAATTCAGATTCATTATCACAAAAAATATAATAAAATTGAATACTATTTATACGGGGAGGTCATCATAATAATAAAAGGAATATTTTATAAATGTTTCTTCATCACTACCCCATTGATAGTAATTCACTACATTTTACTTTTTATCTATCTAGTTTAGCAATAATGTTTTGATTAATAATGTTAATTTTGTTATATGATTTCTGAAAAATCTTCATTTAGTATTAATTTTTGTTTTGCTGGTCAAGGCCATTGGCCCCAGACTATTTATTGCCTGCCAACATTTCTAAACATTTGTGGTGAAGCAGAACATCCTCTTTCAAAGTTTCTATTGCTGAAATAATTCTACTCACAACAGAGCGGAATCAAACCGCCATATGTAGGATTCCTAGTGCCCGTGTCCAAGGCTCAACAAGTTCGAGGCCAATTTAGCATTACCTTTTCAATTTTTGTTACTACAGTCTGTTTGGCGTTAATAGCTTAATAGTTAATACACCGTTAAACAAAAACAAAACAAAAAAAAAACATAGTCTGTTCAGATAGTTCTTGCAGTTAAATTGCACATGCCTGTACTGAAAGAGAATTATCCCTTTGTATATTGCTATGATTCCACTGTTTGCATTTTACCATTTCAATGAACAAGAAGCTTCATTGAACACTAAAAACTGATTATTCCTCATTTAGGAACAGGGCAGGTTTTGAGTGGCCAGGGAAGGGTGATAGTGTTTAATGTTGATTAACACTTATCCAAAACTAAGACAGAAAACAAAAGATTTTTATTTTTTTAACAGTGCATTGGCTTCTAGGCCATTAGCGCCATTTCATTTAAACTATAATGTTGCCAATTTCGGAAATGATGCAACCGGGATATAAGTTTGTTTTGTGTACTCAATCCTTATGCGAGGGAAGGGTGCCGCATGCTAACTGTTTTCAACTCCTACAAACAGAAATGAAAATAGAAAAAAGGAGATCATTGCGGATGACAAAATGAGTTATACAAAAATGTATGTATGCTAATCAAAAAGTTGTGCTAACTATTTTGATTCTACAGAAACGATTGGCAAAAGAAAATACTTTGCAATGTATTTTGAAATTTTTGTACCAAATTTTAAAAGTAATTGTTTACAAATGGCGAATATGCCCAAATGTAAGAAAATTATTCATTGAGGTCAGATATAGTCACTGCAAGAATTAATTTTATTTGGGAAATAACTTGTTTTTGATCTGAAAAACACCCTATTGTTTATTAGGATGAGACATATATTCAAGCATCATGTTTCATGCTTTTGGCAAAGTGTAACAGAAAGAGATTTGTTGAGTTATATAGGATAATAACCGTACATGCTGGAGGGGTAATGGGATTTGTTCCTAATGCTTTACATATTTTCATGTCAACTTAATCATCAAGAGATTATCATTTATCAGAAAAATAAGTTTATAGTTGTAAACAACATGGAGTGAAAATTTCCCAGTGATAAGGTTTTAAAAGCGGGAATTTCTCCTGGGGAATTACTTCCCTGGAATACAGGCCCACGCCCCCTTTTCTCTTTGAACTGCACGATCCATCTGAACAGACTGTAATTAAGATTGTTTATGAAATCACTAGATTTTACTGCATTATATTTATTATTTGATATGTTAAAAATATGCTATATATACAGGGTGTCCTGTAAATGTCTAGTCATATTAAGGGAGGTGATAGAGCACCTTTAGGGGAACAAAAAATATTTTATGACGATTTTCCGAATTCTAACACATAAGGGAGAAAACGTTGTTTTATTGTTTTATCGAGACAAACATGGTTTTTAGAAAAATAATTGTTGTAGCTCCGGCCCAGCTGGTTCTACTAGAAAGGAAGTGGAACCAATCGAAAGCTGAGTAAATTTACTATAAGACTAGTTGATAGTAAACGCAAAAATGAATGAATGTAAGTATGTCTATCTTGCCAAAAGAAAGCTATTCTAAATTTCCTGACATTTTCTTGATATTTCTTACCAGCGTTATTCTTCAATGGGCAGGATCTGAGATTTCCGGGTTCCAGAAAAACTTTCTCATTTGACCAGCTTTCCTTCCATTCATGTATCACAATCCTGTGTTATTGAAGTATGTGAACGATTTAGGAACAAAAGTTTAAAAAAAAAGATGGATCTGTGAAAAGAAAATGATATTTTTATCTTCAGTTAATTCAATAAGCTTAAAAGAAATATTTACTTAAATATTAAGTAAATATTTACATAAAACAATAAAAAAAAGTTACTTCCACGAAAATAAAAAAAAAAATCCTAAAACAATAAATAAATAAAATACACATTTATTTTGAATTTGTTAATTACAGTAACTAATACTGGGTCCAGGAGGTGGCCATTAATGAACCCCAACCATATATTAACCTCAAAAATTATTATTTTTACCTAGATCACGCATTTGAGCACATTTTTACAGGTTTTTATAATTAGGAAAAAATTGCTTTACCTTGAATTAATACTGATGGCTACGCTTGTGAACCGTCTTGGGATTCTCGTGGGCTCATGTGTGTTTGTTGTGGTAATTTAATATCCCATCCCTAATAAATAAGATTGAGCGTGATCTAGGTAAAAATAATAATTTTTTAGGTTAATCTTTGATTGGGGTTCGTTAATGGCCACCTCTTGGACCCAGTATTAGTTAGTGTAATTAATAAATTCAATATAAATGTGTATTTTATTTATTTACTGTTTTAGGAATGTTTTTTATTTTTGTGGAAGTATTTTTTTAAGTAAATTTTTACTCAATATTTAAGTAAATATTTATAAAAATAAATATTTCTTTTAAGATTTTTGAATAAACTGAAGAAAAAAATTTAATTTTCTTTTCACAGATCCATCTCTTTTAAAAAACTTCTGTTTCTAAATCGTTCACATACTTGAATAACACAGGATTGTGATACATGAATGGAATGCTGGTTAAATGAGGAAGTTCTTCTGCAACCCGTAAATCTCAGATCCTGCCCATTGAGGAGTAACGCTGGTAAGAAATATCAAGAAAATATCATGAAATTTAGAATAGCTTTCTTTTGGTAAGATAGAAATACTTACATTCATTTATTTTTACGTTTACTATAATCTAGTCTTATAGTAAATTTACTCAGCTTTCGAATGGTTTCACTTCCTTTCTAGTAGAACCACCTGGGCCGGAGCTACAACGATTATTCTTCTAAAAATCACGTTTGTCTCGATAAAACAATAAAACAACGTTTTCTCCCTTGTGTGTGAGAAATCGGAAAATCGTCATAGAACATTTTTTGTTTCCCTAAAGGTCCTTTATCACCTCCCACAATATGACTAGACATTTACGGGACACCCTGTATATGCTAGTGCTATGACTGCACAAAATAAATATTAACTCAATACAGACAAGGAAGTAAGTCTATTATGGTATTCTTGTGCTGAATATTAAATTTCAATTTACTTTTTCTAATCCCTTAAACGTCAATCATAAATCTGAATTTTATATGCTACCAGAGATTGCAATATACAATAAACGTTTGCATTAAATCAATAGGTTCATTTGACAAAGGAAAACAAAACTTTCCTTACCTTCAATTCTGTGTTTAGGATTAAAAAGAAAGAAAAAAGAACACATTCTAATATTTAACTACAAATGTAGGGACATAACTAATGTAAATTAACACTTACATAAAATAACTGGCAAAACCCTTTCTAGGGAGAAATTATTGTGCTTCAAAGGGCCATATATTCCTGTTCTGCCCTACTGTAGATAAGAAGAGAAAATGATAAATTCTTGAAACATTAAAAGAGAAATGGAAACAGGAAAAAAATGTGTCAACATTAAGGTAAACAGTGTTTTTTAATCCCCAATATTTTTTCTCATTTTACTTACTTCCTTGGTTGTACATATTTCAATAGAATGTTTGGATTTCTGTGACTACATATTATAAAGATTCAAATAAAGAGTGTTTCATTTCAGTCATTTAGGTAGCATTTCCTAAGCATGTCTTCATCATTAAATAGGTATAGAAGCCCTTTATGTTAATCCATTCACATTGTCTTCTTTTCAATTTCAATTTCTTTAAAAATTAAATAGCTCTTAAAACTTCAATAATCTCTATGTTGGCAGAAATAATTTAAGGTTTAAATTAAAGGGTTATATTTCTATATAAAGGAAGAGGAAAACTGGCAGGGATTGTTTCGTAAATGCAATTTCATAAGGAACACCTTTTTGTATTCTGCAAGGGGAAGGTTGTGCAAATTCCTCTGTGCTTAAAAGGAGTAGGTAAATTGCAGCCTACAGGTTTGCTCCGCCAGTTTTGATTTAGAAGAAATTCAATTTAATTTTTTTTTGTGTGTGTACTTGACAACACCTTATAAAAATATGACAGAATTGAAAAATAATTTTATTTTGTTATTAATTGTAGAAAATGTTCTTTATTTTGAGCAATTTGCCATTCTAATCATAATGCAAAGTATTTAAGCTTGAATTAAGATTGTTTTAAAATAGTTGAAAGAAGTCAAGCAACTATTAAAACTCAAATAAAAATGGTGTGGCCTGTTCCCAGATCATGGGAGCCATGATTTTCTTTTTATTTCTAACTGTAAACGTCTTTCTTTTTTTTAATTTAAATACGGGCAAAGCATACGGGTTAGATTGCTGATGTTATGAACTTTACGACAACTACATGCTCTTGAACAGTGCAATACTTTTTTAAAAATAAATATATATAAATAAATATTATAGTAGGTACAATCGCCTACCAGTTATAAAAATCTTTTATAATCCTGCAAACAACAAAATAAATGGTGCTAATTATCTTTGAATGTAATCTGTGCACAATAAATTTTAAAAAAAACTATCTGCTTATAGAATGAAGGCATTATCTGCTTAAGGGCTTTCTGTTTATGTAAAAAAAAAAATACAGTTGTAGAAAAGCTCATGATAAGAAAATCAGCCCGAGGTGATGGTATTTAGCCAAAGCTTATTAAGTAAGGGAGGCAAGATGTTATTAGAATGCTTCAGGGACTATTTCTATCCTGGAGATGTCATATTTTACTGTGACTTGCAATAGAGGAGGACCTCAAGAAAGAGCAGGCTGCCTTCAGGCCTCACAAGAAAGAAGTTTTCCTTAAGAGCAATTATAGTGTCGACTTATGATAAAGATAAGAATGTTTATCTAGCCACAATGACTTTTGACTCTGCATCTCAAACTGAAATATGGAATGCACTGAAGGCAATGAATGTACAGCAAGAACTTATTGATACCATTAGATCGTCCTATAAACCTTCAATGGGAAAAGTCAAAATCACTGATAAAGAGTCAGGCAGCTTCTATATGAATAGAGGTATCAAGCAAGAAGATAGTCTATGCCCTCTTCTCTTTATTTTCCTGATGGATAAGGTCCGGAAAAATTATATATAAAGGTTGACACAAGCAATCTTTTAGTTCTAAAGGAACAAGCTAGTACGAATACAAACCACAATCACAAATTAAGCCCAACCAGTTTCTCAAGATTGATGACTAGTTATATATGGAAACAAATTTCACTGTTAATGAGAAGTTAAAAATCTGCAGAAACACTGATAAAATAATTAATGGAAATAATAATAATAATGGAATGAAACCAATAAAATAATTCAAGCAGTGTTTTCTCTGACAAAAATTGTTGTATGAAAGTTTATCCGTGAATCATTTTAATAGGAAATTTATGAAGTTTTTGAATATTTGATGTCTCTTATCAAGGTTTCTCAACATTTTAGCGTGGTTCATCCCTGCCTCCATAGGGAGGAACACGGCTTATAAGGTAGACCTCATGACGAAATCCGGAAGTGCCGATTAGAAAATTTTACGTTTCAGAACCCTTAGAGAACGAAAATAATGGTGGTTCAAATTTGTATATATATATATATATATATATATATATATATATATTTGTCTGTTCACACTCTAGCTCAGCGAATAATGGTCCGATTTAGATGAAATTTGGTACAAAAATCTTTCGTCTAATTTGAAAGGTCAAGTTCATTAACCAGCAAAATCCGTCCACCGGAACATGGTTTTTGGAGCGTAATTCGCGCGAAAAAATCGTTTAGCTTACATCATATGCTTGTAAGTACTCATTTTATAGGCTTCTTGACCTAGGAAAACGAATGAAGCCATTTTAAGGCGATAGCTTTAATCGTTTTCGAGAAAAATAGTTGTTCAATCAAGTTTTTGGTTTGGGTGCTTGGAATCATGGGCTTCAGTTTTCTGAAGTTTTTCTGCAAGTTTGAAATTCATATAAACAAATATGTTTAAATTTTAGTTACGTTTGGAGTTAAGAAAGGATTAGAATAAAACATTTTATTAAGAGAAATGAAAAGTTTTAGGAACTTAAGTGGATAAAGACAATTCGAAAGCCTACTAAATTCTCTACAAAAAAGGTTCTGAAGACATTTTTGATTAGATGATGTCAATTGGAAAAATAAGTGCTTAAAACTTCAAATACATTTGTTTTGTTCTTTTGAACGGGTTTTTGTTGTTGAACTCACTTTTTAATTTTTGTCTTTTTCCCTTAGCTTTTTTTATTTTTGTAATTGCTGATATTAGGAAAATGTATTTGTGTGTAAAACAGGATAGGTAAAATGAGAACCAATTTTCTGTTAGAAATAGACGGGTTAGAAAAATATAAGTACCTTTGCATAAATTCCTAGCAAGCTGAAAATTTGCATGAACGTTAGGGACAACATTATAATAGAATTGGGATAAACCCTTATCGATCTCATGAGTGCAAAAAATTTTATTCGAGGTCAACGTTTGGAAAAAAAAAAGGTTTTTAGGATTTTTCAGCGAGACGTTTAGTTTTATGGTAAAAATAGTTCAGACAAAAATTGTAGATTGTGCAGTTATGTACAAAACTTGTCCTCACAATTTTTTTCTTTAGATTAACCATTTCTGAAAAAAGGCGATTCCAAAAGTGACTTCAGTTATATTCTTCATAATATGCCAGACTACGCTGGTAGCTTGTCGAGGGGACAATATACTACCTGCTCCTCTTTCTAAGGTCCCGACAAAAGTGCCGTTACAGCCACCCATAAAGCTTCAAAATGATTTGGCTGACATTTGATAATATTAAACTCAAACCAGCTGATAAATATATCTCTCAGCTTGGCTTCATCAGATTCCTTGACTTTTCATGCTTTCATGTTATATGAAGTGAAGTCCGGTAGTCGATTTGATTAAGGTGCGGTACGTATTACAGAGGAACTGCGTTCAAATGTCAACTTGGAAAGTTTTTTTTCTAAAGTAAAAAAAAAAAAAAAAAAATGAAAATTAATCCACAGGCAGTGTATTCTGCCCTTGTTTGATGTACAGTGGTTTTAAAAAGAAAACCACTGTGGCTCCATTGCTGAAAAAATTCAACTTGCTACAAGCGGGTTTAAAAAAAATATTGTTATTGTTTTGAAGTATCTACTTACATTCAATTTTTTATTAATAATACAATTTTTTCATTCCTTATCATAAATCTTTTATTCGACAGATTTTTTTTTAGCTACATATTTTGTTTTTACTGCTGGAAATTGAAAACTCTTGCTAACTTACTTTTCAGAAATTGTTATTACTAATTTCCCAATTATCTATTATTTATCCTTTTAAAAGTGAAAGGAAGGCTTTTAAAAAGTGATACTGATTGTTTTATGCCTACAGGTACTAATGAGTAAACGGAGAGGTAGGTGAGCATAGCTGAAAATGTATGAACTCAGTTCTAGTAGAGGTAAGATTGCTGTTTTAAGCTTAATAACAGTCTTTATAGAAATTAACCTCATTTATTCTGTGCCCTGAAATTAGGGTATTTAAAAAAAAAAAAAAAAAAGTTTTGTAGTTTTTCAGAAGTTTATTCCATTGTAATTTCCATCTTTGGCCATATTTGTATCCTTACTGTGAAAATCGTTCCTTTCAGTTTAGTCTTAACTTTATAAGAATATTATTACTTAGAACAGAATCTGGATTGTGGAGATAATATAGGTCTTGCTATTCTGTGGCAGGGATGTAAAATATTTTCTGGCCGTGGCTTTATTAATATGTTCAGGCCCGGCGTCATGGCATATGGGTCAGTGTTCTGCGTGCCTGGTGTCATGGCGTGTGTGTCAGCAGATAGCTTGGCTTTCTTTCTATCTCCACTACTCCGGGCCTTGTCCTATACTCTTTGTATTTGGTTTGGGACCTCACTACGTTATACCCGGTTAGGTTTGTGGGTCTGGAATCGATGATACTGAATCTGCCTGAACAATTCCTTTAGTGGGCCTGCTGTCATGGCGTGTTTGACACTTAACTTAATTGTAATTACTCCACTAAAAGTACATCATTTCAAAAGTTTCTCCACTTATTTATTTTGTTTATATGTTTGCCGAAATAACTGTACAAAAGGAAGACTTGGGCCTGATGGAAATTGTTTTTGAAGCCATCGGTCCTGAAAGTGTTGGGAGGCCTTTTCTACCTCTTCTGACATTACTAGTTACTCATTGTTCAATTAAATGTTCTATGCGTACTGCTCTAATTGAATTATATTTACCTCAATTTAGTATAGATTGTATCTATTATAAAAGAAAGCAGAGTGTGCAAAATCTACACAAGCTCTCAATATGATTTACCCATAATTATGTTTTACCAAACTGTTTTAATATTTTATTTTACCAACCTATGAAGTTCATTTTTTAAGATATAACATGAGCTCTTCTATGATCTTGGCACCATATGCTTATTGGGTTGTAATTTTTTGCAAATAAAGTACCATTATTCTCAATGAAAAGGATAACAACTGGTGATAACTTAGGTAGTATCATAAGCTGGAAGAGCTGAAACCATCACAATTGATTCTCACTCTTCTCTCCTATCTTGGACTTAATTCAAATGTTAGAAATATTTAAGGATGTCCATTGTATTCATGTCTGATGTCATCCTAAATATTTCTCATGAAAAATATTTTTGAAGAGCCTGAAGTTCACTCATTTTTTTAGAGGTGAGAATGTGGGAACCCAACCCGCATGTATCTAATGAATGTTTTGCATGTTTCTGTGACCCCTTGCTTTATTCAGAAAACCTATTTTTATGGCTTTAATGGGCCCTTTCAGCAGTGCTCTGGTTCTATTTTCTATTAATCTGGTTCCATTATATTATTATTAATCTGGCTCCACTATTATTGCTTTGTCTAGAACAACAATGATTATAGGTGGAGGTGAAGTTTGCTACACCTGCCTATTCACCAGGAGCCCAGACAATGATTGCTTATGCATCTTGAGGCTAAATCTTTATATTAAGCTTAAGCAGAACTTTTTAGTCCATTACTTATTATCTTTTCTTGTAAGATTCTCATCCTTTTAGTGATCTAATCATAAGCCTTGATGGACATGTTCACCTGTTTTTCTTATGTAAATTAATTAGTTAATATTTTTTATTATTATAAAGATGATGTCTCCTTTTCTTCTGTTTGATCAAAACCCAAATGCTTCTCATTTAGTTGATGAATCTACAGATATGGGGATGATAAGGATCCCCTTATTTGTATCTTCTCATTTTCTTTTTTCATACCAGATTTAGCAAATGTTGCACACCCAAATGGTGCCCTTATGTATTTGATTTTCTCGGCTCTGCTCAATTTTATTTTGAGAAAAACATATTCAATTTTATCTTTGTTGAAAGTGTCCTGTGTCCAATTTAGCAGTGTCAGCTTCCTTCTCTCCCTGAATAATTAGTCAAACTTTGGCCCATTTCTCATTAGTTGCAAAATTTGGTTCTATTTCATATATTATTTCCCTTAATTCCTTCCAGTTCTTCTTTTTTGAATTTGTTATGACTTCATATTATCTTGTTTCTTATTGTCTTGATTATCATTGCTTTTGACTAGTTTTTTTTTTTTTTTTTTTTTTTTTTTTTTTTAAATTTTTCTGGATGATACCCAATAAGTTATATTCTCAATTTTTCATAAATTTTGTGTCTCTTTGTTAGGAAACATGAATTAATTTGATACAATATCTTTATAATATTTCAGTTGTGCCTTTAACCTAAGTATGTAATAATATCCTGAGTAATGATGCAATGCTGATCAAAATAAGATGATAAGCTTGTTTTTAATTCCTTTCATACCTAGTGACATACTGCAGTAAACTTCCTTTAATCCAGCACGTTCGGGACTTGAAGCATACCGGATTATCAAATATTCTGGATTATCGAATGCAAGTAGAAAGAAATGGATAGCGGTGAAAATTGAACAAAATGTAGACTATAAGACTAGTTTATATTTAATGTAAAATTACTAAAATTAAATTGCACACTGTTAGAATTATACTGCTGAAAGCTATAAACTGAATTGACAACAAGTACATATTTGATCACTGAGAGGGTTTCCGGAAATATTTCTACGACCCCGTCGGGCACCACAGAGCACAGGGTTGTTAGGTTGGGGAACTTTGTGGAATTGATGCATAAGAACTGAAGAGGCGCACTTTTCATGCCTCGATTCTGCCATGCCAGATATCAAGTGTGCCGGACCACAGGATGCCAGATTAGAGGAAGTTTACTGTATTTTGAAATGAACTTACTTTATGAAAAATTATATGTAGCAGGAGCTCTTCTTCCAGTTTGTCTCAAGTTCAGATCCTGTTTTGCCAAACCGCCCTACCTACCAAAAACAAAATTAAAATAGTTTAAGAAATGATATATCTGCTTCTGAGGAAAGAGAAACGTCCTTTTTAGAATATCCAATGAGGCTTGTGCTGTGAATGCTGTGCCCCTGTCTTAAGAGCCATTTATTTAACATGGATCATGCCGTGCTTAATCCTTTCCCACTAATTGTTTACTTGGATCTTGTAAGTTTGATTTTTTCTATTTTCCTTGTTTATTTTTAATTTGATGAATTTATGATTCATCTCCAGAGAATTAGCACTGCCCTCTTTGTGCAGGTTAAAAAGCACTGCCTTCAGTTGATATAACATCTCTCATTCTATCCACTCATTGAAGGATCTAAATGGTAAGGTTATACCCAGACATTTTCCTCTACAAGATTGAGTTGTTTTATTCAGCACTCTTCCTGATGTGAAATGTTAGAATGTATGTGTCAATATTAAACATATATGTGCCCTCTCAGTGCCTTCACCTTTGGTTCCAGATGATGTCAAATATTTTACTATCTATAGATTAAAATAAAAAATATGTATAAAATGACCTATTATGCTAGGCAATTTACATGGAATAATAAACTTAGTACAGTCTGAAGGCCAGGTAGGTTAGTGAAAATTAACACTAATATATACCCTGTCAGCTGCATGCTGAGGATATGCATGGTTTATTTATGGTTTACACCATCCAAATCCTCTTGAACCAGGAGTTTCCCCCTGCCAGCCCAGTCACTAATCCTAATTATTTGTATTGTAGAATTTTCATAATATCTAGTTAAGAATTTAATTTATGGAAATTGATCTAAAAAGTGTTTAAATTTCTAATGTAGGATATTTATTACTTTTTCAGTCAATATAGAGTGCTTCATATAAAATAAACCCAGCTCCACAACATCTTATACATTGGGCTTCTGGTATAACTTCCAGAATTGTTACTTTGTAGCTATCATTATTATTTTAAAGCTCTAATGCCTTTTATAACAGCTATTACATTTTTGATGGAGATAATAGTTAAAAAATTATACCTAGAATATATATTTATTATCATTGTGTAATGTAATATTCTTTCATAATCTAATGAATATATGAATAAAAATAAATAATGTTCTAAAACAATAGATAATTAAATTTAACTCTATTTTGGCGACCACGAATAACGAATAACTTAAAAAATAAATGTTCTTTACCGTTTGTGACTTGATGCTTATGAGTGCGTTTACATCTGATAGTTATTGCAGGATATTTATGCCAGACAGAAATTTTACCTAATGTAAAATGCAAATAATTTATGTCTGAGATATATATTTCTATCACGAGCAATAAGGGTGCGTTTACATCTGACATTTCTCGCAGGAAACATATCTCAGGTGTCTGATATAATAATTATCATAATTATCTATCCAACACCTGAGATATATTTCCTGCAAGAAGTGTCAGATGTAAACGCACCCTTAGATTTGAAGTCTTCTACATAAATTAATTTCATTTTTTTTAATAATAAATGATCTAGTGGACTCCCCGTGGTCCAGTGGTTAACGCCTTGGTTTGTTTCTCATGCGGGATTGAGCCCCTTCTGCAGCAGGTCGAGTTCTTTTATCTATAGGGCCACTGAAGAAATTCCTAGCTCCACCATGGATGTTTAGAAAGGGTGGCAGCCTTTAGATAGCTCGGCTCTAATGGCTTAGATGCAGGTGCGTCATAAAATAAAGAAATGATTTAAAAAAGTTTCAGAAAGTATGCTTTTGCAAATTGTTTTATGCTCCTGTTTTTCTTGGACCAATTAATTAATATAAATACTTATTACTAACTTATTGTTTTTGTGTTCTGTTTGCTGGGAAATTCATAACTTAAATATGTAAAATTTATGATTTTTGGCATTCCTACCTATTAATTTTAAAACAGAAAAAAATCAGTTTCGAAAGAGTGATTTTTTTTTGTACCATTTTATTATAAGACAAAGAAAAATAATTATTATTCTCTAAAAGATTTTTCACATAGATCTGGTGAAAGAATGAGTTGTTTCATTACATTAATTAGTGAGATTGTTTATTTTTATTTCCAAGAGCATTCTTTCTAATGTCTAAATATGTTTCCTTTCTGAATAAATAATGTCTCATAAATGATCAAGAATTAGTTTATCAATTAAAATTTTTACCTTTTGTAGTAATATCCTGTTGTGTAAAATAATGATTTTAAATTAACCATTATCTCTTTAAATCACTTGCCCCATTCACGGCATTGTCTAGACAATAGAATAATGAAATAATCATATTTAATAATTAGGACATGTGCTGTCAATTCTGGAACAGTTCACCCTTACAGGCTGACGGGTAGGGGTCAGCTGCTACTGTCCCTCTTGGCCTGGGTTAAATCAGCCCCTCTTGCCCAGGGTTTGCCTTGCGACTCTCTCTTACTTCTATCGATACTAGTACATATTGTATTTTATAAAATATCTGTTTTTAATATTTTTTCTGCCTTCGATCTTCTAATTTTTGTAAAAGTGCATTATACCAGTTCTTGTATTTTGATTAATGAAAATGTACGAATATTGTATTAGAAGAAAATAAAAAAAAGGATTTCAGCTATTTTTTTTTTCTTTTAAATTATTTTTATTTTTAAAATATAATGGGATTGGCATATTTCTCACTAGTAACGAAAATTGCAATTATTTAACTAAAAATGTTTCATTCTCTTTTTTAATGGAGGGCATAGGACCGCCATTAAAAATGTTCCATTCTCTTTTTTAATGGAGGGTATTGGACCGCCATCAACAGATTTAAAAACATTTATTTATTTGTTTAACTGGATTATATCTGCTGGAAGTAGAAGAGAAAATTGTGAGTTAACTTGTAACCATGGATGAGTTAACTCGTCCGCTGGCCTAGGGAACGGTTACCCATGGATGAATTGACTTGTCTGCGGGCCATTGAGTTAACTCGTCTGGAGGCTCTAAAGGGTTAAGCAGGCTAGTTTTACTGTAAATAGAGTATTTTTGTTAAATGAAAAACAAACCACCATTTAATTTTAAAGAATTGCAGTTTTAAGAATAGACAGTGAGTAAAGGAAATAAGTAAAATAATTTAAAATAATGATTTATGTATTACTTCAGCTAGAATAATGTCACTTCAATAGCAATACTTCCATAATGAAAAACTTCATGTGTGTGTCTATATATATATATATATATATATATATATATATATATATATACATATACATATGTATATATACATATACATATATATGGAACGAGAGAGAGAAAGCAGAACTTATGCCTCTTAGAAGTAGTTTTACATAGCTCTTGCAAAGAGTAGATTTAAAACTAATTTAGCAGTATCAATGGATTCATTAATTTTTTTCTACTTTACTTTCTTATTTAGCCTTCTGTCTATATAAACACCCTTATTTTTTGAGCAAGTTAAAAATAGGATGAATTTTCTGTTTCTTAAAGAAATATATTGTACCAAGAATATCAATCTCATGTACATATCAACTGAAATTTGAAATGTATGAAAAACATAGATTTCCTTTGTAAAATTATTATTTATTCTTTCCAGAGCAAAACAGACATTCTTTTAAATCGTGATATAAACATAACCTCCTGTTATCAGGACCCTGCTTGGGTGCAGTGATTAGAGAATAGGATCCAAGGGTGTTGGCTCAAATCTGCTCAGGTGTGAGTGGAATCCTTACATCCATTACCTACTGCACTATGTATGTGTAGAAAGGGTGGGAAACATAGGCAACCTCATGTCCTTGGCTTTCAATGCTTAATCCGTACCATATGGAAATGGTACTAGTACCATATGCCGATCTTTCCCGTCTGACGGGTGTGGCACGTTTTCCACATTGTTAATCCACTCATGACTTTTATCACTCCATGCTTGAGAATAGATTAGGTAAGAGCCTTGCACATGGGATTTGTTAGAAAAAAGAGAGAGAGAACTTTTTTCTTCTTGTTTATTTAAACCAAAACCATAACGGCTGCCTTAAATTTTACTGAACATACTCTTACTTTGTCAATATATCTGATAACTGTCAGACGACTGTTATTTTGACCTCAGAATGGAGACCTCATTATAAATAGGTTAAATTCAAAATGCAATCTAAAAAAAATATATAAATAAACGGATTGTTCTGCTATATTTATTTGATATTGCCTTTTAATTTTAATCCACATAATTAAAAAAATGAAGATTCTAATTAATAGTGTTATTTTTTTTAGGCTTAAAGCCTATTGAAATCAGATTCTAGAACTAATCAGTTTCATTGGTACTAGATGAGTCATTATTTCATCAGTTTCTGCTCAGATGTCATATGAATTTGATACATTTTTTTACTTGTACTAAAGTAAGTAATTTTTGTGTACGGATCAAATCAATCAATTAATTTAATGAAGAAGAAGATACACGAATGACACAAAGACAGCTTCTTTTAATTGAGAGCAGCATTTTTCATAATTTTTCTATTTCTTAATGTAAAAAAAGGAACTGATATTTGACTTAATTTGTATCAAAAAATAATTTATATGAGGATACTACTAATTCCTTTTTTTTTTAACGAAAATAAATTCCCAAGTCTTGATGGATAGTATAACTTATAACTTTCAGTCATGACTTTTATAAGCTAATAATAAGAGTCGTATTTATATCTTAGTCATAAAATTAGATTTATTTCTATACAATCTTCCTTCTATCTCCTACTTTTGTTGTGAATATGATTCAAAAGTTTCATCGCTTTAATTTTTTTCCTATGTTTTGATTTTTAGTGTAGAATAATTTTGCATATCTTTATTTTATTTTTTTTTGAAAATTTTGATTTGTCCATTTTATTAGGAACCAAAATTGATGTGATTTACAGAGGAATAAACTTTTGAAAAATGCATTACCTATATATATTCCATGATCATCTTGATGCTAGGTGAAATAACATTACAGCTACATAAAGACTTTTACTATGCTCAAAATAGCAATTTTATCTTTTTTCGCTTGAGGTTTCCAGCTTATTTTTTTATAATAAAGACTTAATAGCTGATAAATGGGATACAATTTGACCTAGTCAAGTACATAGTTAAGTCATATTTATTTTATTTTAAATCTAAATTGTAAGAATGATTAAAATGCATGGTTTTCATGGATTTTCTAGTTTCATAGGATAAAATTTATATTGCAATATATTACTTTAACTCCAGGAAGTGAAATAATTAAATGCATAATTTAATGATGATGGGGTTTGAATTTCATTTTGCTAGGTAGGATTATTTTTATAACTAATGTTATTTCTTTGAAGATTACTTTATATACTTTATGGTTATCTGGAAACAAATGGGTAAGTCATGATTATAAGACATTGAATAAAGCATGCTAGATATTTTTTTCCTTAAACTGAAAGAATGAGTACTTATGAAATAAAATACCTTCTTTGCAAATATTGTGAAATCGCTTATTTCAACATGTGTACTATTACTCTTCTGGACAGAACTAAAACCCTGTTAGAAAAGTTGGTAGCTTTATGGCTAAACATTTGTTTAGGAATCATTCTCAAAAACTCATTTACAGAGATGTTTGTAAATAAATTGAAAGTTTATTGTTTTGAAAAAGTGCCTAAAACATAACTATAAATAACATCTGATTGGATTATTTGATTTATGTCATTAGAATAAAAATTAATGGTCCAACTAGATGGGGATAGTTGAAGTTTTGCCTCAACACTTAAACAATACCTCAATTAAAAAAAGTGATTTTCCCCCTCATTTGAAATTTTGACCTTCTTGAGGGCTATAAAAACAAAATGGCGTGGGCTAGCCTATTCCCTCCACTGGTGGACCAAACTCCCTCTCCTAGGGCAGCCGTACGCACCCGTATTTTATTTTATTTATTTTTCTTAGGCGCTCATTACTAATCATCATATTCATGATTATCTTACATGAACGATGCCGTGTATAACATGAAACGGTTTATTTACTACAATTTAGGTACGCAGTAAACCTACAATAACCACTTAAAACAAAGTTTACTTAATTTTCTTCCCTATATTTCTCTTTCTACTTCCGAAAGTAATATATTTCTCATTCTATTCCAAAACCACTCCTTGTTTTTAGACGTGATTTTGAAATGTAGCAATGAAAATGTTTTTTATTTATTATTATAATAAGGTACTCCTTTATTATTTACAGTTTCACTAAAAAAATTCCTGAAGAACATTTTTACCGTGCTCACACCTCACAGACGCATGTTACTTATAACATACAAAATTTGTACGTTACCAGTTAAGGGTTAAACCAGAAAATATCCCCCATTTCTGCTAGAGCACTCTGTACACGATCCAGGCTAAAGAGGGCTCGCAATCAAGAGATACAGCTGAGGCGAGTATTTTCGAGCGTCGCATCGAATGGGTTAAAGATAAAAATAATAAATAATCAGATGCAAATAGTTAGCTTTTGACGAGATAGGAAACTACGGAATAGTTGAGTTTCGGCTGAGAAAAACAGTCAGAATTTTGGGAAAATCTGAATGTTGGGTTAGGTTGAACGTTTTGGCATGCCCTTTCGCGTCCTTCCTCAGCAATTAATGTCTAGGGGACGGACGAGGACCAAAGATACTGGTTAGATGATCTTGAGGAAAATGTCACATTCTGAATTGTTCAAAATATAGATTTTTCCGAAAATCTGTCTATTCTTCTTAGCCAAAACCTATCTATTCCCTAGCTTCTTAAAATTACCAAGGGTACATTTTAAGTTTAGTCTGGGTAATTGAATTGACAGAAAATGAACATGTTTTCAGTTTTAACAGAAAACTGTTGTATTTCACTAAAGTAGTGTTGAATGAGAATTGCAGGACATGAAATCAGGACAAGCTATGAAATTAGGTATAGCTGTCCTCAACTTGATCATTTTGTCTTAGAAAAGATAGTAGACCGTGTAGATTTCCAAGATAAAGATAGTCGAGGTTAGACCATCATAAGTATACATTTTAATAAAAGATGTGGTTTTATTCAACTATTATGACTGAACCTCAACTTTTTATTCATTGTGTTATTATAGCTCTTATGATGTCTTGGTAAGTAAAATACTTCTTCTTTTTTTCAAACAAGTTTTTGTACACCTGGCGGGGTTAGCTCAGTGGTAGATCGTTCTACTAATGTTCTGGAGGACCTGAGTTCAAAACTCTGGGGCATAATGAAGATATGATCTCCTACTGTTACTGTTCAATGGTTGGGGATTCAGAGGTCCACCCAGCCTTTAATTGATTTAAAGGGTACCCGTTGAGGGGAAAGCCAGATGGCTGAAGCGTAGTACTGACCAAACGTTCTGATGTAACTATAACTTGACTTATTTGTAGGCTTACTTCTTTTTTAGCATAAACATGTGTTAGCGATGACTAAACTGCAAAAAAAAGTTACAAAAAAGTGTCGGCTAGCGTTCGGGCATGCGCAGTGGCCATGTACGAAAAAGAAGTACAGTACATTACATAGGTTTGTTGGGTGGACCTAAA
>OX328132.1:52345358-52467858 GCA_946811695.1 Gonocerus acuteangulatus
TTTTCGATCAATGCATGGCTCAAATTGATCATTTGCTGTCGGTCTTCGTCCAGTAATGCTTGCAATTCGGCATCTTCAAACGTTTTCGGGGGTCTTCCATGTTCCTTGTCACTGATGTCGAAATCACCACTTCTGAAGCGTCGGAACCAGCGTTCACAGGTGTCTGGCGATGGAGCACGACTGCCATAAGCTTGAACAAGCATTCAATGACTTTCAGCTGCTGTTTTCTCCAAAAGGAAACAAAATCGTAGCGATCCCCACAAATCACACTTTTTAGGCACAAAAATCGACATTTTCAAGCGCGAAATAAACAATGATGCTATCAGTCTGACAATGTAGAACCAATATGGCGTTGAAGCACAACACTGGAAGTGTAAAAGTCAGTATGCATCAAATTCTGTATGGCACGCATATACGAGTGGCGCTGCTAAGTGGTGAAATCCGCAATCCATACTCATATACCTGGTAGAGGGTGGTATAAGGAAGGATATAGGAGGTGGTATTAGGAAGGATATAGAGGGTGGTATAAGGAAGGATATAGAGGGTGGTATAAGGAAGGATATAGAGGGTGGTATTAGGAAGGATATAGAGGGTGGTATAAGGAAGGATATAGAGGGTGGTATAAGGAAGGATATAGAGGGTGGTATTAGGAAGGATATAGAGGGTGGTATAAGGAAGGATATAGAGGGTGGTATTAGGGAAGATATAGAGGGTGGTATAAGGAAGGATATAGAGGGTGGTATAAGGAAGGATATAGAGGGTGGTATAAGAAAGGATATAGAGGGTAGTATAAGGAAGGATATGGAGGGTAGTATAAGGAAGGATATAGAGGGTGGTATTAGGAAGGATATAGAGGGTGGTATTAGGAAGGATAGAGAGGGTGGTATAAGGAAGGATATAGAGGGTGGTATGAGGAAGGATATAGAGGGTGGTATGAGGAAGGATATAGAGGGTGGTATTAGGAAGGATATAGGAGGTGGTATAAGGAAGGATATAGAGGATGGTATAAGGAAGGATATAGAGGGTGGTATTAGGAAGGATATAGAGGGTGGTATAAGGAAGGATATAGAGGGTGGTATTAGGAAGGATATAGAGGGTGTTATATGGAAGGATATAGAGGGTGGTATATATATATATATATATATATATATATATATATATATATTATATGTATATATATATATATATATATATATATATATATATATATATATAGTTTGATTAGACGTTTTTAAGAATTGTACGAAGAATACTGTGTAGCTGTTTAATTTCTAGTGTTGTATTCTTACTAATTAGGTTTTAGTATGTCTAGCAGGAAGTCTGAGGTAATCTAATTATCTTGCCGCCTAGGACCTAGGTCTCTATTCCATGCATCTCTTGCCAGTTTGTTCTTGTCTGCCTTGCAATTCGGTTGTTTCCGCTCTAGCATTGTTTGCCTGATAGTATTAACTTCTCCTTTTGTGTACTTTAGTGACAGAAGTGGTTTTTTTTTTCGTATTTAAAGTTAATTCTTTTAGTTAACAACATAAGTGCTGGATGAAGATTCACACAGCTTTTTATCTGGAACCGATTTGGAAACCACTGATTCGATATATAAGAATCTGCTAATTTCTGGCCCAAGTACGTCGACGTCTTCACTGCCACGAATTACTTTACTGGACGGTACGTTTTTCAAATATCTTCCAGATGATCTACACCACACAATGTCATGGCTTTGTGTACTAAATGTTTGCCTATGGTTACTAAAGTCAGAGGGTTTGATAATTGTACATCTAACTTTTTAGCCATCTTAAAATAAAACATGGTCAAGACTCCGTTAATGATTATAAAGCATATATAAAAGCGAAGAATGAGGATAAAAAGTATAAACCTCTAACTACAAAAAGTATCGACTCCTTGAAAACAGAGAAAATGTTGAAGACATGTTCTCAAGAAAAGTTAGATAAAAATATCATTGAATTTTTTATTGACACCATGATACCATTAAGGTGTGTAGAAAATTTATATTTTAAAAATATATTTAAGGACCTACAGATTAGCAAATACGGCTTAAATATTATAAGTCGACGAAGTTTGGGCGTCGAATAGACATTTATTATGAAAAACAATTGTCTGCAATAAAATCTGAATTACTAAATGTTGACTGTGTATGCAGCGCTATTGACATTTGGTCGGAAAGAAAGAGAAGCTTCCTAGGCATGACGGTCCATTGGATTTCCAAAGACTTGAAACATATTTCAAGAGCACTGGCTTGTCAGTGATTCAGGGGAACCCACAGTTCTGACCATATTAGTGATATGATCAAAACAATTAATGCAGAATTTGGATTAGGCTCTAATAAACTAATTGCATCAGTGACTGATAACGCCAGTAATTTTGTAAAAGCATTTAGCTTGTTTGGCGTTCAATCTACGAACGTAAGTGGGGAAGGAAATGAAAATACAGCTGAAGTTAGGTTTGAAGATTGGTCGGATGGTGATGAAGAATCGAAGTCAAGCTCGGACGAATGTGACTCTAATTATTTTTCTTTGTTGCCTCCCCACCTGCGGTGCTTTGCCCATACACTAAGTTTATGTGCAACAATTGATGCAAATACAATTTTGAGCACCAATCTCCGATAATCTCCATTATCGGAGATTCATGCTTCCACTTTGAAAAAGTGCAACATCCTTTGGAGTGCTAGCGCTGGGCCGAAAACTGCTGAAATAATTGAAGATGTATTACAACATACACTTAGTAGACTAGGAATAACAAGCTGCAACAGCCTTTATGATGCCCTCCAACAAATTGTAGGTATTCAAGAAAAAAATATACAATTACATCGAGCTTTAAACATAAAAACCCCTATTAAAGATATAGAATTCGATTACTTAAAAGAATATTTAACATGTGCGGCGCCAGTAGCGGAAGCATTGGATATTATGCAAAGTGAGAACAACACTTTCTTTGGAATTGTACTACCATGCCTCGTAGCATTAAAAAAGAAATTGCAAAAAATTAAGCAAAAAACATCTTTAATTTATTGTCAACCATTGATCGAAAATTATATTCTTAGTATTGAAACAAGATTTAAAAACTACTTTGACTTCAATATTTCCGAAGCGGAATGTGCATCAATTGCTGCTCTCTCCTATCCACGATTTAAAAATAAGTGGCTATGTATGCTAGAAAAAAATGATCAGAATAAAATTTTGATAAATTTAAAAAAAAAATAATTTCAAAGGAAATAATTGAAGAACCGCAAAAAACATCAACAAAACAATCTAGCAAAGATAAAAGTTTTTTTGACTTTACTTCTGAATCCGACTCAGAGCAAAACAATATTTTCGTGCCTTCAGTATCTAGCAACACGAGGGTTCCCCTGACAAAAGCTGAATTATTAATGTTACACTTCTTTGCGGAAGAAATCGAAGAGCTGCACATCCTACATAAATATCCCGAGATTAAAAAAGTCTTCATTATGTACAATACACCACTACCAGCGTCTGCAGCCGTCAAGAGGCTTTTCTCATTCGCGACCATGACAAATTTACCGAAGGCGAATAAAATAAGTGACAAAATGATCAAAAAAAGAGTGATTTTAAAGTGCAATATGAACTATTTAAAAAAATAATTCAACGTTACTTACTTTGTACATTAGTATGAATAAAACTAGTTATTATTGTATGTTTTTTTTTTTAAATATTAAAGATTTTAATATTTAAAAATGTCTTAATACAAGCTTCTTTTTTCCCTGAATGACAATATCCTTCCTTACCACCTTCTATATCCTTCCTAATACCACCCTCTATATCCTTCCTTATACCACCCTCTATATCCTTCCTTATACCACCCTCTATATCCTTCCTAATACCACCTCCTATATCCTTCCTAATACCACCCTCTATATCCTTTCTAATACCACCCTCTATATCCTTCCTAATACCACCCTCTATATCCTTCCTAATACCACCCTCTATATCCTTCCATATACCGCCCTCTATATCCTTCCATATACCGCCCTCTATATCCTTCCTAATACCACCCTCTATATCCTTCCTAATACCACCCTCTATATCCTTCCTAATACCACCCTCTATATCCTTCCATATACCGCCCTCTATATCCTTCCATATACCGCCCTCTATATCCTTCCATATACCACCCTCTATATCCTTCCTAATACCACCCTCTATATCCTTCCTAATACCACCCTCTATATCCTTCCTAATACCACCCTCTATATCCTTCCATATACCGCCCTCTATATCCTTCCATATACCGCCCTCTATATCCTTCCTAATACCACCCTCTATATCCTTCCTTATACCACCCTCTATATCCTTCCTAATACCACCCTCTATATCCTTCCTAATACCACCCTCTATATCCTTCCTAATACCACCCTCTATATCCTTCCTAATACCACCCTCTATATCCTTCCTAATACCACCCTCTGTATCCTTCCTAATACCACCCTCTATATCCTTCCGTATACCACCCTCTATACCCTTCCTTATACCACCCTCTATATCCTTCCTAATACCTCCCTCTATATCCTTCCTAATACCACCTCCTATATCCTTCCTAATACCACCCTCTATACCCTTCCTTATACCAACCTCTATATCCTTCCTAATACCTCCCTCTATATCCTTCCTAATACCACCTCCTATATCCTTCCTAATACCACCCTCTATATCCTTCCTTATACCACCCTCTATATCTTTCCTAATACCACCCTCTATATCCTTCCTAATACCACCCTCTATATCCTTCCTTATACCACCCTCTATATCCTTCCTAATACCACCTCCTATACCCTTCCTTATAACACCTCCTATATCTTTCCTAATACCACCCTCTATATCCTTCCTTATACCACCTTCATGGTGGAAGCGGTTGCCTTTATAATCAATTGTTAATTGAATAAAGAAACAATTAATAATTAATTTAAGTGCGATTAACAATTAAATGGTTAATTGCAATTGAATTAATTGCGATTAAATTAATTGTACATTACGATTGAAAATTAATCGCAACGAATTTAATCGCAATTGAATCAATCGCAATTAAAAAGTTAATGGTTCGCTTGGATGATTGAAAAATTAATTGATTGATGCCCAACTCTGCGTCAGTGTAACAATATCTATGTCTTGTGCTCAAGTAGAATCTCCATAGTTGCCGTAGGACTAGAACCCAAGTCATCTGAACACACATTTTGCATGAAAACTCTAATCGTTCTGCCTCATCAGCTAGGTATCTACCACTAGGCACCACCGAGGAGGTGAAAGAATGCTCTCGTGAGGGCTGCCTGTCTTTGGCTTGATGTACTTGAAGTAGTTCCCTTCTGTCAGTCTGATAATTCGCTTTTTCAGAAGGTTAATAGGCCAATGTGTGACGAATTTGTCTTCGTGATCTCGGCATCCTTAACTGCCTTAATGGGAGTACGATCAAAGGCTCCCTCACATCGACAATTGTGCCTAGAGCAATATCCTTGTACTTCAGTGCTCGATTGAGTGATTTAACAATTGTTCACGTGATTTACCTGTCTGGTTACCTTATTGTTCCTCATTAAGAGGATTGTGTGTTAATACAGTATCTCTGATGCGACTCTATGATATTCTCTAGCACCTTCAATAGAAAGGACAATAGACATATCGGCCTGTAGTTCTTCGCATATGGGACACTCTTCCCCCGTTTTGGGTTAAAGCAAAGTTTGGTCACTCTCCAGATCCATGGATTGTATCCCATTACCAGGCTGCTCCTTAAGAGTTTTAAACCCGTTGGCATGAGTATATTCACCCCATGCTACAGAAAGGCAGAATATATGTGATCCACTCCCAGCAATTTGTCTGTTTGAAGGTCTTGATAGCCCATCTGACGTGTGCTACTTTGATACCTCCAGGTTCTTTTGAAGGGATAGTCATCTTTGTCATCCAAGCTAACAAGCTCGCTACCTGTAAAATGGGTAGCTTGAATGTAATACAGAGAGTATTCCTCTGATTCATTACATCCCTCAGCCTTCTTAACCCTTATCATATGGCAGGTGGTGAGGTCTGGCCAACCCTGCAGTTAAGACGCTATTCTTGCCGTCCCATACATTTTTTTTTTTAATAGACTATATTTTTTAATATGAAGAATAATTTTTTGTTATAATATATGTACTAATCGGGGGCGAGGTTAGCTCAGTGGTAGAGCACTCGACTAATGAACTGGAGGACCAGGTTCAAAACCCGAGCGTGCACTAAAGATTTTTTCTTCTAGTGCTGACGTTCGAGGGTTGGATTTGGGGTCCCAGATCGTCCCTAGGCTCACCCAGCCTGTAATTAATGTAATTAATAATGGGTACCTTGGGTGCTAATGACTCTAGCAGTCGAAGCAGCCAAGGGGAAAATCAGGTGGCCGGAGCATAGTATTGACCACACTATCTCCCTAGTGTGCCGTACGGTCAAGAATCAGATACCTCTACAGTATCTGCCCCCCTGGGCCCTTGTGGCCTGTTACGGGACTGATTTTTTTTTTTTTTTTTTTTTTTATGTACTAATCAATGAGCCTAAATAAATAAATAACCTCTTTTATTTAAAAAAAAAGAACATTTTTAATTTTCAAATAATGAAAAATTAAAAAAAAAAAGATACAAATGAAAACAATGTACGTCCTCACACTAGCACAGTCGAGAACAAACTGGTAATTTCTCTAAAATATTTTCCAATTAGGGGCAGCAACAGGTATATTTGTCAAAGCTGTAGGGACAACCGGTGAGCCACAAAAGAAATAGCTGAAGGTTCCCTCAGTAAGGACTGAACAAGGGCTTAATAGCCCCAAGGTCGAACTCCCGAAAAAGTCACCACTGATGATAATCATCTAATGACAAGTGTAATGTCAATGACCTCTCTTCTTCCCCTAATTACAAGCGGAGTATCCCCATGATCAAGTAGCCTTGGATTCTCATGTGGGCTGCAGTCCCACCTGCAGCTGGTTGAGTCTTCATTTGAGGACCCGTTGAAATTATTCCTTGCTTATCCACCAGTAGGCATAGGAACTAAAGTTAAATACCTACCTATATAAAAATCTCCGACTCGCAGGAACTAAGTCATCTTAATGCGATTCCGTTCATATCTCTAGTGCTATAAGTAAAGGAATAGTAGCAGTTATTGGTGGGGTTTGATCTTTCATGAAAAATATAAACTAAAATCTCGAAGAGAAAATAGATTTAAGGCGCAACAACAGGAAACAGACAGTATCATGGCGACTTCCCCCACCTTCTCAACGTTCACTGTTGGACACACTATAACAACGGTTCACATTTTCTTACCTTGTTTTAGTCAAATACTTGTTTTAATGTTAAATGCAATTAAAAAAAGCAACAACCAGTTAAAACGTTAGGTAAACAGATACAAAAACCCCTTTAAAAGAGCAAAACTAACAATTGCGACTTTTGAAGTCCTTATTTCTCTGATTGACGTTACCCCATCGAAAATTACATCAGAACCTTTTTTCTAGGGAGTTTAGTAAGTTTTCGAATGGTCACCATCCACTCACCACGATTTCCCGACAGTTTTCGAGATATTTTAGAACATACAAAAATCCCAAAACTTTTCAGTTCTGTTAATAAATATTTTATTTCTAGTACCTACTTCCTTTACAACAAACGGAACCAAAATTTACCTATCATAGATTAGATGAATATCAAACGTCTGGAACAAGTTTCAACTGAATTAATTGTTTCTGAAAACCAACGTGAAAATTGGCTTGGAAAAGTAGCTTGTTTCAATGTTTCTTGAAAATGGTTTCAGGTATCGCTTTAAAAATGCGTTCATTCGTTTTTCTGCATCATGAAACCTATAAAACGAGTACCTTCAAGCATGAACGTCATGAGGTCAACCTCATAAGCCGGTTTCCTCCCTATGGAGGGAAGGAGGAACCGCACTAAAAATATGCAAATCGATCAAACAACAAACTAATTGAAATAACTAAAACTAAAAATATAATGATTAAAATATTTGTAAAAATGTTTAGAAAAATAAATTAATAATACAAATTAAATTAAAGGAACACACATTCTTCAATTGTTCATTTAATTTAATAAAATTGTGATGAAAATCATATGTTGTATTTAATTTTTTCCCATAAATTCTTGAATGTATAAACTTCGATCATTTGTTCTGATTTTCATCACATTTTAGCACGGTTCCTCCCTTGCTCCATAGGAAGGAAACCCGCTTATGAGGTTGACCTCAAGATGCAATCCGGAAGTTGTGACTATAAAATTTCTCATTTCAGAACCCATTGATCTCGAAAATAACGCTTCTATGCATACATATATATATATATATATATATATATATATATATATATATATATGTATATATATATATATATATATATATATATATATGTATATATATATATATATATATGTGTGTGTGTGTGTGTGTGTGTGTCTTACAGGATCATAAATTGCCTGAATTTGACGAAATTTGGTACAAACATCTTTTTTCTAATTTCAAAGCTTAAGTTCGTTAACCGTTAGAGTCCGTCGACCGAATACATTTGGAGTGACATTCGCGTGGGAAAATTCGGAACTCGGACGTTTTAGAGTTAATATGCTTCCAGGTATTCGTTTATTAGTTCTCTAATGTAGGAAAACAAATGAAACCATTTTTAAGGTGATATGTTAAATGTTCGTTATGTATGGAGTTAATGACGTATTAGAAAACAACATTATTAACATACATGAAAAGATTTGGAATCTTCTTATGTTATCCTTAATATCTTGAAAACGGTTGGAAAATTATGGTTTATAATTATTCAGCTATATACATGATTAAAAACTTTTAAATCACATTTCTATGCTTTGTTTATTATAATTTTGCTTATTATTTTAGTTGGATGGTGGAAAACTCAAAAGGGTGTCCTATGCATAATATAATATAGTTGATACAAATATTCCAGTGTTGCTTACTTGTAGTTTCTAGCAATGAAAGTTTAATTTACAATAACGCGAACATTTAGCAGCTCGGAAAATTTTCTGGAAAATTTACCAGAAAATTTTCTGGAAAATTTTCCGATTCCGGAAAACCCATATCTCTAGACTCAACTCACCTTGGTTGCTCTTTTCCCTGCAGTGATCGACAATACGGCACATTTTGTATCCGGGTGGATTACACCACTCGTATGGGACATAAGACTAAACCACCACCAGGTTTCTCAACCCACCCCCACACAATCATTCTTGCTACACACGGGTCTCTGTAATAATATTACCATAAAGAAAAAATTCTTGAATAGGATACAGGCTCTGGGATTCTGCTCATTACATGATATATTTTTTTACCTTTCCATCCCAAACCCTGTATCTGGCCTTTAAACAGATAGGGTTCTTGTATTAATACATACATACTATTCTAGCAGTGCCATGGCTGACCTACTGTGATGCACATTGACCTTTAGTAGCGTAATCATCATCAATCATGATGATCCCTAACCTCCAGAACAGAAAGTGACTGTCTCTTCCTCCTTCTAACACCACAGTCCGCATCTCCTTCCACTGCATGCTCAGACCCCACAGGCTCCTCCGTCTCCATGACCACCTCCTCTTCTTTGCTGACATTCAGGGTTGGGGTGGTAGCCTCAGCAGTAGCTTTGTTCTTCTTCTGGAGTAACATTGAGTTTAAATAAGCCGTGGCTCACTCGTCTATTCTTACTCTCCAGAATATTTTTCAGATCCTTTCCTAGCATTTTGAAGATTATAAAATGGTCTGTTTCACATCCCTGCTATTCCGGGACAATCCAGCCCTTGTTTGTTCGGTGCTGGTCGAAGTTTTGGTCGCCGACTTGTCGGAGTAGTTCACAAGCCTCCACCTTTCCACCAGGCACAAACATGCCGGTCATCGCCATTACGTCTGCCAGTTCCACAGTCTCGATCTTTCTTTTCTCCTAGCTCAACAATTGTTTCCAGACATTTCTCGGTGTTTTTGTCCAGACAGTTAATAATGATGACACAACCATCCATACAGCTGCCATCGAAGTTAATCTTGAAGTCCCTACCTTTGATTCAGTAGTGATAGTCGATTAGTCTCGTGACATCATTCAAGCTCTGGTACTGCTCCATAGTGAACCCACTATCAGTATACTGGGTAGGTATAATTGTCAGGTTGTAGCTTGATGCATTGCCAGTATAGCTCGTTGGCGTTGGCATCACCCTCTGCTTCTTCTTAACCACCGGTTTTGACCCTTCCTTCTTACTCCTTTTTCCTCCAGTAATCTTGGATTCCACCTTGCTCATTGTTTGTATCAAGCTCCTCCTTAGCTTCCTCCTCATGTTCACAAAGAGTATCTTCTTGATGGCCACAAACTGCTGGCCACCTTGAGTTGTACACAGTATGGAGGAGCCCAAAACCAGGTCTCCTACCTCCATAACCAGTTCTGATAAGGGCTCGGTGTTGGTGGCTAGTATCAATGGGTTGTCGAGTATTCTCAGGGGATCCTCAATGTGTTCCTTCAGTTGCTCCAAGGTTGCTGAGGTTATCAAGGAATTGTTTGTTTTTTTTGATTTGGGCATTTTGTTCTCATGGGTAGCTAGGGTGTAAAACAGTCACCTGCAACAGAGCTCCGAATGATGCCGGAAGGCTACTTACAATATGGGGGGGTGCCAGAAGACCCCTCATAGGTGGGTTGTGCTGGCATTCCTGCAGCAGTATAATGAGCGGTAAATATTCCTTCCGTTATAACATTATCACTAGGAGGTTTATAAAGTTGCCAGCCTTAGCTTTGGCTAAATATTGATGGACATTAAACACTATCTGCCTTTCCAGACCTCTCAAAACCTTCCCCGGTCCTAAACGAGGCATAATCAGTTTTTATAGAGTTTCATCTAGTGTGTTATTCATTGAAATAGGAATTTGCAAGCTGCGTAGCTGTCAGGAATATTCCCCTCAGAATTTAGTGCCTGGGAAATTGAATTTTTCCATCTATTTGAATGGGCTACAGTATGAACATTGTCTTCTTGTACTGGCATTTACTTATCATTTAAATATCCATTTTCTGCCCTTCATTTTATTTATTCTTTTATTAGAGTAAATAAAATGGAGGACAGAAAAAACTGGTAAATGATAAATACCAGATCAGATGGTTTAGATGAGATAATAATTTGTTCACAATATATTGTCTATAACGCTCAATCTATTGTTTATTGTTATTTGTTTATTGTTTATCAAATGTTTTTTATTTATCCACTAAAACAAATTTTAATGTTTTATTTCAGAGGATGATTGATAAAACAAAAGTTACTTGTATTAAATGGGTACCTGGATCTACAAACCTTTTTCTTGTGTCCCATAGCAGTGGGCAACTTTATTTATATAATGAGGAACTAACATGTGGTACTTCTGCTCCTAATTACCAGTTATTCAAGCAGGGCGAATGTTATGCCATTCACACTTGCAAAACAAAAAGTACAAGGAACCCTTTATACAGATGGGTCATTGGTAATGAAGGAGTCAGCATTAATGAATTTGCCTTCTCTCCTTGTGGAAGTTACCTTGCAATTGTGTCACAAGATGGTTTCTTGAGGGTGTTTCATTATAACTCAATGGAATTAATAGGAAGTGCCCGTAGTTATTTTGGTGGTTTCCTTTGTGTCTGCTGGTCTCCAGATTGTAAATATATTGTAGTTGGAGGGGAAGATGATTTAGTTACTGTTTGGAGTTTCATCGAGAAAAGAGTTGTTGCAAGGGGTCAAGGACATCACAGTTGGGTGAGTGTTGTTGCCTTCGACCCTTATACATCCACTTATGGAATGAAAGAATGGAATGAAAATTCAAATACATCAGACAATAAAGTAGATACATGTTATCGATTAGGTTCAGTTGGGCAAGATACACAATTGTGTTTGTGGGACATCACTGATGATATATTAAGGCAAAAGCCATGTAGTCGAACACGAAACAGTACAGTTAGTGGTTCTGTATCGCCTTCAGTAAATTCAAATTCAGCTAAACCTGTTCAAAATTCAACTAATAAAGACAAAGATAATTTAGAAACATTAGCGAGTTTCACTCACAGGCTAGGAATTGGTTTTGAAAAGAAAGATAATCTTGGACATAAAAGGAGTCTTTCTAAAGGTACCACTTCCCAAATAACAAATAACATATCTGATGATCCTATGAGATTAATAGGAACAAATATCTGCCCAAGATTTGATGAGTGTCCAATAATGGAACCCTTAGTTTGTAAAAAGATAGCACATGAAAGACTCACAGCTCTCGTGTTTCGTGAAGATTGCTTTGTAGCTGCTTGCCAGGATGGTTATGTTTATACATGGGCTCGCCCTGGAAAAATGGTTAGTGATGGTGACTTTGTAACTTTTTCATAATACCTCATTTTAGGATTTTAAAAATATTGTTAATAAATTATATATATATATATATATATATATATATATATATATATATATATATATATATATATATTGTACAAAATCATTGTTATACAAGTATGTACAGATTGGTTCTAATATTAAGGATTAAAATAAGAGTAAACAAAAATTATATTTTTAGAATTGTTGACATTTTTTATTAAAAAATATATGTTAAAACTTTAAGTTTCAACATGTATTTGGGAATTTAGGGTCAAGAGTGGTGTGCAACATATTTTTAGCGATTCTCACTCAAATTCTGAATCTTTAAGTGTTACGATATTGAAACAAAAATTAAACTTCTATAAACTGAAGGGATAATACTCTCTTGTATTCACAAAATCAAGGATAATTCTCCTGAGTTTATTAAAGCAAATGAATCAGTGTTTTTCAGTTCTGTGCTTCATATAAGTTTCTTTGAGTATTAAAGTAAATAAATATTTGTTTTAATTGTTTCAAAAACTAAATGACAGTATTGTGGCTGACAAATTATATATGGGTGATCAACTGGCACACTTTCAATTAAAATATTTAAAGTTTTTAATAAATACTTATTTTTACAAAAAAAAAAAAAAAAAAAAAAAAAAAAAACCAGCTTGTAATGGTATTTGGTGAAAAATATTTGATTTTATATGAAAAAAAAATCGGCTATAAAATCATTGTATTGTAATCTATAAAAAATCTTGCATACTTCACTTGAAAATATCCATTAATAAGGTACCATTATCATTTTGTGTTGATTAGTTCTGAAATTAATGTGTAAGTTGGTTTCCCATCTTGGCCAATGAGAAGAACAATTAGTTTTTTTCATAGATCACTAGCATCAAATTTCTTGTGAGACAATTTTCAGTACTGACAAGGAAGTGTCTAGGAGCAGGTAGTAGTACTAACCATGGCTTCTGCATCATTCTTCCTTCCAGCAGTCCATTTTTTCCTATTTTCTAGGTGGATATTTTCATTGTTTGTTTTTTTCAGGATTATTATGTTTCACAGATGTCAGTCAAGTGATCAGTTGGCTTGTCTATCTTACAGTTTTTATGCCCCCCCCCCCTCTGAATTCCCTTACACCACCTTATAATTTTTTATTCTCAATCCCTGGGGTAAGTCCCATTTTTATAGCTCCCTGACATTCCTAAGTTGTAAAGTGTTAAATTTGTCCTAAGCATTAGGATAAAAGAAGTTAGTAAGAGCACTGCAAAGAACCATCACACCACTAATCGATTCCTTAGGTATGTCCTCCTACCCCCCCTAATAATTTTTTTTATTGTATGTTTGACGGTGTATCGATGATTGGGCTATTAACTCCGGGCTATCGCATTCAGTCGGTCACCCATTCAGGTACTGGCCATGCTCCTTAACACTTTCAGGACCGATGTCTTCGAAAATAATTTCCACCAGGGCCCAAGTCTTCTTTTTGTATAGTTATTTCGGCAAACATATAAAAATAAATAAATAAGTGAAGAAACTTTTAAAATTATATACTTTTAGTGGATTAATTACAATTTAGTAAAATATCAAATACGCCACGATAGCGGGCCCGCTTTAGGAAGTTTTCGAGTGGATTCAGTATCATACGATACCAGACCCGCAAACCTAACCGGGATTACGTAATGAGGTCCCAAATCAAATACAAAGCGTATAGAACAAGGCTTGGAGTAGCGGGATCGAAAGAAAACCAAGCTATCTGCTGACGCATATGCCACGATGTTGGGCCCGCAGAACACATCTCTGTGACGCATATGCCACGACGCTCGGCCCCAACGTGTTAACATTGGTGATCATTGGGAACCGGTGCATTCAACGTGGCTTTGGCCATTGGCCTGTCATAATTACACATAATGCTACATCGTGTCTTCACTTTTTAGTGAAACATTTTTTTTGGGCCATTTAATAACAATTTCCCCCTATAAAAACCTTTAGATATAATTTTGGAATAGTTATAAAAGCATTTAAGAAAATAGACAAATAAATAAGTTTGTATTGATTCCCTAAAAACTAAGTACATGTGTCATTGCAAGTTTATCAAATGTTTTATCAAGATCAAAATTTTAATTATTGATTTGAACATTGTGTCAATAACTTACATTGTATTACTTATCATATACTTGTTGGAGTCATTTTCAATTATTAAAAATAAATAAACTTAATTATTTTCTATGAAACCTGCTCAAGTTTCTAATAGAATTTTCCCTGCAGTTCTGGTAGCACTGCTCATTTCTTAAAACAGAAATGAATAAACTCACACCACTTTTGACTTCAACCCTCACATTAATCTCTTTTTCAAGATTTGTAAATGTTCCTTATGCAGTAAAATTTGAACAACAAATGTATATTGAAAAAAATACAAATTCACTTAATGAAGTCGTTTTTTATTTATTTTTGTACAGAGGAACAATACTAATGAGAAATACATTTCCATTCAAAACGATAAATACAGTTTTCAATAAAATTGTTAAAAACTTTGACATCTTATGAAATATTATTAAACACTATCCTCTACCTATCACTTTAGAACAGAGAAATGTTATAATAAATATCTGTTTTTGAGTTGCCATTTGCCTGTATATCCATATCTAGTTGTGACAGCAACTTTTTTGATGAATAATGAAAAGACTCAATTTCTTTGTAACATATGAGTTCTCTCTTTATATTATTCTATTTATTTTTATTTTTTTTTTTTTTTTGTATCGTACCTTTAAAAGGAACTTCATTTAACACATTACCGCCCAAACACATAAAAATGTTTTCCTTTAATTGCTCATGATAATACTGGTATCATATATATATATATATATATATATATGTATATATATATATATATATATATATATGTATATATATATATATATATATATATATATATATATATATTATTCAATATTTAAACATTTCCAGCTGAAATAATCTGCTTAACAATGAGAAAACTTTCCTGAATGAGCTATAAAAATAACTTCTTAATTTTGTTGCTGCACTTCTAATTTTTTGACCACCAACACCAGGCTGTCTATTGGTTGCAGAGATGGGCATAATTTTATTTATAAATAAAAATATGAATTTATTCGTACTTCATATATTTGTAAATACGAATAAGTGTGAATACGAATTCATTTTTATTCACGTATATAAAATATAAAAATACAAATAAAATTTTATTCGCAAATTTTCCTGCGAATACAAATAAATTCATAGAAAAAATTGTAAATAATCACAAAAAATGTGAATATTCACAAACAATCAAGTGATTACAAAAAAAATCACATTAAAATATATGAATAAAAATTTATTCAAACCATAATTTGTGAATACAAATTTATTCACAAAAAAATTCGAAAATAAATTATGAATTTATTTGAATTAACGATAAGATGATATTACAATCTTTTATTTTTTTTCTCAAGGCGCTTAACGTCTAGGTTATTAGCACCTAGATTCATTTTTTTTTTTTCAAGCGAGCCCGCCGCGGCACCACCAGCCACTCTTCAGGGACATAGTTTGCCATCTGTACCTCTGGCGGTCCATTAAAAAAAACAAAAAAACTGAATCTTGGCGCTGATAACCTAGACGTTAAGCGCCTTTATAATAATAATAATAAATATCACCTTCAATAACTTTCGTAATATCTTAATACGAATAAATTCATAATTTATTTGCGAATTTTATTGTGAATAAATTTGTATTCACAAATTATAATGTGAATAAATTTGTATTCATATATTTTACTGTGAATTTTTTTGTAATCACTTGATGTTTTGTGTATATTCACATTTTTTGTGATTATTTACAATTTTTTCTGTGAATTTATTTGTATTCACAGGAAAATTTGCGGATCAAATTTTATTTGTATTTTTATGTTTTATATTCATGAATAAAAATAAATTCGTATTCACACTTACGAATACGAATTTATTTATATTCGTATTTACAAATATATAAAGTACGAATAAATTCGTATTTTTAGTTATAAATAAAATTATGCCCATCTCTGATTGGCTGGTACACTTTATAGAAATCCCTGGTGATGCAATTGAAGAACACCCTACCTATTCAGCCATCACTGAACTGGTATCTGATATGATGGCATCTTCTCCATAGGAGCCTAACACATTAATTACTTGTAACTGAGGGGTCCATGCAATTGTGTCATTACATAAATTAAGAAAATAGTAATTACTTTTTAATTATTTGGATTATTTTATTGTTCCATAATTTGGTATTATTGCAATATTTATAGATATTCCCTAAAGTTATTTCTAAACTTAATTGTGGAATGAGAGACAGGGATTTCAATTTATGAGCAAACAAATTATTTTACAACTCAATAGTACTAAACTCTCTCCATCAAAATAGATGCAAATTGATGTTCTTGATTTGAAGATGTCTTGTTGGAGATCTGATGAATAATTAAAGTTAAAAGAACCAGATTAACAGCTTCCTGAAGGTTTATGTTTCAATCTGTTAGTATACAATCATTTTTTTTTTCTTTCACATTCATATTTATAATGAAATACTAATGTAATAAACAAATTATGCTTGATGGCCGTACATTGCAAAACCAAATAAGAATTCTATGTAGAAAAATATAAAATGATCTATTGACTAATAGCAGGGCTGCTATAACTTAGCTAACAGTAAGTAGTCTATAGAAAGGATAGGTCTGGAGGAATGTCCACCCCCTCCCTCTAACATAAAGGAGCTTTAACCCTAGATTGACACTGTGGGGTGAAAAATACCCCACACTTTGTTCTATGGCGTGTTTCTTAATTTCTGTAAATCATAGAGATTCCCTCCGTCTTCCTAAATAATCGGAAGTGCATTATCTGGTATAAACGAATATAAACAAAGCCAGTTGTCTGCTAATCGCTGCATGAGAAGGCCGCGAATTGTGTATGGGGTATTTTTTACCCCACGGTTTAGTTAACGTAAGTCTTTTTTGCTCATCTGATAAATCTTCACGGGTCGATCACTTTCATGTTACGGCTTTTCAAGTGACAAAATGGCCTGAAAACTGCCCAGAAATGATTTTCTCTTTTATTTGGTCTGCCAACTGGTGAAAGCTCCGGTGACAGTACCTAACTGGAGAACATACCAAAACCACTGAAGACACTGATGCTTGTTCTTCTGGGAGATGAACCAACTCCTGATGGACCTTCAACATCTTTAGTTATCTTGAAAAAACCCGTGAGATGTTCATTTTGTGACAGAAAGACGTAAACGCTATGCTCTGTGAGTAGAAGGGCGATGTGCCGTGGTCATCACTGATCACCAAAATGTTGACGAGTCTCCATTGGACAGAACATTGTATTTTCCTAAAGTTCCTATTTTTTATGGCTTTTGAGCATTCTATTTTATTGTTTGTATAAAAGATTTTCAGTTTAGTAATATACTTTTCAGGATAATTATTTGGTGTATGAACAATATTGAGTTTTAGGATTTTCTAACTATTTTGTGGATTTGACTTAATATTTTGCAGATTTATTCCTTTTTGAATTGATTACATGTTGTTCCTCGTCTTTATATTGTTGTTGTGTAAAAAAGCAAAAGAAAAAAAGAAATTTGTTTATTTTAAAAATTTTCAAAGTATGGTGTAAAATTTACCCCATGGTGTCATTACCGTAGATTTCAATCCAGGGTTAAAAGCAGCATCATTTCACTATGATAATGTTCCTTGTTTCCAAATGTTTTGTTCCCCTTTTGGCAAAGTTTTCGGAAAGTCAGAAAAAATCCTATGAAAAAAGGTAGAAATTTATTGATGAAACAATAAATTATGGTTGACATCCATAAGGGAAGGGATGTTGTTTTTATTACAGTATAATAGATTTGGTGACCCTGTCACCCTTTCATTTCCACTCGCACACCTAAATTTACAAATTATCACAACTTTTTTTTTCAGACATCACAATTCATAATCTGTTTGATTTCTTTGCAGCTTAAATAAAATCATTAGCATTTGTGTTATTAATTTGTCTGCTACATTTTTAATTAAAGTAATGTATTTTCTGACTTCTCTTTAAACATCTTAACTGCCTTTTTCTTTTTTTTTTGCCTGTGTCTGACTACATCTGCAACTTGGCTAACCTTATGTGTTTTCAGAAAATTTGAAAGCACAATATAAAACTTTGCATGACTATTGTACAACAGCTCTCAAAAAGAAATATATAAGAAATAAGCCTAACTGATACATTTTTAAATTGGGATGATGCAAATTATTATCCTGATTGAAATGAGACTCTCTTGTATAAATACTGATTTCCCACTTCAGTAATTTCAATTTTAGGAGTAAACATAGAGAAAATCTTTACTTCCAATTTTCAATTTCACACTTTCAATTTTTTATACTAATTAATTAGAGATCCAACATTATTATTTTTCAGTAGTATATGATTATAGAGGAAAATCACAAAAATCATATATATATATATATATATATATATATATATATATATATATATATATATACACACACACATATATTTATATATAAACAAAGTAACATATCTGTATTAGATCTTTTTTTTTTCTTCTGGGGCAATATTCAAGGAAAAAAGTGTACATGTCCCACAATGCATTTTCTGGTTTATTTCTATAGCAACCTGAAATGGTTCAAAAGGAAATTTCAAGTTTATCTTTTTGCTCTTTTGATTTTTTTCTACTACTTTATCTTGTTCTGTACATTTAAATGAAAAATAAAAAACAAGGAATCACAGTCAGAATGTAACAGCAAATCCATTAGTCGTCTACAATAAAATATTCCATATTTAAGATTTCATGAAAAGCTAGATTTATAACTCAGAAGTTATGATTAATACATACAATCAGGGAATCATTTGGATTCCGCTAGGAAAACATCAATACGATTTTTATAAAAATCTGTAATGAGGACATTTTGGCTACTCTTTGGTAGCCTTTGTCATCTAAAAGACAAAACATAAATGCAGAATTAATATACAGAGTGGTTAAATCAATAAAGAAATATGGTTCATCTACAAATACAAAACACTTATAAGAACATTTTGTTGTTAAAACTAATAAGTAACAGAACATTATAAACAGGTAAGTGAGCAATAGTTTTTTTTTTTTCTAGAACTTAGTTCAGAATATGGACAGATAATAAAAAAAAATTAAAATGAACAGACAGTAATAATACTATGAGTTTGTGACAGACCAGATAATGAATAAATAAAATGTTAAAAAAATATTCTTCTTAATTAAAATAAAATGAATAATGCGCAACTGACGATAAATAAAAATAAATCAAAGTAAAAGTCTCCCTGTCCAATTCACCACACAAACACTACACACTGATTTCGGGAACAACAAAGGAATGCTTTAGAGAAAAAACGAGGTACTCCCTAACAGCTGATGAGCTAGAAATTCATTACCCTCGCAAGCAATTAATCGTTAATTTAGTAATTAGTGAGTTGCAGGCCGTGGTTCACTGATAATAGATTTGGCGGGTGAGTTTGACAGCTAGTGCAGTGGGAGGTTATAGTGCGGTTGCTACATCACTCCCCTCCGATGAGTCAGTCGCGGAAGCTTACGGGCAATTGGATCTTGCGTCCTCGTCGGGTGGTATACCTGTTGGGTTGGCGTTCTGCGACTGGGTCATTGTCTGCAGGTTCTTTAACTGGTGAGGGTGGAGATAAGCTCTGCGGTGGATTGCTGCTTTGCGGTGTCAGGATCCTCTAAGATGTAGGCTGGCTTCAGGCGGTCGACTGATACCGTCTTGGTACCAGAAGGCAGCATGATATCGAAGGTCTTCTCTTCGCGTTTTATGACGGTATGTGGACCAGAATAGGGTGGCGTCAGCGGTTGGCGAACAGCGTCGTCTCGGAGGAAGACGTGGGTGCACTTCCTTAGGTCTTTGTGGACGAATGCAGGTTTTGAACTGCTGCGATGTGGGGCTGGGCGTAGAGACTTCATGTGGTCCCTAAGCTTTTTCAAGAACACGTGGACGTCTTCAGGTCTGTTACAGGACTCCAGCATCTCTCCCGGAAGTCTAAGGGGTTGTCCCAGTGTCATCTCAGTTGCGCTGCAGGAATTATCGTCTCTGACTGCTGCTCGAAGACCCAGAAGAACTGTTGGGAGTAATTCCGTCCAGTTTCTGGAATCAATGAGATGTGCCTTGAGTGCTGCTTTCAACGTTCGATGCCATCTTTCCACACAGCCGTTAGCCTGCGGGTGATAGGCGGTCGTCCTGCTGCGTCGAGATCCCAGAATCTGAGAGAGAAATCTGAACAGTTCGCTCTCAAATTGTCTCCCCTGGTCCGTAGTTATTCGCGCCGGGACGCCGAAACGACTGATCCAAACACGGTGAAACGCTTTCGAAATTGTTTCCACAGAGATTTCTTCTAGTGGTTCTGCCTCTGGCCAGCGGGAGAATCGATCTACCATCGTGAGGCAGTAACGTTTCCCCTCTGAAGCGGGCAGGGGTCCGATGATGTCGAGATAGATATGAGAAAATCTGCTCACTGGTGCGAAGGTGCCTGGTGGCGTGATCGTGAGGCGTTGCACTTTTGATCTTTGGCAAGGGACATATGACCGGCTCCAAGAAGCAATGTCCACATTCATGCTTGGCCAGAAAAATCTCTGGGTGATCAGGCGCCTCGAACCGCGGATCCCTGGGTGACTGAGGCCGTGGAGTTTTTGGAAAACATCGTGTCTCAAGCTGGCTGGCACGTAAGGACGAAGCTTAGGCATCGAAGTCTCACATAGCAGGGGTCTCTTGGATGGTGGATGCAGCCATTTGAGATGGAGTGCCGGGTTTTGCAAGAGTTCAGGAATGGTTGGATCCGCTTCTTGTTTCTCCGCCATGAAGTCCATATCGTCTGGTGTGTCGATACCTTCCATGCGAGATAATGTGTCAGCGACGATATACTCCGTACCTGATACATGGCGAATGTCTGTAGTAAACTGACTAATATAATTGGCTAGCCGAATTCGCAGAGGTGTTGCAGTTTGTTGCCGTTGCGTGAACATATGCAAAAGAGGCTTGTGGTCGGTAAGAATAACTACATTACGACCCTCAATAATCGGACGAAAGTGTCGGATTGCACGGTGAACTGCAAGCAATTCGCGATCGTACGTAGAGTATTTTTGCTCCGCTTGAGTTAGGGCTTTAGAAAAAAAATCCGAGAGGTCTCCAGCCTGACCCTTCTCGCTGCTGTAGTACCGCACCGATTGCCGTGGTTGAGGCGTCGCAGGCAATGGATATGTCCCCATTCTCATTCGGGTGAGCAAGCGATACTGCTTCAGTGATGTCACGCCGGCACTGGTGAAAAGCGGCCTCGGTCTCTGGGGTCCATTCGAGGGGCGTTGCATCCTTTTTCTTCGCTGTTCCAACGAGTTCGTGGAGAATTCTTTGGTTTTCGGCAGCTCTCGGTATACAACGTCGGTAAAAATTAAGCATGCCAAGGAATCTTCTCAGTTGACCTTTGTTAGTAGGGCGAGGAAATTGGGCGATCTCGTTCACCTTGGATGGTAGTGGCTTAGCTCCTTGTGAGTCCACGATGAATCCTAGGAATTCAATCTGCGGTTGGCAGAAAATACATTCTTGCGGATTATTGGTTAGTCCGTGTTCGGCGAGCAGCTTGAAAACGTCTTCTAAATGGCCACGGTGCTCCTTTTCGGACGACGACGACACCAATATGTCGTCGAGGTAAACTAAAACAAAGGGTAGCGAGAAGATGCTATCCATAAGGCGTTGGAAGGTTTGCGCTGCATTGCGCAGGCCAAAACACATAACCCGAAATTCGAAGAGGCCGAAAGGAGTTATTACGGCCGTTTTCTCTATGTCCTCTTCGGCAACAGGAACTTGATAGTAAGCTCTATTCAGGTCTATTTTGCTGAAAATCTGCTTGTTTCTCAGGTTGATATTCATATCGTGAATATTAGGTACACTGTAGCGATCTGGTAGGGTCTGGGCGTTGAGGTGGCGGTAGTCGCCACAAAAGCGCATGCTTCCATCCGTTTTCATTACTATATGTAATGGGCTTGCCCATGGACTCTTCGACGGCCTACATATGCCTTCTTCGACCATCCTTTGGAATTCCCGACGTGCAGCATTGTACCTGTTTGGAGGAAGTCGTCTGGCCTTACAATGCGTAGGTGGTCCTTTCGTTTCAATATAGTGCCGGATGGAATGTCTGGGTTCCTATGGGATGGTTGTCGGGCGAGTGATGGACGAGTATTTCCTCAATAGTCCGTTGTACCACTGTCCTGGCGGCACGGCGTATACTGACGGTGTGGAGGTCTTCGCCAGTGTTCCTCGAGTCGTAAGGCCGGTTTTGGAGTCAATCAACTGGCGTCCGCTCAGATCCACTAGAATCTGGTGATGGAAAAGGAGATCAGCTCCTACTATAGGCTGACTGACGTCGGCTATGATGAATGTCCACGGTAGTGGTCTCCGTAGTCCCAAGTTCAGGATGCTCTTCACCTCTCCATAAGTCCTTATAGGTGTCCCGTTAGCCGCGTAGAGAGTGAATGAAGACTGTTCTCGGCGGTCTCGTCGACGATGTGGAAAAACAAAGATAGAAGCACCCGTATCAACTAGATATCTGTCTCCTGTAGTCTTCTCGCTCACGAATAGGCGGCGATGGGGTATGTCAGCGTCGGAGTCCGCCTCCTCGGTCGCTAATATTAGTTTCCCTGTTCCTTGGATTTCGACGAGCAGGGCTGTCGACACTTGCGGGATCATTCGCCAAATTCGTCATGGTAAAAACAGAGCTGTCTATCGCGACTAGCAGAGCGGTTCCGACGTCGGTTCTGCGATTGGCTCCGGTTACGTCGTGAAATCTGGCTTTTCAGCTCGCTCACTTCCAGGGTCAATTTTTGTATCATCTCTTCGAGATGAGACGTTTGCAGAGCGGCGCGGGTGGTGGTGTGGGAAGGTGAAATTTGGCTGACACTCGGCTCATATATTTCGGCGATCCGGTCGGCAATTTCGGCTATCTTGTCGAGCTGGTTCTCAGTAGTCGCTGCCAGTGTTGCTTGCATTCGCTCCGGCAATGCACGTAGCCAAATCGATCGTAGAAGATCGGTTGGGAAGGAATGGCCTGCCAATCTTCTTAATTCGATTAAAAAATGGGATGGTCTTTCGCCGTCACTAAGTTGCCTATCTTCTAATAGTTTTTTTGTTCAGAGATTCTCCGATTCGGCAAAAAGTTTATTAGGCGCTCTTTCAGTGATTCGTAGGGAGTCTCTGTGGGATTTTTCACTATATCACTAACATGTTTTAACATATCGTAGTCTATATGTGTCAAAACAGTTTGAAATTTCGTTCGCGAGGATGTGATCTTGCTCGTCGCAAACACAGATTCCGCTTGACAAAACCACAATTCGGGGTCTGCTCGCCAGAAAGGTGACATTCGAAAAGTCGCTGAGAATCCAGCAGCTTCTGGCATCACATTTTCCTTTTTTTCAGGATCTTGGTTTTCTCTCCCAGTCATAAAGACGTACGAAAAATAATAAAGAAAATAAAGCTTGAAAATGAAATAATAAAACGACTCACCGTCGGTGGTCACCACTGTGACAGGCCAGATAATAAATAAATAAAATGATAAAAAAATATTCTTCTTTATTAAAATAAAATGAATAATGCGCAACTGACGATAAATAAAAATAAATCAAAGTAAAAGTCTCCCTGTCCAATTCACCACACAAACACTACACACTGATTTCGGGAACAACAAAGGAATGCTTTAGAGAAAAAACAAGGTAAACCCTAACAGCTGATGAGCTAGAAATTTATTACCCGCGCAAGCAATTAATCATTAATTTAGTAATTAGTGAGTTGCAGGCCGTGGTTCACTGATAATAGATTTGCCGCGAGCTTGGCGGGTGAGTTTGACAGCTAGTGCAGTGGGAGATTACAGTGCGGTTGCTACAAGTTGATCAGTGCTGCCACTTCTTTGAGACCTCACTAAGTTATCTAGGTTTCACAACAAATGAAAAAGGCCAATCAGGTCTCCCAGTTTCACAATCCTTTATTCAAACAATATTTCGGCTCATGCCATCATCAGGAAATCACTGGAAATATGATTTCAAAATCTTAGACCATTGATAACAATTTTTAAACAAACATACAACCCACTGTATCCTACTTACCTAATATCACAGCTTGAAAAATATATATCACAAAAATCTCACAATTTTGCTCGTCATTTATTATTACAAACCATAGATATAGATGCTACATATGACTGTCCCCAGACTGTAACTCACATGATATAACCCCCTGCAACCTCCTCCCATTGTCCAGTATGGCTTACCCCAAGCCATGTTTATTATTGTTCTCTGCATTAATATCCATTATCACAAGTATCTAATAATTTAAACCCCCCCCCGTCCTACCCTTTTATTTACATTTTCTTAATTAATTAGTCCTTTTTGCTTAGCAAATCAATGGTTTCTGAGTAATATTTCATTAAATTTAGAGTGTCTGTTTTATAATTGACCGCTTTTTCCAGGTTGATAGATATATGTAGTGCTTCTAAAATTTTTCTTTTATTATAATTCTTTTCTTTTTGTAGAATTTTTGTTGACTCATAGTCAAAAATATGACCTGTGTCTTGGCTATGTTGCACTAGGGCTGTTTTTCCTTCTTTATCAACTTTATTCAATAGTTTCAGACAGCCCCTTTATATATGTGTATGATTTGAAGGTTTTATTTATTTTATTAGATGATGAAGGAGGTGATGTTGAATCTTTTTCCTTCATTAGAAATATGGTTCATCTACAAATACAAAACACTTATAAGAACATTTTGTTGTTAAAACTAATAAGTAACAGAACATTATAAACAGGTAAGTGAGCAATAGTTTTTTTTTCTAGAACTTAGTTCAGAATATGGACAGATAATAAAAAAAAATTAAAATGAAAAGACAGTAATAATACTTTTAATCTTTAATAATAAATGAGATACTACATACCAATGAGTGCCAGGAGGGGGCAGAGAGACCAAAGTTAAGTTAAGTGACCATGCTGAAAATATAGAAAGAAATTTGTTTTTTCTATATTTTTACCATGGTCACTTAACAGTTAACTTCAATTTTTACAAAGCACCCGGGGATTCGCGGACCTGGAACTCAAAATAGTTAGCCAACTAAGGTGCTATTACACACAAACAAAATAATTTTTTCTGAACTGAATGATCTTATTTAATTTATTTTTATAACACTTTTACAGATTAAATAAAAATTTCGGGGGTGGGGCTGTAGCCTCCCCTTTTATAGGCCCATGTCACATCAACTAGTAAAATGAAGGGTGTAGTTAAGTTTTGCTCTGCTTATTCATACAGGACTAGAGGCAATATTTAGTTTTCTATGGATCTAGGCTCATCTGTTTTGCTCAGTTGACAATCTAAATGTTATCAACTGCTTTCCAACCTTGTCAGCTGGTACAAGATACATTTTACACGATAGTTTTAATACATGATTTTTTCTCCTTTGAACTGTGAGTAATGAAAATCAGAAGGCAAGAGAAACCATCTCTGTTGAGTTCTTATTTAGCTACAATGGTCGAAAGTCCTATACTATACGACAGAAAAAAATATCGGAATGCATATATTTTCTATTCATTTGTTTAAAGAAACAGGGTGAACAAATAACAGAGTAACAAAGATTACTGATTTAGCTCTTAGAAAAATATATTTATATTATTCTTGATGGCAAATTAAATCGATAATTGAATTAATTTTTAAAATATATCCGATTCGCTTTTAATAAAAATCGCAGTTTTAATTCGCTCACGAAAACCAAATCGGAATATAAATTGTAAATTGATTTCGGTAAGCGAAGAACTCTTATTTGGGTAATACTGATGGAGAGTGTCCTCAGCACCGATTTTCTTCAATGTTTGCACTATAACGTATTTTGATGCACTAAACACGAATCCGTTGGAAAAAAAAAAGTTGCTCGCAACTAGGAAAGAAGTTATTAAGCACTAAAGTTCACTGTTATGGAGGTTATAAAAGACGGGGTAAACAGCTTATATGTAAACACGCGCAGTCCTTAATGACGAAGTGTAATTGAAATTTAGACTCACCTGTGGTAGCTGACTTGGTCGTAAACTGTCGCTTTTGGGTATACGTGCTATGCGTTTCCTCTCGCTCAATAAAACATCAAAACCCCTGGTCAATCCAACTCGCAGAAATTAAAAGAATTCTATGCCCAAAAGTCGTCCAAGGCATTCTTCTAATCCTCTTAGACATCTTCAGACGCGATGTTCGGTGGATATAAGTCCGCAATCGCACCGAAAAAAGCATTTATGCGCATTATCACTTCATTTATGCGCATTATCACTTAATTTATGCGCATTATCACTTCATTTTTATTGAACACTTTCCACAAAAAACTGTAATAACGATAACAATAACAAGCTAATTACAGCTTAGAGGGAATTAGAGAAGCTTAGAAGGAACAAATCATAAAGGCATTAACTAATTATTAAGGGATTTCTGTTATATAATACTTTTCAGGAGCGACACAAGAAATTTGAAGAATGTTTCATTATTTAAAAAAATGTTTCTGAATAAATAAGTGTTGGTAAATTTTAATAATTGATAGTTAATTTCAATTACACTTCTTCATTAAGGACTATTGCGCATGCGCGAGTTTACAAGTACGTTGTTTATGCGATCGTTTGTAGCCTTCATAACAGTGAACTTTTTTAAAAAATAACTTCTTTCCAAGTTGCGAGCAACTTTTTTTTTTTCAACGGATTCGTGTTTAGTGCATCAAAATACGTTATAGTGCAAATTTTGAAGAAAATCGGTGCTGAGGACACTCTCCTTCAGTTTTACCCTTATTTGAAATTTTGATAAATTATTTATTGCAAAATATTTGTAAATTTTAAGGGCTTCTTCACTCGTCGTAACCTGTCGCATTAAGGGCATAAGTGCTACGCGTTTGCGCTCGCTCAAGAAGATATCTAAATTCTAGTCAATCCAACTCGCTAAAATTAATAGAATTCTAGTGTGGGAAAAGGTAGAAAACAATCTTGTGCCAGCCGACAAGGTTGGCATAAGATGACTTAGTTCGGAAACTAATATCCCCATAATGCGACAGCTTGCAAATAGTCGACTAAAAAATTTAATAGTTCCTCTTTATTGTGAATAATTGCTACAAACTCCTGCAACTTCATTATTATTATTATTAAGCAAAGTTAGCTCACGTTTTCCCAATTTTACATCAGATCGCAATAATTATAAAGGCATTAGATAATTATTAATGGATTTCTTCCATAAAATACTTTTCAACAGCGAAACAAAAAATAATTTGAAGTGGTCTTTTACGACTCATATGGGTTACGTTATACACCAGCTAAGAAAATGACTATTGTCATTTAATGAAATGAAGAAGTATTTAATTAATATCGGTTTGAGACTTATATGAAATTAAATTAAAAACTTTTTGTCTTGCCATTGGCAACCTTCTTCAGTTGAATACGAAATACGGAAATTATATAATTAACTACAGTATAGAACAGAATTAATGACATTTTATTATAATCAATGACGTAAACACCTTTTTAATTATCTAGTGGGTTATTTATTTTCTTTTAATTGGTTTTAGCTGCATAAATGTGCAAATGAGAAAGCCTGACGTTGTGAATTAAACACTTCTTCAAAACTTGCCCTTTTACTGAGCGTATTCATAGCTAAAGCCTGTATAAACATTTTTGTAACCGAGCATTTATCTTAATATCTCTCTCACTCTCTCTCTCTCTCTCTCTCTCTCTCTCTCTCTCTCTATATATATATATATATATATATATATATATATATATATATATATACATATATATATATATATATACATATATATATATATATATATACATATATATATATATATATATATATATATATATATATATATATATATATATATATGTTAGGAGCATAAACAGCCCCAGTGTAATAGGATTAAGACTAGTATTTAAGGGCTGCTTATCTAAGAATAAAGTTAGTTGTTTGTCTGAACTCGTGAGTGATTGACCCCGTGTACTTCTTCCCTTAGTGTTTTTTAAAAACTTACTCGAGTCTCTCAGACTCTTATCTGGTGCCGAAACCCGTTCTTCCGTACGCCTTTAACGATCTTTCGTTTCTCGCGTTCGGTTTATGAAAAGTAAGCCCCAGTACAAACGGCAGTTTACCCTGGAGGATCGTTTATTAGAAGTGCGTATGGCTGACCAACAGATCAATAACCCAGCGATCGCGTAGCCGGCGGCGCCGGTTGACCAGACGGTTACCCTTACCTGGATCAAGATACGAACGTCCAACGCGCATGATATGCGGAAAGCCATTTCGGAAATAGAAAGGGACACTGGAGACCTGGCGCATTTCCTTAAGGCGGGAGAAAGAATCAGCACAGCGATACACGCTAAAGCAGAAGCAGGTTGGCTAGATGAATGGGAAGTACCGGCTCTCAAGGCATCACTGATTAACAGGATTAGTCGCCGAGTGCTTAATATAATTCAAAGCGACGAAGATACCGAATGGGACACAGTAAAGGATCGCCTCAAGAAGGTATACGGAGGCGGCCGGTGGGCTGCTGAGGAAGATATTCTACGGATGTTCCGAGAATCAAAACGTCCTAACCAATCCGCTGGGAACTTCGCAGCTAGGCTTTTAGAGTGGTATGCCAATATAGCCGATAAACTGGGAGAACAATTGCAGCCTGCGGAAAAGATCCTACAAATGAATCTACTGGAGTCAGTGCTCAAGGTCCAACTAAAAAAAGAAACGGGCCGGAGCTGTGATGGCAACAAGTCCTTTGTAGAGGTTGCACAAACCATCATGGATGAGGATGGACGGGTCGAGGAGGAAGAAGGCAATAACTCTGATAACGATTGGAGGATAGTGAAGCCTAGGAGGTTTGGACGCCCCATGACGGGACAAAGGAATAAGATGAAAGATGAGCAACGACCAAGCAGGCAGGACAGAGGTGGACGACGGCCAGACCCACGACCTAGGAAGCAAGAGCCTAAACGTTGTTATGAATGCGGGAGCAGCAAGCATCTAGCGGCTCGTTGCGAAAAAACGAAGTGCTTCGAATGCGGGTCGGGAGAGCATCTTGCGAGGCAGTGCCCTCACATCAAAAGGCGCAGTGTCGACCGTGGAGAACCCATGGAAGTAAATGCTCAGGCCCTGAGGCGCTCGTTTGAAGGCCGGGTAAGGAACAGTTCTGTCGCAACTGCATCAGACTCCGAAGGCAGTGATTATCCGGAGCCAAGTTGGGTGAGACGGGCTAATGCACGAGTCTCCGGCCACTCTGAGGTGGCGCGTGGAGAAGAAATCCATCGACAATGAGAGCAGTGCCCGGCGAGCGGCAACCCCCAGAGTGTATACAATATCAAAACAGGGCAGAGAGGGGGCAGGTTGCCGATTATAAGTGAGCGGGGATACCGGTGGCTGGTGGATACAGGTAGCTCATGCACCATAGTGGAAAAACAAACCCTCCATCCTGCATATTCGGACGTAAAAAAGTGTCAGTGTCGTCTAAGTACGCTAGGAGGGTTATGCGAGGTCGACGGAGAAGTGCTCTGGACTCTAGGAGAGTGGGGAGAACCGGAGGAAAAGCTGGTGGTGCATGTTGTGGGGAACTTACCGGAAGGATACAACGGCATCCTCGGATCAGATCTCCTGGCTAAAATAGGTGGAAGCGTAAAGCACAATGGGGCAAGGTGGACAGTGCGCCTCGGGCAACGTCGGTATGTCGTGTGGCCTAGGGGAAACCTTAACGACCTACAGTTAGGAGTAGTCGAACGACGATCATGCCGATGGGACAAGTTGAAGGACGAGTTTGCCGACATTTTCTGGAAAGAGGGACAACCAATTAGTGCCACCGGACGAATGGTACACGAGATTCCACTGAAGGTAGAGAAGGTGATTGCAGTAAAGGAGCGCCGATATCCCCACCTCATGAAGGATATCATTCGCAAGGAGCTGGATGTAATGCTGGAACATGGCATCATAGTAAGGAGTAAATCCCCCTAAATAGTCCCCTGTGGGCTGTACCCAAAGCTGGTGAGAGCGGAAAGTTTCGTGTGGTGGTAGACTTTCGAAAACTTAATGAGATCACTGCGGATGAGAAGTACCCACTCCCGCGCCTCGAGGACATTCTAGATAGGTTACACGGTGCGACGGTGTTTAGCACGCTAGATCTCAAGAGTGGATACCAATAAATTCGGCTTCACCCAAACGATGCGGAGAAAACGGCCTTTTCGTTTGACAGAGACAACTTCCACTTCACACGGCTCCCGTTCGGCTTGAAAACGCACCGACTTCTTTCCAGCGATTAATGGACGAATTTTTACGTGGCCTCAGCGAAAAGTTCGTCCAAATATATATGGATGACCTTTTGATCTTCAGCGCATCAGAATCGGAGCATGAGCAACATCTAGAACTCGTCTTTCAGAGGCTCAGGGAGTTTGGACTGAAGTTGTCCCCCACTAAACTACGCCTAGGACACAAATCTCTAAAGTTCCTAGGGCATATAATCTCTGCCGAAGGGGTACGACCAGACGCAGACAAAGTAGCGGCTATCCAGAACATGACCATCCCCAAAGATCTTAAAGGCGTGAGACGAACATTGGGCGTGCTGAACTATTACCGCCGCTTTGTACCAGCCATGGCACACAAGCTCACGAGACTAAACGCTTTACTTCGTAAAGACTGCACGGTTAAAGTGACAGATGAGATGGAAACAGATCTACGGGAATGCATCGACCACCTAAAGGCTGCACCTCTCCTAGCCTTCCCTGATTTTAGTAAGCAGTTCACCATTACAACGGACGCAAGTGACCTTGCTATAGGGGCGGTACTCTCACAAACTAAAGACGGTGCTGATCAGCCTGTGGCTTTTGGAAGCAGAAAACTTACCCCTGCGGAATCCAGGTACAGTGCCCTGGAAAGGGAATTGCTGGCGGTAGTCTGGGCGGTTGGTCACTTCAGGCCCTACGTTTTTGGTACAAAATTCATCGTCAAGTCCGACCATAAACCACTACAGTGGGTTGACTCCCTCAAGGAATCTTCGGCTAGGGTAGCGAGATGGAAGCAATACTTAGCTCAGTACTCCTTCCACGTCATCCATACCCCAGGACGGGAGAACGTAATAGCGGACTGGTTATCGCGTAACCTCCCAGTGCACGCGATATCTCCAAGAGAAGAAAGTCCCACAACATCTCTAGCAAGATTTTTTCAAACCTGGACCCCAGCGGAGGACGATGTCAACAGTGCACCCGACGAAACAGGTGTATCCGGAGGAGACAGACCAGCGGAATTGTTAGAAATTGACGACATCGGTGTCAGGCACAGACCACACGTCATCTGGAAGACATCGACTTCAGGGTCCCCCCAGATAATGTTCAGAAAACTAGAGAAAGGTGTCCAGGAAGCGGTGGTAAAATCTCAGGCGTCTGTAGACGACAACTTTATCATCCGGATACTCAATGATGCATCGAGCCCTGGACATACAACTTACCTTTACGTTAGGAACGCGGTACTGTGGAGCAAAATCATGGCGTTATGGAGGGACGAGCGAATCGGCCTGGATCGCAACTTAGTACGCTGTACAAGGCTAGGGGAGAGAGTGGAAGAACCCGAACGCCAAGATGAGTTGACTCTCGCATACCATCAAGGGAAAACGAATCATAGAGGTGAAGCAGAAACGCTTGCAGCACTTAGAAAATCCTATGTGTGGACCGGAATGCGTAAGTCCGTGAAAAAGGTGCTAAGTACTTACCAGATTTGTCAGCGGACAAAATACAACAGAAGGCCCCCGCACACAACACAAGAACTAACTATCACTGCGGATAAACCACTCGCTATAATTCAGGCAGATACCTTCACCTGGACAGGGAAATCGTGGGTGACGATAATTGACTCGTTTAGCAAAGTGGCAATGGCGGTCGAAGTCCAACGAAAGTCTGCTGAAGAAGCTAAAATGGCACTCCTGCGTTGGGCGCAAGTGTATGGAGCCCCCGAGATGCTTATTACAGACGGAGGAAGAGAGTTCAGTAACAAGCAAATCCAAGACCTCCTCAAGTCATGGGACACAACACACCACACGACCACTCCAGGGCACCCGCAAGGGCGTGGAGTAGTCGAGAGATTGCATGGTACCCTCTCAGAACACCTTCGTATCCTCGATGCGGACCCACACTCCGACGATGATGCGATGGCCAGAGCCATAGTGGCATACAACCATTCAGTGCACGCTACCACCGGCCTTTCACCTCTGGAGGTTCTCTTTGGTATTAGAGGAATACGCCGGATGGAGCTCCCGCCAAGCAATGAAGAAAGCGCCGAGATTAACGCCATCAGAGACCTCCATCGGACTCAACGACGACTACGCATAACGGCCCACCGACGCATTATGGAAGAAAAAAAAAAAGAGTTGCCCGAATTAACGACCAACTAAGGGACTTGGCTAAACCACTCTGCATCGGTGATATCGTATATCGACAAATACCTACAAACAGGCGGAAATCAACAGAGTTATTTGAAGGACCGTATAAAATAATAGTTATCAGGGAGCACAACTTGGTCACAATCCAGGATGTTGCAGACCCAGGAAGAAGACGGACATGCCACGCTGAGCAACTCAAGCGCCCACCAGCTGCTGAGGTTACTCCAGAGGATCATGGGTAGCGTACGTCTATAGACCTTAGTGCAGAGTCGTAAAGTCTGCACGCTTCAAGTATGTGTCTTTTGTTGTCATTTTTCTTTCTCCTTTATTTAAATTATATATATATGTCTAGTTACCTTTAATTTTCAGTCTAATCTTAAGTTGTGTTATGTGAGCAGTAATATTTCGGCTAATGTGTAAATATATATTTGTAAATTTTTGTACTGTTTGATTTGTAGTATTATTCTCTTTCTTTTCTTTCTTCTTTATATTAGTATACTTTTTATTATTTTGCCAAAAGTTTTGTATTTCTATTCTTTTCTATTTTATTCAATCTATGTGTATTGTATTAAATATGTAAGTAAGTTCCTGGAGTTCCAGGAACTGGAGGGGGCTGTTAGGAGGATAAACAGCCCCAGTGTAATAGGATTAAGACTAGTATTTAAGGGCTGCTTATCTAAGAATAAAGTTAGTTGTTTGTCTGAACTTGTGAGTGATTGACCCCGTGTACTTCCCTTAGTGTTTTTTAAAAACTTACTCGAGTCTCTCAGACTCTTATCTTATATATATATATATATATATATATATATATATATATATATATATATATAATATATATAAATCACGTTTCTGTCTGTTTATCTGTTTGTTCCTTATAGCCACACTGTTTGACCGATTTTGACGAAACTTGGTACGCAGGTTGATCTTGATCTGGGGAGTGTCGTAGGCTAGGTTAAAAGAATCTATCAGCTGTTTGTCTGTATGTTGTTCCTTATACAAATCCAAACCGTTTGTCCGATGTTGACCGGACTGGGTACACACGTAGATCTTGATCTGGGGAGTGTCATAGGCTAAGTCAAAAACGCCTACCAGCTGTCTGTCTGTATGTTTGTTCCTTACACAAATCCACAACGTTTGACCGATTTTGACCAAATTTGGAACACTGGTAGGTCTTGATCTGGGGAGTGTCATAGACTAGATTAAAATCCTCTAGGACTCACAGTTCGAAACTATGAACCCAAATAGTTACAGATTTGCGTTATTAGATTATAATATTACTTATTTAGTTTCTAATTTATTTTTTCTATTCAAGATGCAGAAAGTAGGTGTAGCATTGCACGCCGGGTAACAGCTAGTTAATAATAAATTACAATACCCACTTTTAATAATAAACTGTCCAAATTATGAACGGGAACAATTTTAGAGTATTTGCCACTTCATTGCAAGGATTTTTTTTTTTTTTTATGAAATTTCAATAAATGTTGAGCACTTAATGGATGATTTCATGCAAGGGATTGGATACCATGACATGTCCTCATTTCTTCGATCTCGAGGATGCATACATAAAGAAATCGATTTTGTATTTTCTTTTATCTATATTATAGAGGAAACGAACCTCTCTGGAATAGTAACCTTTTGAATTCTGCTAGTATTTCAAGAGGTTGCTACCTACTCCAATGTTTACAAAAATTGATCTAAATTAGTTTCGTCTTCTAATGTTAACTTTTTAATTTAATTCTTACAGGTTATCTACAATGGATTGTTTCTTGAGACTTTTATTATTAGCATTTGTTTTCTTGGAAAAAGGTAACAGTTGAATTTCATTGTTTATTAAATTGCATTCTCAGGGCAAATCGCCTTCGATGCGGGGTGCTCACAAATAAATAAAAATTGCAGTATCATTTTATAAATTACGATAATTATAATCACTTTCTGCTATAGAAAAGACAATTATAATTTTAACTTGTTCTTTAAATATTTCATAAAGATAAGTGTCTTCTTATTAGATAACATGTTGTAATAAAAATAAAATATTACCTTTATGAATTAAATGCTGAAAGGAATATTAATTTTCTTTCATTATAGAATTCTTTGCTGGAGTAATTAAAAATGTCAACAAGATATGTCATTATTATTATTATTATTTTTGGTGGTTTTCTCCTCAGTCTCCTGGGATAAATTCTTTCGGGGGCTGTTGCCAACCGAAAGAATTGTTTTTTATTGATTTTTTGTTGTTTTTCTACGGGCGTTCATTTAAAAATTTCCGAACCGTTCTGGCGGTATCAAGCAGTACCGCTTGTTGGGCATTTTTAATTAGATCCTCCGGCAGTTTCAAATAAGTATTTGCGGCAATCGTCGTTTTTGGAATGAGCCCGTTGGTCGAGATTATGACGGCTGTAATCCTTGCGGAATCCAACTTATACAAGTCTTTCAGCTCTATGGCCAACTCCTGATACTTGCGCAGTTTCTCGGCATATGATTTCCGGACATTCTCATCATTGGGGATTGCGAAATCAATAATATTGGCTGTCTTACTTCCCTTGTCAATGATAAGAATGTCCGGTTTATTGTGATGGACAGTACGGTCCGTTAACATTGCTTCGTCCCAATACATCTTAATTGTACCTTTCTCCAATAGTCTATTTGGGACGTAGCGGTAATAAGGGACCACACCATCCAACATACCATATTTTTCTGCGAGTGCTTGATGGTATATTTTGGCCACGTTATTGTGCCGCTGAAGATAATCGGATCCCGCAAGAATCTCACAGCCCCCCGTAATGTGCTGGATCGACTCATACGTTTTGTTACAAAGTCTACATTTGTCAGAGATGTTGACATCCTTCAAAACGTGACGTCGATAGGATCTTGTTTCTATTACTTGATCCTGGATGGCTATTACAAACCCCTCTGTTTCCGGGAATAGCCTTCCAGAAGTCAACCACGCTACCGACCATGAGAGCACCACCTCCGGATCAAATAACCGACTATGGTATCGCCCGTGTAATGCTTTCTTTAGCCACAAGCCAAGGCGATCCGATTCTGTCGTAATTTCCGGCCAGTTGCTTGTTTTCAATTTTAAGGCTGTATAATTTTCGTCCAGTTTGATCATTTCCTTGAAAAGACGATTCTCGCTTGCCATTATGTAGCTCCTCAGGTTAATTTCCTGGGAGTGACATAAGTCTTGAATATTTGCGAGACCTCGTCCTCCTTTATTCCTGGGTAAATACAGCCTTTCAATTGACGATATGGGGTGGTGCATACGTGCCTTAGTCATCTCTGTTCGTATGAGACGATCCAGTTCTTGTAACGATGTATCCGACCATTTGATGACTCCGAAGCTGTAAATCAGTGATGAAATTGCCCATGTATTAATTGCCTTTATTTTCTGCCTGCCATGTAGATAGCTTTTTAAAATCAGACGCTTATTATAATAATATTACATAATTATAATATTATTATTATTATTAATATTATTATTATTATTATTATTATTATTATTAAAACAGTGGCAACCTGTAGATAGCCCGGCATTAATAACCAAATTGTTGATAGGCCGTTAAACACACAAAAAGATGCATTATTACTTACTTTCTGACAAAAAATACTTATCATTAAATAGTTATTTTTATGTCTCATTTATTTAGCCATGAACTATATTTAATGGTGAATGTCTGCCATGAATAAATCAGGCTTTATGGAAAAGTTTATAAATGTCATTTTGACTTCCATGAACTAGAAAGAAGAAAAACTTAATTTATTTACGTACTCATTATAGACAAGAACGCTCAGAATATTTACTGTTGAGATTTATAGGCTCTATATATTTCGCCGGATTCCTCTCCGGCTTCTTCAGGCTTTCACTCATCCTTGCCCGGCTTCTTCAGGCAATCATTCATCCTTGCTGGTTGGTAAGGGAAACATTCCCTTACCAACCAGCAAGGATGAATGATTGCCTGAAGAAGCCGGAGAGGAATCCGGCGAAATATTGCGATGACAGGAGGAGCAAGACCGCTGGAGACAGATGCCGAATGAACAACACATACATATATATATATATATATATATATATATATATATATATATATATATATTCTTTTTTATCCTAGGAGGAATGGGGTCATTAAAGCAGTCTTCCTTTATTATACCACTTTATTTATTGGGCCCGACATGTTTCGTGCGTCTTTTCTTCGCACCTCTTCAGGGGCACTTCTTGCTAGGAAGTCCTCTCGTTACCATGGAGTCCGGCTTAATACGAGAGGGAGTACATGGTTACAAGAGGACTTCTTAGCAAGAAGTGCCCCTGTAATGGTGCGAAGAAAAGACGCAAAAAACATGTTAGGCCCAATAAATAAAGTGGTATAATAAAGGAAGACTGCTTTAATGACCCCATGCCTCCTAGGATAAAAAAGAATTTGGATATTTTGGGTCATCTACAAGAATAAATAATATATATATATATATATATATATATATATATATATATATATATATATATATATATAAATATAAATAATGTATTGACCCATAACTTTCAATATATTTTTCATCAGGTTCAGAGCACAGGGGTAAATTGTTTGGTAGTAAACCATTAAATATTTTAACTACCTAATTTTTATACCTTGCCTAAAATATTTTTTGTGTTATTACAGCACCTCTTCAGTGGCGTTTCTTTTCTAGAAGTTCTCTCGTCATCATAACAAAGCTTTGTGCCGAAATGACATTTGTGTGTGTGTGTGTGTGTGTGTATATATATATATATATATATATATATATATATATATATAGGGGAATGTGTTGTACCTCTGACCATATTGTACCTTTGACCACCGAGGCTGTGGCGCCATGTAGCAACATTTTATAAATTTTGCTGTAATTAGTGTTTAGCTCCTTCACTAGAGGGCTTGTGTTACCTACTTTGGATTATTCAAGTCAAAGAGGATTCTTGCAAAAAATACTTATCCATTTCTATCATAAAAATGTAAGTTATTCATTGATGACGTTTTGCCTCATAATATTTTTTGTATTATGTCTTTTAAGATGGAAATCATTTGAAAAAGTGGGTCTTTTTGCGAAGACCACATCCAGTTACTTTTGAAGTAGCAGTAGTGATTGTATCAGTGATTCAGCGCATGCGCATAACTCCTTTGCCTTCCTATTGGAGGATTCCGATGACCAATTGCTTTGGTTCTTGCTGGGAGTAAAGTAACCTTCAACAGTGAATTAGCTTTTGTGTGTGAAAAAGCTCTGTTTATGTTAGTGAGAAAAATGAGTCTTTTACAATTAGTTCGCGATGTTCCTGACAAAGAAAAAGGGATTGGTTTCTTACTCGGAAAAATTAATGGAATCCTATTAATTTTAGCGAGCTGGATAGACTAGAGTCGGTAAAATTAATGTAATTCTATTAATTGCGAGTTGGATTGACTAGGGTTTTGATATCTTCTTGAGCGAGTGTAGCGAGTGGAAACGCATATCATGCAATGCTTAATAATTGTAAAAGATCCAAAAAAGAGAGAGAGAAAAGGAATAAAATATGTTTGTTTACAAATATCGTTGTTTGTTATCCTTCATAACCTGCAAAACAGTCAACTTTAATGCTTAATAACTTATTTCATAGTTGAGAGAATTGATTTTGATCATATTAACCTTTTTATTAATAAATATTGCTTGCCATTATCTAATATGAATTATAACCGTAGATAACGAGTCAAGAAGTAGTAGATAACCAGCAAAGAACCTATAAGCTAATCAGTAAGCTTATCAGCGAGTACGAGTAGCTGTTATAAATCACTACTGCTACTTCAAAAGTAACTGGATGTGGTCTTCGCAAAAAGACCCGAAAAAGTAGCTATTACAATAAGAAACATGGCGTAGCTTCTGAAATTGATTTAACTTAACCCTAAAATTTTTAGCATGCTTTTTAATTTGCACTACCAGGGTGTTGTACCTCTGACCATGACTAGTTGTTGTTCCTTTGACCAGGTCAAAGGTACAACAAACCTGAGTAATTTTATGTTCTTTATGTTCTGCTGATTTTTTTTTTAAATAATTAATATTGGTTGCTTCAATTGTTCAAAGAATTTAAAACATAATAAAGGAAATAAGTTCAAACTGTTTATCAATCTTCAGTGTAGCAGTTCAAACCTATCGCACCTTATCGTTCCACTTGAAGTTGTAAGACCTCATCGAAAAGCGCAGGCAAGGAAAATGTCAAATAGGGGCCGGCCTAAAGGGAAACCTTGTATGCTAACAGATATTGAACCTTTTATGTAGCTAATTATTGAAGGTGAAAAAAAAACGAAAGCACCACCCTAAACGTAAGACACCACATACAAATAAACCCCTTCCTAAAAAAGTGGCAAATAAAAAGAAAATTATTCTAATGACAGTTCAGATTCTGATACTGACACCAAAATTTCTTCATGAGAAAGTGACGTTGATCTGTCTGATAAATGTCGTGAGTTAAGTCAATGACCAGCAACAATTTGAAAAATATGATTTGAAAAACGGAAATGTTATACCTGTTAAAAATAAAAGTAAAAAGACTATTACATATTTAGTCGCAGAGATCTGTGGTATTAAATGTCCAATGTTTAAGATCCAATATTAGAAAAAACAAACTTTAAGTGATACGTTTACGAGGGAAGATGGAAATTTGTATGATATTGATGTTGAAGACATTGTGGCTAAACTTCCATACCCTACTATTGCTAGTGGATCTGCTTGACCGTTAAAACGTTTATCGCTTGGACTGGATTTTTCACCATATTAAGCATAACATGATATTAATAATAGCTTTTTTATCATGTTTACATCCTCGTCCTGTATTTATTAAACTTACAATTACAATATTACTGAAAACAATTTTTTTTTCTGCACTGCTGTGTATTTTTTAGGTGCTCAGAGGTACAACACCCCATGGTCAAAGGTACAACTACATGTTGTACCTTTGACCACTGTACGATTATTTTTTAAAAAATTAATAAAAAATATTAAATGTATAGCTAGAGCCTTGAAAAAAAAAGATAAATATGATAAGCGATAGAATACTAATTACGATGAAATAATAAAAACTGAATTTAGCCTTAATATTTAAGCTAAAAAAATTCAATTTTGCAAAGTGGCCAAAGGTACAACACCTTCCCCAACGTATATATATATATATATATATATATATATATATATATATATACATATATACATATACATATAAAATCAGTCCCGTAACAGGCCACGAGGGCCCTGAGGGGCAGATACTATAGAGGTATCTGATTCATGACCATACGGCACACAAGGGAGATAGTGTGGTCAGTATTATGCTCCGGCCGCCTGATTTTCCCCTTGGGTGCTTCGAGTGCTAGAGTCATTAGCACCCAAGGTACCCATTATTAAATTAATTAAAGGCTGGGTTGGCCTAGGGACGGTCAGGGAGGCCGAATTCAACCCATGAACAAAGACACTAGAAGGAAAAATCTTTAGTCTCTGAGTTCAAATCTTTAGGGATTTGAACTCAGGTCCTCCCACTTATTAGTCCAATGCTCTACCACTGAGCTAACCTCGCCCCCTATATATGTATATGTATATATATATATATATATATATACATATACATATACATATACATATACATACACAGAATATTAATAACCAACATTACTTATAGGGTGACCTGATATACGCATGAAGTTATGTATGTATGTGTGTATATGTATATATATATATCTTCTTGTTCTTTTTTGGGGGGGGGTGCATCTACTGCTGAGGTCATTAGCACCTTCTTGTTCTTGTTTCTTTTTATGGCAGGGGGTTGATAAAGCACTATACATTTCATTCATGTTCAACTATTTTATTTGCTATATTTTACCCTTTTTTGCTTTAACAATATTGTTCAATTTATAAAAGTTTTTAATTAAAGAAGAACCCAGGTTCATATTTAGAATTTCTAAATAGTACCCTTCGTCACTCCAATTTTCTGCCTGGAGTAATTCATATTAATTCTTCTGAATGCGGACCCAATATGTATTTTTCACTTGTTCTTGTTTCTTTATGGCAGGGGGTAGATAAACCAGTAAACCTTTCGTTCTTGTTCAACTACTAAGGGCCAAATATAGCAAATTAAGTAGTTGAAGAAGAACGAAAGGTGTACTGCTTTATCGACCCCCTGCCATAAAAAGAAACAAGAACAAGTGAAAAATATATATTGGGTCAGCATTCAGAAGAATATATATATATATATATATATATATATATATATATATATATATATATATGTTCTGAATGCTGACCCCATATATATTTTTCACTATATATATATATATATATATATATATATATATATATATATTATAGCATATATTATATATACAGGGTGTTCAAAACCCTGAAATGTTAATAGGAATGGAGCAAAACACACTTTTGTTTTTGAAGTTTTAGAAAAGTATATAATCAACGTGATCTACGCTTCAGTAAAACTTTCCTAAACTATTTTTGCTCCACCTGGTTTTGGATTTAAGAACGTTTGAAGAAAAAATCAAACTCCATTACTTTATTAAGGCATTAAAATAATAAATTTAAAGCAATAGAACTCACCGAATCATTAGAATTTCGTAGTAATTATTTTTTTTTGTTTTTTACGGTGCCTTCACATCTAGGTTATTAGTGCCGATATCCAGGGCGCAGCAAGGAATTTTCCCAAAGAGCCGTGAGGTAAGAAAATTCCTGCCGCCGCTCAGTGGGGCCAAACTACTTTTCGAGTTTCAAAAAAGACTACAGCTTCCAAATCTTAACCTAGTGCTTTTTGAGGGACAAGCTTCAACCCTTTCTTTCAGGTGGTCATTGTCAAGCCTGGTTTCTGGCCTTCCTCGCTCCTCGTTCTCAAGGTCAAAATTTCCACTTCGAAACCTGGAAAACCACCGGTAAACAGTTCCCTCCCCGAACGTCGTGTTAATGTTCATACACGCCTCAGCAGCGCTATGATTGAGCTTAAATTCATAATGAAAAAAAATACGGATTTCCATTGAAGTCATAATTTAAGTTTTATTTTTTTCTCAGAGGATCGTTCTCACAACACAGTACGCAAGTTACTGATTAAATAATAGGAATAAAAGAGCTTTAATTCTATATGAATAACAATGGTGTTTGTAAATACTGAAATAAAAAAGGGAAAGGATTAAATCACAAAGTAAACAAAACTGACATACAGCCTGATATTAACCCAAGCCTTTTAATGTAATGAGAAGGATTTATACAGATCGGGTTCTTCAAATAGAATTAATATGAATCACTCGGTGGCAGAAGATTCGAGTGACAGAGAGAGGGTTCAGTTTAGAAATTCTAAATATGGACCTGGATTCTTATGTAATGAAAATTTTTTATAGATTTTATTTTTCTTTATCCACCTCATGCCTCTGACAGAAACTATAGAATGAGCCATCATCCAATAGAGCAAATATGAATTACTCCATGACAGAAGATTGGAGTTACAAAATGTTCTATTTAGAAATTCTAAATTTAAATATGTTTTGCTAAGTGATTTTTTTTTTTAAAAAAACATTTATATACTTCCTGCAGCAACAAAGGTGGCTTCATTTAAGTTGAGAGTTAACTTTTCAAATAAACACTCACGAGAAAAATTCAATGAGATTGGTTTTTACCCATAGCCTTCTAAGAATTCTGGAATCTTTTTAAAAGGTTCCAAAAGTCATGGTTAAAGATGAACCTTTGGATATGATGCAATGAATTACTTGTTTACAGGAAGTGTACACAGGATATTTTAAAATTTTAATGTTTTAATCATGTGGGCATACGACCCCATCCAGGTATAAATAAGACCTGGACTGAAACCTATCTTCATTCTCAGAAGGAAGCCGCCACAATGTTAGGGGAAACGTCGGTTTTACCTATTCGATAGGGTTATATCCAGAAGAATTTAAAACATTAAATAACATGGACCATGGAAGTTATAAGGATTATTTTAAAATATTGGCCAATATAAGAAAACCATTCATGTAATTTGTTTAACGATTATTTTTGTTAATTTGGAATCCCATCAGGCTACTATAATCATAATTTCATTTCATGAAATTTAGTTTAAGACTTATTAAATTATTAATTATTATATTTTTTAGAAAATCAAACATTTTATTCTTTTCTGTGTTGTAGCTCAGTGCGCAAGACATGATGTCCATGAAATGATGTATTGGAAACTCGATAGTACAGCTGCATGTTTCCGAAGGTTAAATGGCACTCATCAGTTTGGATGTTCATGTATGTTTTAATTTATTTAACTTTACCTCATTTTCAATTTCTGTTTAAATATATTCTCTCATTAGTCATCATATGTGGGAATTGAATTTTCTTAATTATTTGGTCTCCAAGTTCTGGATTATTACTTTTGTTATCTTTATTTACTTTCTGTATAAATTGACTGTTTATGAAAAATTTGTTTGATAGTACCAGTTTTATAAGCTTTTTAGAAACAAATGAAGCTAATTAATATACTTCTTTTTCAGCTGAAAGAGGAGGTAATATTGGTATTATACATGTAGTAAAAAACGATGAGGACTTATCTGTATTTTTAAAAAGTTCAATTGATGATATGTACATGCTAGTCCTATATATGCCCATGTTCACAAGGTAATTATACACGTGTATTTATTTTTAATTATTATAATTTCTTTGACTTTCAACATTTTAGTGTCCACTCTATAGGGAGTTTCCATGAGCCGTTGGACTCATAGTGTTCTCTTATACTCTAGAGGCATGTCCAATGGCCCTATTTTGAAAAAAAAATCTACAATTCTTAAGATTAAATTTGTTAGCCAGTAGGATCTGCTCACAGAACACTGTTATTTTACTTTTTTTTTTTCTAAATTTGTAAGAAAACAATCATAATTTTAATTTGGTAATTCAAATGAAACCATTTTTAAGGCAATATCTTTAACGGGGTTTGAGACAATTGAGAAAAACTAGATTATTTCTTTTGGGGAATAGGACCAAATTGTAAATTGTTTTATCATGTAAGACCTGTTATTAAAAAATATTAGTATTTTTACATCATTCTAATGCATTTCATATTATCGAGCTTAATATAAAAGTATATTTCCATAATGCTTTACCAAAGTGAGCCTGAGTTGTTTTAATCATCCAACAACAACATTATTAAGACATTTCTGTAGGCTTCTCTTGAACAGTTAAATGACTGAAAAATGATATAATATATAAAAAAATAAAAAATATATAAGGAGATAATGCTTTCTCAATGGAAGTTTTAAGTATCTCTCAGTGTATACTTGTATCCTAGGAGCGTTCTACTACTTCCTGGCCGCATGGATATGCCCACTGTCATCAAATCTTCTACTCTCCATCTTACATTTATGTCTGCTTCTTGTGAAGATAGTTGATTTTTAGTTGTAGTTTGTTACTTAAAATATTATTTATTTTATTTCTGATTAAGAACCTGACATTTTTTGTTTGGTTTATGATCATTGTTCTGATGATGCAACCTTAATGTTAGAATCATCTAGTTAACATGGAGCTATGTCACTATAAACTTATTTTTGCTGATTATTCAAAAATGAGGATGGGAAATATTTCATTTTTATAAATGGCAGAAATATTTAAGCGAGCAAAAAGAACAGTGAACTTATGTATGAGAATTATTTGCTGGTTTTGTGATTGGAGATACTAGTTCTTCAGATTATATAATTGGCAGGTATTAGGTCTACATAGTATATGTACCATCTAGCTGTTATTGGATTAAATTGCAGTTAGAGTATTAATTTAACAATTATATATATATATATATATATACACACATATTGATAAACAAACATTTTTCATGTTGGTTTTAACTTTTTTTTTTTTTGTTTTTTATTATAGTAGTGTTGTTGAGCAGCTTATTAAGAAGGAAAACATTGGAGGATTAGTTGTAGTTGTTGAAAAACAAAATATTCCAAATAATTATTCTCCAGATGACGTATGCCCGAATTCTCTGCTAAGTTCTTGTTCAGGACAGCCTATTAATCCACTGGGCAATAAATTTCTATTTACTGATTGGCCATTTCCAATGTTCATGGTGGATGATGAAAATACTACAAAAATGATAAATGATGTAAGAACAAGTCTTGTTAATATACTTTGGTGATATGGCCACTATTTTAAAATATAAATTAAGGATGGTTCTTCAAATTCTTAATTCAAGGCCAATTTAATGATTTGGCTAATTGAGGAGGTAAAAAATGTTTGAAGAATCTTTATTGTTTACTAGTTAAGTATAAAGTTTAATTTCATTGTTGAATGGTTTGAATATGAATATGACAGCGATTTTCATCTAGATTAAAACTCATAATTCATGGTAATGCTAGTGAGTTCAAAAAGTGAATGCACAAAATTGTGATGGAAATCTTATTCTCAAGACTTTGACAAGAATTTGACTAGAACCGCCGACTCCTGTGCTATACCTAGAACAGCCAACAACTGTCTTTTTGACCGTAATTTATTTATATCCATTGTTTAAAAGTTAGGAACTTTCTTTTATAATAAATAGAAGTTCTGAATTATAATGTTAGTCATGGCATGTAACAATAACTCAAATAAAAAAATTACACTAATCAAAATACAGTTAATTTATTTATTTTTTTTTTTTTAAAAAGAATATGACTTTAGATTTACACTGCTTACAAAACGTAATTTTATCAGTCGAATTTTCTACTTCTAAAGTTTTTGCAGTTTGTACATGTATTATTAGTTTTTTCCTCCCCCATTTTGAAGTTTTAAACATACGTCTTTTAGCGCTGTTCCTCCCTCCCTCCATAGGTAGGAACCCCGCTTATAGGGCTGATCTCATGACGCAATCCGGAACTGCCTACTAGACAATTTTATGTTTCAGAACCCCTACAGAACGAAAATAACGGTGGTTCAATTTTGTATATATATATATAAGTATATATATATTTATATATATACTTATATATATATACATATATACATTTTTCTCTAGGTCCCAGACGAATGGTCTGATTTTGATGAAATTTGGTTCAAAAATTGTTCATCTAATTTGAAAGGTCAAGTTCGTTGGAATATTACTTCACCTTAATACTACCCATTCTTACATTACTTTTCTCCCTTACTAATCTAGAGCACAGTATTCACAATCACGTCACTTCCTAAAAGTGGTCTATACCCACTCTGTTATCATTGACATTACATTTTCTGTTGCAGATTGATAACTAGTTTGTAACAAATAATAATAATACTCAGTAATTAAAAACCAATGTATCAAAACTTTTTTTTTGTTCAGTGAATAATTCCAAAACAAGATCAAACATTTTGATAAGCGGAACATGCCTTCAAATACTTATTAAATTTACTTAGAAACGTTTCTAGTTGCTAATGTTATGAAGTTTTGTTACTGTTATGATTCTGGCCTAGAAAAATACTCTTCTTGTCTTTATCTATCCAATGTTTTTGCTTATACATTTTCCTGTTTTCTCATGATTACAGAAAGTTATTCTTTCTTGGTGTATAATTAATTCCAGTCCATTTTTTTATTTATTTTTTTATCTTCAATTAGGACTGTCGGGTTGTAAGGCTTTACTATTAGAAAACAGGGTTAGTATTAGATCAAAAATTGTGATTTACGTTTTGCTGGGAAAGAAACTAATTAATACTACTTTATTAAGTTTAATCTAGTAGTTTTTATACTTCTTTTACTTCTCCTTCATTTTTTTTTTCTTTTGAAATTTAGCTTAATAATGATATGATTATCTATATAATTCAATTTCTGTTGTGTTTTTTCATTAATTATTATTATTATATGAGCTACAAGATAATGTGGTTACTATAAGTGAATGCATAACTTTGAGACCTTTTCCACATGATTTATCTTAGTAGACTAAATGTACTATAAGAGTTCTGCTAAAATAAAATACTTTTCCATGCATACTTGGTAAATTGATGTTATGAAAACTAGAAGAGATGATATACTTATCAAGAATTGATAAATATTCTGAAATTAACTTTATAATTTCTAACTTTATATTTTTTTTTTTATTATATTCACTATAGTCCAATTTAATCTAAAACTATCTACATTTTTTATATGTTTTAATGTGTTGTTACAGTGTTATAATAAATTTAACAAACCTTTTGGAGAATCACAATTAACTCGACCATTGTGCTCACTCCAAATGAAATCTCATATGTCTGCGGCAGTAAATTCTCCTACTTGTCTCCGAAGAACCAGTCAGGCAGGTGTTAATATAGGTAATGTAAAAAGTATTCTTTCACATTTCAATAAAATTTTAAGTAAAGTTTATATGTTTTTCTCTCCGCTCTCCCTCCTCCTGTTAATATAATAGTTTTTTTTTTTTTTTTTTTTTTTTTTTTTTTTTTTTTTTTTTTTTTTTTGCAATGAGGGGAAAACCTACAAGGCCTTCAGGGTGCTTGCCATGAGCAAGTCCCCAGTGTGTGGGGCTCTCACCCACCAAAAACCCCTCATTTCTGGTGTTGTTCCCTCTTGGAACAACTACTTGGCCAATCTTCAAGAGGGTACCGCTTTTCCCCTAAAGGGGACCTACTAAATTTTCTTATGTATGTGGGGGAATAGCTCTGTTCCCCTCACTCTTCTTCTTTAGCAAGATCCTGGTTGTGAAAATGGACACAGCGCTCCACTTATCAGGGCTCCCTAGCATTATTCCTGCTATGGTTTCCGGCGAGAAAGGTCAATGTCCCTGCTTAGGCCTCTCCGCTCTTCTTCCCACCTGTTACACTGGAAAAATGTGTGGTGAACATCATCATAGGCTGAATCCCCGTATTGACTTTGCGGGCTATCTGCTTTTCCTAACTTCCAAAGGAAGCCTCGAAAGTTGCCATGGCCGGTAAGGAACTGGGTGAGGTGGTAATCCACCTCACCAAACTCCCTGCCTACCCATGCACTCAAGTCCTGGACAATCCGGGCAGTCCACCTCCCCCTGGTCTCGGCCTTCCACCGCTCCTGCCAAGCTTTCAAGGTTTCCCTCCTAGCTACTCTCCTATCGAGGATACCATTGTAGACAAGCTTTCTTTCCCTAGCTAGGAGGTCGATCGGTATAACCCCGGCCACCACCAATGCGGCCGGCTCCGAGACTGTCCTGTAGGCCGAAGCTATGCGGAGTGCTGCCCTTCTTTGAACTGTCGCTAACTTCTTGCGATGGCATTCCCTCTGTAGGGCACCCGCCCAGACCTCACATCCATAGAGGAGGATCGACTGCACTACCGTCATGAGGACCCGGCATCTACTGGCCAGAGGGCCACCAACATTGGACATAAGCCTGCCAAGGTTGGCGGAGACTCCGGCTGCCTTCTTAGCTGCGAAGGTTATCTGATCTCGGTAGGTGAGCTTGTTATCTAGCCTCAAACCTAGATACCTAAGAGCTCTCTTCGACTGTATGGTCACAGGGCCTACTCGAAAATCGAGAATGGTCTGAATTCTCTGTCCTGTTAGCAAGACGATCTCAGTCTTCTCCATCGCTAAACTTAGCCCGTGATTGTCCATCCAGAAGACCACTCTGCGCATTACTTGATTAAGCCTCATCTGGAGGTCCTCAAGTGTCCTTGCTACGATAACTGCAGCTATATCATCTGCGTATCCCACGAGGAAACACTCGTTTGGCATCTCTTCAAAGAGCAGCTCATCATAAAGTACGTTCCAGAGGTCTGGGCCTAAAATGGACCCCTGTGCTACACCGGTCGTAACTTCCTTCGAGCGGGGTCCATCCGCCGACTGATATAGAAGCCACCTGCCACTCAAATAGCTTTCCAACAATCTAAGCAGGTACAGTGGTACTGAGAACCTTCTCAACGCCTTGAGTATGTCAGTCCATCTCGCCGAGTTAAACGCATTCCTCACATCTAGTGTTACTAGCATAACTTTTCAACGGGAAGAAACGTTATCCTGGCGAGTCTCCATGACAGTTGAAGTCACCCTGTGGACTGCATCGACAGTCGACCGTCCCGCTCAAAAGCCATATTGCCTATTAGAGAGCCCTCCAGCTGACTCCAATGCGGCTGCCAGTCTCGGCTCAATAAGTCTTTCAAGAAGCTTTCCGGACGTGTCCAGCATACAGAGCGGTCTGTATGCAGACGGGGTCTCAGGGTCACCTTTGCCTTTTGGTATCAGTACCAGGCGCTGGACTTTCCATCTGGCCGGAAATACACCATCAGTGAGGCAATGATTGTACATGCGCAAGAGCAATTGGGACAATCTTTAGCGACTAGTTTCAGAATCTCTGCAGGAATTCCGTCTGGGCCTGGGGCTTTCTTACTTTTCAAGGAATTTGCAGCTGCTGCTAATTCTTCTTTCTGAAAAAGCACAATCGGTCCATCCTCTTTTTCACATTTATCTTCAGCACGCTTTGGGTGCACTGGGAAGAGACTCTCTACAATAAAATCCATTTTTGGCCCACTTAATACAGGTGTGGCAGCTCGGGTCCCAAGCCTGTTCATTACAAGTTTGTATCCTAAGCCCCATGTGTCGTTGTTAATCTGCTGCTTTAGCCGGTCCCAGCAAGTGGCCTTACTCTTGAGGATCGCTATTTTTAGCTTCTTTCTTGCCCTTTTAAATTTCTGGAATTAGTTTCTCTAGCTCAGGATCACCCCTCCTTCTTCTTCTGGTGACCCTGCGCCGCAGGGAAACGCATTCTTTCCGGAGTTCAGCAAACTCACTAGTCCACCAATGGACGTTAATATAATATTATAAATACATCTTATTGGATAATAGACAATAAACTTGATTCATTGTATTAACACTTCTATGCTTTTGCATGTTCCAATTTTGCTCCTATCTGAGTACAGACTTTAAAATATTTCTTGGCTTCGAAACTTTTTAAGCATTAAAATTATTGATATTGGAAAATCCTTAATATTATAAACGGTAATATTAAAATTCTCTACATTTTTTTGTTAAATGCATGTTGTTCAGCTTTTCATTTTTTTTTTATTTCAGTGAATTTCTGTAACTATTCAGGCTTAAGAATTTGAGAAAAGAATTAGCATTTATATTCTTATCTATCTCTCTTTTTTTTTTCTTTTTTTTTTTTTTTTTTTTCATGAAATGATTTATTAAACTGATCTAACTAACTACTTATGAGCTAATATTTCTGAATTCATTTATACTTCACTGAAATTCACTAAACTTGTATTTCATCAGTTTTTTGAGGTACTGCAGTCAGGCGTTGTACTTTTTTTTTTTTCTTCAAAAGGCCTGAGAAAGAAACTCTTTTCAATTAAGCAGCTCTTTTCACTCTGCCCAACATGGTTCAACACTTGTTTTCAGGGACTCACACTCAACATAGAATGTGTATTTTTCATTGCCTATTTTTCTCCCTAACATATGGACGAATACATCTATTAAACTCACTCCAGCTCATGACAAACTGGAGGATTACTGTTGAAATTGGGACCTTAGTATTAATTTCAGTAAATCTAAGATCCTGATCTTCCGGAATGGAAGCTCGCTAGTCAATTAATAGAAGTGGTGAATGAATATATATGAGTTTTATTCTCACCCCCAAGTCGTCAATGATCAGACTTTTTGATGACAAGGCTCAAGTGGAAAAATATGCTCTTCATACTGTCTGGAATAATTTTGTTATGAAGCATGAAGTCCCAACCTCCATAACGTTCCAGGTGTTCGATGAAGTCACGCGAGCCACTCATTGTTATAGTGCCCAAGCCTGGCAAGGAAGGAATTTGAGGTTGTTGAGGCCATCCAGAGGATCAGAAGTCCCAGTGGCTCTTCGGGTTACCAACGTACACTTCAAACTATGCCATATATCTGGAAACAGAAAAATCTATTTTCCTGCACACCCTAAAGCTACATCTGGAATACATCTAAAGATTGCTGAGACATAGGCTGCCTGGTGCATTGTTTTGCTAGATGGCAGAGAAGGAGGCCTGGTTGTACAAGGTATGGGAGCAGCTATTCGCCACAGCTAGGCAGAATATGGACAATTGGACAAGTTGTGACCCTTTACTCATGAAGGAAGCAAGTTCCAGGATACTGCTGTCACTCGCTAATATGGAGCAGAGTCGATTAACTGAATCTTGTCGATCTTCGTAGTGTCGCCCCCTTTACAGAGCTTTAGAGCACACCCATGTAGCCATTTCTGTCAGCTTAATCATTAAAGCTAGGACAGAGATACTGCATCTTAAGAGAAGACCCTGGCTTACTGATGTGCGTGTGCACTGCCCCATGTGCAATCTGTAGTAGGAGAAAGACACGCTGCATTTTCTCGGGAGATGTCCAGTAATGAATGAGTTTAGAAGAACACACAATGGCAATGATCTACTCTCCCCTGAAGAATTAATGAAGATTCTAAACTGAAGTAACTGGGACACGTATAAATATTTAAAGAATTATGCAAATGCAGACAATTTTTAATTCGCCAGTGATTCCCCAAAGTGCATTTGCATTTTATTCTCAGTATTTATGTTTAGTTGTTGTTTTATTTTCTCTCTATTTAATTATAACTATATTTATTTACATCTTATATTTATTGTTTAATTATTTCATTTAATTTTTGTTTTTCTTCTTTTATCAATCTGTACTCGATGTCTGTGATTTTCTAAATGTATGTTTTCATTTAAAATAATTAAGTTATTTATATATGCAATTGTTTTTAAATGATATATATATATATATATATATATATATATATATATATATATATATATGCAATAAATTTAAAATCATTCATTCATTCAATACATCTATTAAGAGGTATTTTTAAAAAGATGCATAATGCAAATGTTATGCAATTTGAAGCATAGTCTACTTAGTATTTATTTCTCAGGTTCTTTTCCTAGATACATTATAAAGGATTTATTCATTTCTCTCCTAATTTAGAAAAACAAAAATTAGGCTATTTATTCCTATTCCACAACTTGCTGCCGTTACATGATAAGGGCTTAATTTTCTAGAACATCATCTTTTATTGAATGGATCTGTGTTTTCAATTATATTAGTACACAAAAGGAATAAAATTTAAATATTTTATTTAGTTTTAGTTGTTCAATATTTAGTTAGGTATTCAATAAAAATAGCAGCTTGGATTTCCATATTCTGCAAATAAATAATTATATTTTTAGTTAAATATTGTGATCCAATGGGAGACCAAAACATAATATTACCAATGGGCGTATTTAAAGAAGAGCTGGCTCCAAGAAGTGACATTGTTATTGCTGCCAGGCTTGATGCTGCATCCCTCTTTGATGGCATATCTCCAGGTGCTATCACTTCAGTTACAGGAATTGTTACTCTTCTAACTACAGCTCATATTTTGAGTACTGTAATGAAAACTTTTGAAAAAGATGGTAAGTATAATTAATTTTACTTAATTGGTTTATTATTAGCTTATGAAATAAAATGGAATTATAATTTGTTATAACCTTAAACTTTCTGAGGGGATTTTTTTTATTTAAAAAAAACATCTGCTAATAGCAATTATTACACAGTTTGAAGGTATCCCTTTAAGTCTTCAATGTCAGATTACTGAGCATTGCAGAGGAAAATTAGGTAGGTTGTAATCTTTTATTTCCAGCATTTTCTCTTGTCTCGCTGAACAATTGTTTTATTTAAGACTAGCTGTTACCACACATGCTATGCTACACCTACTTTCTGCATCTAGAAAAGCAAAACTAAATTAGGTACCAAATAAGTAATTTTAAAACCTAATAATGCAAAACTGTGAGTCCTAGATGATTTTAACCCAGCCTATGACACACATCACTGTAAAGAATTTTTATTGTGCTATCGAAATGTGCAATTTCAAATTTTTTTATAATGATTACCAATAACTTATAACAAAAACAATGTTTGTCCGGCCAAATTCCAAGAGCTATGATTCGCTCCGTTTTGTTTATGTCATTGGTCGCAAAGGTATGTAAACATTAAGAAGGTCTAAAGGCATGTATTTTGACATCTCGCCCGAGTAATTCTGATGGGAACGGAGGTCTTAATGTTTACTTGCCTTTTGGACTAATAACATAAACAAAACAGAGTGAATCATAGCTTCTTGGAAGACTACAGGTAGTGGGGTCTCCCGTGGTCTAATGGCTAGCGCCTTGGATTCATAAGCGGGAGATGGTGGGTTCGATCCCCAACCTCCGGCAGGAATTTTATCATCCCACGGCTCGCTGGTAAAATTCCTCGCTGCACCCTGGATGTCGGTGCTAATGACCTAGATGTAGATGCGCCGTAAAAAAAAAAAAAAAAAAAAAAAAAAAAAAAAAAAAAAAAAAAAACTACAGGTAGTGTAAAAGATAAAAACTGTCCTGGGAGGCCTAGAATACAACTAATGTGTCGATAAAGAGATTCAGAGAACGGATGTCTCAGACACGAAAAAAATGTTGCGAATTAAAAACGTTGTATGCGAATTACGTGAAAAACAGTTGGCTGACATTAGACAAAAGACCTGTTTTGTGCAGACTGACAGAAGTGGGACTTCTTGATTGTGTTGGGATTCAAAAACCATTTGTCAGAAAAAAAAAAAATAAGAAGTAAGAAGAATTCACAAGAATACACCAGATTCGGACTGTTGTAGATTCCGACTTGGACTGTTGTTTTCCGAAAAAAAATACTGTTTTCAGACGAAACTAAAATTAACACATTTGGAAATGATCGAACCACATCCAAGGGGCCATAGAAATGATTCTCACTATCAGATACCAACTGTGAAACACGGTGGCCTTAACATAATGCTAAGGGGTGCATTTCCTTGGAAAGGCCCGGGTCCAATATTTAAAATTCAAGGCATTATGAACGCTACTACATACAAAGATATTTTATCGGAACAAAGGCTACATTATGTTCATCGAAATTTGCCAGAAGGATGGATTTTTCAACAAGACAATGATCTGAAACATTGATTAAAGCTGCTTCAGGAGTTTTTCAGCGAGAAAAGGATCCAAGTTTTAGAATGGCCGAGTCAATCTTCAGACCTGAAACCTATAGAACATATGTGACAAGAATTCAAACTAAAAATGAGAATTGAAAATTGTGCCAATAAAGCTTCTTTGTAGTTAAAAATTCAAGAAAAGTCTAAAACGCATCTCTGAAGATGGATTTATCAAACTTATTGAATCAATGCCTCAGGGATGTGCTGCCACATAGCTTACAACGGTATGGCTAGTAAGTATTGATGAAATGTTAAATTTATTACAATTTATTATTTTTCTAGGTGTTTAGAGCAAAATTTGTGCTTAGACAGACACTTAAGAAGAAGCGAAAAACATTGTTTTTGCTATAAGTAATTGTTAATCGTAATATAAAATTTTGAATTGCACATTTTGAAAGCACAATAAAAGTGCTTTACAATGATATATTTGTGTTTCCACTTTGCACCATTTATATATTACTTAATCACAAAATTACCTTTAGCCGGACACTTTTGCATACAAGTGTATATATATATATATATATATATATATATATATATATGTATATGTATACACACACACAAACACATATATACACAAATATACATACACATACAGAGGGTGTCCCCAAAATAAACGACCAAACTTCAGGAATCGATGAAGGATGAAAAAAGAAAGAAAAAAAAGTCCTTTGGCATATTTCTCGTTTTTGCTTTGTTTCCTAGAAAAAGGTAAAAAACTAAAACACATGCATGTGCATGAATATGCATTCTTTCATAATGCCTATATAAAAATCGTTAAAAGTATGTGTTTTATCTTCCACTCCCTCCTCTCACCCAGCCCCACCACCAGGTTCTTTAATCCTCAACCCCAAAAATATAGAAGTGAGAATGCCTCTCATTTTGTGTGGAATAATGAAATAATAGGTCTCCATTTTTCGACACCAATTTAACGCAGAGTCTTTCTACGTATTCCTCGATAATAAACTGTCCTTGTACTTGTAGGAAGTCCTTTTGGCACAAAGATTGTGAAGCTGGTTCCAAATCAACAGTTGTCCAGAGCCCTCTAAAATTGGTTGGACACTAACTATCCACGGCGTAAGTCCATAGGACTAAGTGGCCGCCATCTTGGCCCTTGGATTTCTTTGGATGGGGATTTATTAAAGATTTGGTCTATAGGGACCCATTGCCTCAAGGGAGCAGCTCACCCATCCCATCAGATGGACCTGGGAACAGATCACAGCAGAGCAATGCACAAAAGCCGTCCACTTTGTCAATGTGCGATGTAATGCCTGTATTGCTGCAAGGGGCCAAACCTTTGAACAATCAATTTAATCAATTTAAAAACTGTTCAAAGGTTTAGGAATTATTAGAAGAATAGATTATTATTTTTTATAATTATGCATGTGTCCAGTGTTAAATGTTGAACTGTTTTAAGATTTGAAACTTTAATTTTATTAATAATTGAAAGTTTTTTTTTGTTTTGTGTTTTATCACTTTCCTCTGAAGAAAAGTTGCTATTTTAAATTATGTTGAACTTGCAGCTTTACATGCCGTCATTTAATTTTTTCGACCAAGAAGATTTTTTTTGTTTTGTTTTGGGTTGGAGGAGGTGGAACATAGAACATATGCTTTTAATGATTTTTATAAAAGGATTATGAATGAAAGACTATTCACAATTGTGTTTCAGCTTTTTGTGTTTTTCTCAGAAATGAAGCAAAAACGAGAAATATGCCAAAGGACTTTTTTTCTTTCTTTTTTCATCCTTCACGGATTCCTGAAGTTTGGCCATTTATTTTGGGGGCACCCTGTGTATGTATGTGTGTGTATATATATATATATATATATATATATATATATATATATACATATACATATACATATATATACACATACACATACACAGTTGTATGCAAAAGTTTCCGGCCAAAGGTAATTTTGTGATTAAGTAATGTATAAATGGTATAAAACAACTTACATAACTGAATCTTTTCTTTGTGTCCTCATGAGCTCGAACTGCTCCTGGATTCTGTTAATTAGTTCCTCCTTCGTCGACATGGGCTCTGAGTGCACTCTGCTCTTCAATTTTCCCGATACATGGAAATCTAGAGGTGTCAAATCAGGGAATCAAGGAGGCAACCAGCTGGTCCATAGCAGCCGTTCCATAGGTTAGGGAATTCAGTGTTCAGCCATGCTGTCATCACTTCCATTATAAGCTGGGCAACTATCCATTTGAAACTAGAGTGAGTTAATATTTGGTAGATGGTCTTATTTCACACACCTCATGTAGTGTGGGAAGGATGGAACATCGCTATCATCGTGTATTTATTGGTTTTGACATAGAAATCAGAAGAAAGTATATTTAAATACATTTTATTCTAAAACTACGAGGTGCCATTTTGAAGCTTATTAAATAATGCAACTTTTGAGGTGGAGGCAAACCTCTAAGTCTACAAATAGCTGATTAGGAAAATATTTAATAATTTAATAAAACACTAATATCAAACATTCTCGTCTATATGGATTTTAATATAGCTCTTAATTTACATGGTAATATTTTAATAACGGGCGTTTCTTATTGGAAATTTAATGTAGATTCTAAAAATGTGATCGTTATTTACGATACATCGATCAGAAATCCCGAAAACACAGTTTTTCTTTAAAAAAGAAACAGTAGTTTTAAAAATAGACAAAAGTTTGAATAGCTCTGCTACATGTTGAGATAAAACGCTCATTTCTGCGCCCCCCTGAACTACAAATAAGGAGCAGAATAAACCCCTAAAGTTATGACATCTCAATGCGGGACACCCTGTATACATATATGAGATGTTAGCAGTTTATTGAGATCTACAGAGAATACTTTTTAATACCCTGGTTGATCACCTAGTTTATTTATATACCATATAATTTAGCACAAATTTTGCTTTAAGCGCAAACAATTATCAATTTCTTTCTATATAATTTATTTGTTTAAATTTGATCGTCCATTTATAATTATCTAAGAATTTTAGGACGGTTTATCTATAGGTTACCACCCTCTTCTAGCCAGGATAGGGCTGATGCCTTTTCTTTTTTCTAAAGACAAGCCGCCATCCCTAGTGGGAATCGAACCCATGACCCTTTGGCAAGGAGTGTTAAGAGCGCACCGGGCCTCCAAATATAATTTGAAAACTTTAATTATTTACAATCTTTACAAAGGAACTTGAAGATAAGGGATTATATTCAATATCTTCAGGGGGCATGTTCAAAATAATTGAGTCCTTGATTGATGATATTTTTCTTTTCAAAATATTAGTTTGGAATTCTGAGGAGGTCCTGGTTCAACATAATGATGACTTTTGCCTCATTTTCAATGAATTTATTTTTCTATTACACGTTTATATTCCAAAAAAATTCTGATGTTTCAAAAATAAAACTATTTTGTCAAAGTTTACAGTATTATTATAACATCATCTTGAGCATTAATTAAATAATGATAATATTTTTTAAGCAATGTATATTATTTAAGAAGCATTCACTGAAGCTGTTACAATCAAGTAAACGTTTTCACAATGATCACAAATTATAATATTCTCTGGTGAGCAGTATGTACCATCAATTGTCTATTACTTAAATTACTTTTAAAATGTATATTTATGCTTTTAGGTAAAGAAGTAATTTTTATGTTGTTTAACGGTGAAGTACATGACTATATAGGGTCCAGTAGGATTATTTATGATATGAAGAAAGGTGATTTCGCTTCTTTAACATCTTTAAATATGTCACTTGAAAATATTATGGCATTTATTGAAATATCACAAATTGACTCCGGTTCAAAGATTTTCTTACACAATACAAAAGTTAAGGTTTGTGTCCATATTTTATATTAAATAATGCTTTACTTATTAAAAAAAGAAAAAACTTAATAACTTAACTGGACTATGTTCGATATCAACGATGAACTGTTGTTTAGAGGATAAAGTTAGCTTTTTTATTCTTAAGGGGTAGAAAAACATTTAAAAAAAAAAAAAAAAAAAAAAAACCTAATAATTTAAAAGATATTCAAAAGTTAGTTTTATCCATTCATAGAATTGGGAATATCTTCCCTTTGTGTCTTGCCAACCCCTTGGACCCTTCCTCTTGGTGTGGTTCTTTATCTTTCTTCTGCAATGTGTCAGAGTAAGCGTCAGTTGAATCCTCTAGTGGCAAAGGTTATTAAGTTTAAAAACTACATTTTTCAGGAGAAAACAACGACTTCCTGCCCCTACATGATCCTTTCACAACATAACGTTGAGTGTGAAAGGCTTGCAATGTTGTTGCTGATACAGGAACTTATTATTTTCATTGCCAAATGGTTAGCATTGGTTAAAAAGTAAAGATTGTCTAATAATAAAAAAGTATTAACTTATTCTACTTTACTACTAGATGGTTCCATTGTGGAAATTAATCTTAAACCTGAGTCTATTTTCATTAATTTCTTTCAGTTTCTTCGGTTTGGAAATCCCAGCATACAATTACTTTTATGCCTGGTAGTATCCTTGCCAATACAAGGATTGGTAGAATGTACTATTTTTAAATTTTAAGAATCTAGTTTATATATCTTTAGCAGTGTGGTATGGTGGCCTTAAGTCATATTTTAATCTCTTGAACTTCAACATGCTGATTAATCAAAATTGCAAGTAATATTTGGCCTCATTAGGCATTATAACCTTCATTCCCCCAAACAATTTACTGACTAAGTTTTCAATGATTGACAAAAAGTGTAGTTAGCTTTTACTGGTCACAGTTTTGGGTTTCAGCGTTAATTTAATTTATCATTTTGGAAGTCTCAGAATTCAGAACTGAAGTAGAAATTCATGAGATACAGAAGACTGGTCAAGATAAAATGGCATTTACAGTTTCATTACATGGTATAACAATTTTAAAAATGAAAAATTAAGTTTTATTCATAACCTCCTTCTTAAGAGTGTTGAATTAAATTTTATTGCATACAAAATTAAAAAAAAAACTCATATTTTTAAATTTATATGTAATTATTTCTAGACAAGTTATGACTTTGAGTCAGAATTGATAAAAATTGGAAGCTCACATTCTTTAAAAATAGAAATGGGCAGTCGTCAAGGATTACCACCTGCTTCTCTTCAGGTTTTTTCAAAAGCTGATCCATTATTACATGGAATTGTAGTATCAAGTTTTAACCAAGAGTTTTCAAATAAGTAAGTACTAAAAAAAGACATAGTTTTAAATATATATATATATATATATATATATATATATATATATATATATTGTATTCTTATTTTTTTTTTTTTTTTTTTTTTTTATGGTGCATCTGCATCTAGGCCATTAGCGCGGTTTTAATTATTATTGCAGTTTTGTAATATTTCCCAACAATGTAATGCAAATATAATTTGTCTATAATTAAGAAAGGTAAATTATAATTTAATACAAAAGTGTTTAAGCAGCTATAGCTAATTCGTGGGAAAATGTATTTAAACTATTTCTCCTTCTTTATTAAAAATAAAGCTCATATGGATGACCAGAAAATAAAGTATTACCCATGGAAGGAATAGAATACACTTTTTTCTTTATATATAAAATAATTTTACTTTTTAACAGATTTGTCCTACATTAACAAAAACCATAAATTACTCACAATAAAAATGAATATACTACTTGTAGGCTTCCGTGGCTCGTAGTTTTTATTATTTTAGTCTTCTAGTTTGGGCCGTGTCATATTGCAATTCCATAGTGTGATGCTGAGGCACTGCGGTTTATATCTCAGTTACTCCAGGAGCATAGCCGACCTTTCTGAGGCTCTGATTGGGGACATGCATGTTGAAGTTCTTTGGTTTTAAAGTAACCAATCTGTTTGTTTTTTTCTTTGCAACGACTGGTGTCAATCATTTATTTAACTTAAAACCATCTTCTTTATTCAAATTTGTTGGCTCTAATTATTCTAGCATCACTTATTATGTGTTTTTGCCGCAAGTTGTCTTGACTAATATTTGTGTTTTATTGAATTCAGTGACTTAGTTGGTGCTCTACAACTGCTGATCTTTTTATATTCCTGTTACAAATGCTATGCATGAATATATTCCAGTGACATAAACTGCTACACTCCAATAAATTCATTTTCCCATTTTTTCTACAATCACTGCTCTCTTTTAGAGAGATATTCTCTCTTTTATCACACTGTCGAACTATCCTAGTTAATTAGATATCTGTTAGATTATAGAAGAATGTCCTCTTTTTTTTTTTTTAACGGCGCATCGACAAATCTTGGCCATTAGCGCCGGCCTCCAGGTTGCGGCCAGGAATTTTCTCAGCGAGCCCTGAGATGAGAAAATTTCTGCCGCCGGTGGGCATCGAACCCACCATCTCCCGCTTATGAATCCAGCGCGCTAGCCACTAGACCACGGGAGACCCCAAGAATGTCCTTATGCGTGTTTTTCCCAAATGATTGTGAGTTAAAGCTAATTTTTGCTCAAGCGGGGTGTCCTTGATCACCCTAAATGTCCATTATTCACTTACTGAGACTTTACCCAAGGCCACTACCTGTAGGGGTTAAGGTGTTTGTTGTATTGTTTACATACACTTTTGCCAAAATCTCACAAACCTTTTTGCATCTTTAGGCTAAATAAGAAATTCAAAATATGATTCTAACAAATAGTTCTCAGTAAAAATTCTGGTTTGTCACATTTCTCATGTATAAATACGGAAATTGCCTCATCTTTGAATACAACTGAAGATTTATTTAAATGTTGTTTAATACCAAGTGAGGAGGTTCTTACTCTGTGTCTTCAAACATAAAATACAGTAAAAACTATTGACTGAAATAACTGCTTGAAAATTTTATTTTATTATTAACCCATTTGCTGCTACCAACATAGTTCTGTGCAATGAGGATAGCATGCCTCCAGTGCTTCACAGATCTGTGATTCTGACAACTGCTGCTCTCACTTATTTTTGTGTCGAAACCGGCATCTAGTGGTATCGAAATCAATTACTAGGCTCTTAGAATTGTCAGTAGATAGGTTTTGCACCTCCTTTTCAAACTATGCCAGCTTTATAAACCTTAGCCTTCAGACCTTTTTATACCTGCTTTCAAGGGTTACTGAACCCTTGTAGACCTACTCAAGTGCCTCAGTTTGACCTCTCAAACAGTAAGTTTCAAAAACTCTTCTTTTCTAGTATTTAATCACTATACCTTTTACAAAACGGTGATTTGGATGGAATGTTAAGCCGTTCCAACGGAATTATTTAAAACATTTAATTAAAAAAAAATCAGTACTATTGACAGTCCATAGTCTCGATAAAAAAAAATAAATAAATAAATAAAAAAAAAAAATAAATAAAATAATAAAAAAAAAAAAAAAAAAAAAAAAAAAAAAAAAAAACTGCACTGGATGGTTGTTGAGGTGACAGCCTTATAGCACCCAGTCAAGCCTTGCACTACTCAGCAGCAAATGGGTTAATATTTCATTATTCTTTTTAATGCTGATTGACACAACATAGGATTTTTATATGTTGTTGAATTTGAGTTGATCTATGAAATAAGGGTCTCAATCTGATATAACCTAATGCTTAGGCCGTATGAGTTGCTCCGTACTCAAAAGAAACTGATACCAGTTTACTTTGAGTCACTACCCATGTAATTAAATGGGACACTACACACGACGCAACTGGTTAGTTACTGGTTGCCTGGGGACTCGCATGTCCAGTCGCTAGGGGATCAGTTACTAACTTGAGTGTGATGGCTGACCAGCAAATCAATCTGTTGCTGGTGGGGGAAGTTAAAAAAACATCCTATTTTATATCAAGGGCGTATATAAGGGAGGATTGCAGTCCTCCCTTATATAGATCACTTGGTTCAGAAATAAATTTTTTTTTTTTTTTTTTTTTTTGGGATGGGGTCTCCCGTGGTCTAATGGCTAGCGCCTTGGATTCATAAGTGGGAGATGGTGGGTTCGATTCCCAACCTCCGGCAGGAATTTTATCATCCCACGGCTCGCTGGTAAAATTCCTCGCTACAGCCTGGATGTCGGCGCTAATGACGTAGATGTAGATGCGCCGTAAAAAAGAAAAAAAAATTTTTTTGGGGGGTGTGATAGCTTTTTAACTGGCTAACTATTCCAAGTTCTAGATTGTTAGTATTCCATACCCCCAAATGCTCTCAGCCCTCCTCCCAAAATTCTGCCAGCCCCACCGAAAATGTTTTCTATATACGCCCATGTTTTATGCAGGGTGTCCTCCATTGAGATGACATAACTTTAGGGGTTTATTCTGCATCTCATTTGTAGTTCAGTGATGCAAAAATGAGCGTCCTATCTCAACGTGTAGCAGAGCTATTCAAACTTTTGTCTATTTTCAAAACTATTATTTTTTTTTTTATAAAAAAAAGTTTTGAAAATATACAAAAGTTTGGATAGCTCTGCTACATGTTGATGCAGAACACTCATTTTTGCGTGACTGAACTACAAATGAGGTGCAGAATAAACCTCTAAAGTTATGACATCTCAATACGGGACACCCTGTATAGTTACCACCTTCCTGGTTATTCTAGGAAACACGAAATAGAGAAGACGAGTGCAGAATTCGAGAACGACATAAAATTGACCTATTTACCTATTCTGAAAACATTTTTCAAGGTATAGGTGCATCCAATAACTAATGGCTATTCTTATTTTCCGACACCTGACATAATTGTACAACATTATGGCAGGAGCGAATATAGGAAATAATTTTATGGGGGGCTGGTAACTTTTGAGGGGTATGGAATCTAGAACATGGAATAGCTAGCCAACTAAAACGCTATTACACATAAAAGAAATGTTTTTTTCTGAACTAAGTGATCTTATTTAATTTATTTTTAAAGCTTTTATGGAACATTTTTACTGATTAAATCCAAATTTCGGGGGGGCTGCAGGGCCTCAAACTCCTCCCCTTATACACGCTCAAGTATAATGGTTTCTCCATCACTTGAATCTTCCGTAATTTCAACTACGGCATCCATGATAACACTGAACATGAGAGATTTCAATTTATAATGAGTAGCCTTGTGTGTGGAGCCAAGTCACCAATCAGTCTGTAACTGGTTAGTAACCGAAATTACCAACTGGTAAACGGACTTCTTGGTTGAATTACTAACTAGTAGCTCCGTGTGTATATGGCCTTATTCCATATTTATTAAAATCAAATTAATTATGTCCTTTAATTTTTATTGGCTACAAATATAATCTAATGCCTTAAAAAAATGATTATAGAATCCTGACCTAATATAGGTCATGATTCTATAATAATTTTTTTGTGTCTTACTTGTCTATTATTATTTATGAAAAAATATGTTCAAAACTACTTTTGGTTAAATGTTTTTTATAAATGTAATTGATAAAATAAATGATTCTTTAGGCTTAGTGATACTTATAAAATTATTGAAAAGCAATGATGAAACCATTCGCAATTTACTAGATTTATTTTTCATGTAAGAGTATGTAATCAAGTTCTAAAATATATTGTGTTATCCAGGCCAACAATGAAAAATCTTTGTGACTGATTAGGAATTTCATTTATTCATTTCAGATACTTCAATGGCCTTTTGGATAATGCTAATACAATCCATTATGAATATTCCACACCTGGCGTTTTACAAGAAAATATAGCTGCTTTGTCATCTTCTATAGCATCTGTAGTATACACTGCTCTAAGTGGTTCATCTAAGGATTTTTCATCAAAAGATTTTGTTAATACAGTAAGTTATTTTTTTATTAGTTCATTTTCATTATCTATTCCGTATTATGGCAGTTTTGTGTAGCAAACTGTGGTTACTGTGTTTGGAATTTGATCTTTCATTATTATTTATTTTTATCAAAGGATCTTTGCTTTTGATTCATTGTTTTAGAATTGAGGTTGTGTAAATAATTTTTCTGTGGACATGAAAGCATTTGAATTTACTCACTTATGGGTTTATACATTTTAAAAGGTTATCCTCTCCCACAATAGCTTATTGAAGGCCTGAGTAGACACTTAGTAAAATTGCAATATAACTAAAAGCTTAATATTGACAGATAAGTTATCAGTTAATATATTGTAACAAGGAATTTATGTTATAGCCTGTTCAGATAAACCCAGGAGTTCGATTTTGCAAGCGCGAACGTCTGAACAAGAATTTCCCCTTCACTCTCCCTTCTGTTCCACCATTTGCAAAGCCTTTTAATGATCAAACACTTGACGTGAATCACTATAAGAACTGATTATGTCCCGTTTGAGACTAGGGATTGCTTTGAGAGGTTAGATAAGGGAAATAGTTTTTAATATTTATCAATGCTTGGCAAAAGCTAAGGCTGAAAACGTTTTGAATTTCATAGTTATGTCTAAGAGAATTTTTGCGGCTAATTTTCTACCGAGAATATAGACCACACCCTTTTCCCTCCATCTAACCATCTATTTGAATAGGCAACGTTATAGTCAAAATTGTTTTGTTAGCTTTGGCCAAGTATTGATAAATATTAAACACTATCTCCCTAGCCTGACCTCTCCTAGCCTTCCCTAGTCCTAAACGTGACATAATCAGTTTTTATTGAGTTTCACATAGCATGTTGTATTAAGCGGCCCCTACACAGTCAGTAATAATGACATTACCTTATCAAAATGACAGTAATAATGATAGTGTAAGGTGGACAAAGTTGGAATGACGAACAGTAATGATGTGAATCCGGATTTTCTGATCTCGGCTTCATTCTTACTGAAAGTCGAGGGGATACTGTCATTAGTAGTGATGGTGTAGGGAGCGCTACATCATTAATCTGTCATTACTCAGTCTATCTCGAGCTGTAACTAGGTGAAACAGATATAAAGGTTAAACTAGATTGAGTAGAAAGGGCAAAAAATAAGATGAATTGAAACGTATGACTCTACCTTGGTAACATTATAGTTATAAAAGTAATATATATATATATATATATATATATATATATATATATACACACATATATATACATATATACACACACACATATATATATATATATATATATATATATATATATATATATATACGTACAGGGTGATTCAGGTCTAAGTAGCCAAACTCTAGGAGGTGATTGTAAATATAATTTCCAACAAAAAAGTTCATTTGAAGTATGGTCCGATTCAGAAAGGAAAAGGAGCTATGTCCAATTCTCTGTTTTTTTAACGTAGTCATGTTTTTTAATGAATAAGAAAGAATTTCTCAAACACTTTTCAAGATAATTTAATTCTAATTATGCCATCATAAAATAGATAAAATTTCCTTTAAACAACAGTAATTTAATTCACTAAACCCATTATGAAAAGATACTTTCTTGATTTCCAATAACGCACTTCAGTTTTTATCAATGAATCGGAGTTTTTTCGCGATTTTTTTCCTCAGCCCCCTAATACTTACACGAAAACTTCTACGTTAAGTAAACATTAAATCCATGCAAATGAAGTGGAGGTTTATACCGGGTTAAATTGAACGATTGGCTCCCTTTTGTCAAAAAAATGTGGAATGTAGTTTTGTTCCTTTCAAATACCTTGTGTGAAGAAAATTAAAAATTATTCTTTTTGTATTGGCCAAACTGTGGGAATCCATTGTTCAGTCCGGAAGCAATAAAAAGTAACTGGAAGAAATGATTGGAAAAGTTTTTCATTTGCGAGATATGTTACATTTGTGTTTTGCAAATTTTCAATGATTTATCTTTTACACGACAAAGTTGCCTCTAAAATATTTGCTAATATAATTGAAAATTTGCCGAAATTGCAATTGGACCTTTATCAACTTGGACAGTGGATCCATCTACTCTCTAACAGAAAAGATTGGAAAAATTCGTGCTGTTTGCAGGACAGCAATCCATCTGGAACCATGAATCTATGTGCAAGCGGAATGTCTTCCATTGCAATAGGTTGATTGTGCTGAAAAAGATATTCGTCCAAAATTCTGCACCACATGTTAACTTGGAGCTGATACTGATTGTGTGATCTTCACAAGGCATAAGGATTAACATGAGACCAAGTATGCAAATTGGTACTGTTAAATATGCCATCATTGTGAATGTGGACTCTTTAACATTTCAAATTATGTGTAAATTTTGGATTACAATTATTCGAACATCCTGAAATGTTTTTGAATTCTCCCCTCAAAATTTCTAATCAAAACTGGGTGCCAAATACATCTCGCAAAAGATAAATCAATGAAAAATAGGAAAATAAAAAATGTGATATATTTCTCAAATGAAAAACTTTTCCAATCGTTTCTTTCAGTTACTTTTATTGCTTCCGGACTGGGTAATGGATTCCCACAGTTTGCCAATAAAAAATGAATAATTTTTAATTTGGTATTTGAAAGTAACAAAACTCACATTCCACATTTTTTGACAAAAGGAGCCAATCGTTCAATTTATCCCTCAATAAACCTTCACTCCATTTTCATGGATTTAATGCTTACTAAATGCAGAACTTTTCGTGTTAGTAGTGAATCTGTAGTCCGTAAGGGGACTGAGGAAAAAATTCGCGAAAAAACTCGGTTTCCTCGATAAAAACAAAAGTGCGTTATCGGACGTCCAGAAAGTATCTTTTAATTATGGTTTTAGTGAATTAAATTACTGTTTTTTTAAAGGACATTTTGTCTATTTTGTGATGGTATAATTATAATTTATTTATCTTTAATAGTTTTTGGGCAATCCTTTCTTATTCATTAAAAACATGACTACGTTAAAAAAACATAAAATTGGAAATAGCTCCTTTTCTTTTCGGAATCGGACCATACTTCAAATGAACTATTTTCTTGGAAATTATGTTTACAATCACCTCCTGAAGTTTGGCTACTTAGACCTGAATCACCCTGTATATATATATATCAAAGTAGCGATTCCGCATTAAGTCACATAAGGTACTAACAACTTTTCACATTCGTTACTTTGCATTTGTATCGACGATATAAAATAGGTTGAAAGTGCTTTATTTTTTATATCGACTTTAGAAAATAATGTTGACGTGATTCTTTTATCAATTCATTTGTCTTATAGAGTAGATTAGAAGAAAATATAATCGTTAAACTATAATTTATATTTCGTCAAATATATTCAAAAATATGCTTACATTTTCAAGCAAACTAGTATTATACATTTTTTTACACCAAAAATAATAGCAGATTTAAAATCAGCACCCCAAGAAACCCCAACGTGGTGAATAATATTGAAAACAAAAAATAATGATTTTTCCCAGTCTGGAAGAGAATAAAAATTTCTAAGCGAAAAAGTAATGTGACGTTTTGAAATTCAATATCTCCCCTTGAGATAATCCGATTTTTACGTCATTGAAATCTTTCAAAAGAAGAAAGACTCCTTTTTCTAACCATATAAATGACTATTGTATTATCTCAAAAGGTACTTGCGAAAAATGGTTATCCAAATAAAAATAAAATATAAACTTTTTTGCACATAACCTCGGTCCCAGAACACTTGGAAACGCCCCGATTGGAAGGATATGTGTCATATTAAGGCCTTTACAAATGTTTCACATGTTTTTTTGTGGCTAGTGTCGCAATTATAGCTACACAGGCGACTTTGCGAGGATCCATTATTAACAAAACGCTTCTGTCACAGAGATCACAATGCATACTGAAGAAAAGTAATGACATTAAAAATGATCCGTGGAATGACGGTGTAAGGTGTACATTGTAATGATGATATGGAATGACGAGAGTTGAATAGTAATGACATCACTGATAATGTCATTATTACTGACCATGTAGGGGCCGCTTTAAAATAGTAATGCAAATGGCGGAACTGTCGGGAATAATTCCTGCTTGTGTGATTTGAACTATTCCATCTAACTGAACGGGCTATAGTTATATAAACTATGTTTCTACTTCTAATAATTCCTACATTAAAAATAACAAATAAACTGATTTCAATTGAAATAAATTTTGATTCACACACACTAGCTCCTACGAATATATTCTACATAAATCCGAAGGTATATTTACGATACTGCTTTTTTTTTTCTTTTTTTTTAAAGTATGTAGTCATCACAGAAAATTAAAGGCTAACCATATATTACCATTACAAACCATAAAAAATACACACAAAAAAATTACCATTTTTTTACGATGTATCGACATCTGGGTCATTAGCGCCGACCATATTTTATTATCTTTGAAATAAATCAAATTTAAAGGAGTAATGTATACTGTACTAACATGAAATGATTAGCTAATTCCTATGTCAACATGGATAATTTTATCATTTCAGACCAATGAACTATTTCATTGCTTCTTAGTAACCAGATTATGCAAATTAATGAAGGAAGTGTATAGTGGAAGTGAAGAAACTTATGCCAGTGTGGGACCTTTTTCCTTGTATGTTGGTGTTCAGCCATCTGCTAATCCCATCACAACAACAACAGGCTTATTGTTAGCATATCTCACCTCAGACCGAATTACATTTTCAAAAGAAAATTGTTCAATGGGTTCAAATCAAAAAGTAAGTTTGAGACTTTCTTTCAAAATTAATAAAATGTTCTGCAGCCAGAAAATAGATAATAGTGTATGTTGGTTGGTAATATTTATTTATGAGTTAAAACTGTTAATTTATATGGTACTATGAAAGAGATATGTTGAGTGGCTTAATTTTGGGTGCTACAAGGATGAAATTGCAGTGCCTATAAATAGGCTCTGCTGTTAAAACAGATATTAGCAGTGAGAGCCATAGGACTCCCTTCCATAATTTAATCCATCTTAACTTCCTGGATAAGAAATATACAGAGAGAGAACAGCAAGGGAAGGGATGTTCCGATACCATGAAAGTATCGATACCTACTCATATGAGTAGTACTCAAATAATTTTTCGATACTACTCATACAAGTACTCCTAATGTATTGATACTTACTCATATCGATACTTTTTGATTTTTTTAAATGAAGCTTAAAAAAAGGACAATAATTTTGTGAGGGTAAAAATTAAAAGTGAAGTAATTAATTAACTAATTTTTATTTAATTAACAAAAATTATCTTATAAAAAGTATAAAAAAAAAACAAAAAAAACTATAGAATCAAGATAGCCCAAAAATGGTAACTGCTCTAGGTATTTTGGAGACAATCTGTTCCTTGTTTGCGACATTGTTGCTCCGGCTTTATAAAATAAGCACTCGCTTGGAACCGATGTTTACACTGCAATTAAATATTGCTGTGCATATTTGTACAGGCAAGGAAATACAAATTTCATATCATCCCAGTCTGCAAACGGGATGTTTTCAACGGAACTACTGGATTTGATAAATATAGAGAAACTTCTTTGCCCTGGTGAGAGTTTTTTCTTCTTGCATCCATGTGCCAAATCCTCATGATGATTCCAAAACTCATATTCGAGTGGTACAACCATAATTCTAAGTTTTTGAATAGCTCATGCAGAGATGTCTTGGAAGTGTAGGTTTTTAAACCTTGGGTCTAAAAGCTTAGCCACGGCTGCATGGTCTTGATTCAATCATCATATACCTTTCTTTCAGCTCACTCAATAAAACGTCCTTACATTCTTTAATGATAGTAGTGTTTGGTGTGATACTATTCAGTTCTGTAGTTAAGTAATTAAGCATTTGTATATTTTTGGAAATTGTTATATACTCTTGGCCAGATGCTTTTCTTGTTACGCATTGAAAAGGCTTCAATATGGCTGTAAACTCTTTCAATGTTTCCATTTCCACAACACTTGGCAAATTTAGAGCTACTACACTCTCGATTACAATATTCTCAACCTTAGGAATCGCTCTAACATAAAAAATGTTGAGTTCCATCTAGTTTTTGAGTCTGGAATAAGTTTTAAAACTGATTCGGTAGAAAAAATATTGCCCATTGGGATTTTTCGTAGCTTAGCCGCTTGTACAACACTGTTTTTATCCAATGAACAATTTCTCGTACTTTTATAACAGCTGATTTAACACAGGGTAACTTTAGTGCCTATTCAACTATGAGATTTATAGTATGCACAAAACTCAGCAATTTCTTTTTACCTAATGACATCCATATGGCAGACAACATTGAACTGGCATTATCTATTACAACTGGACTTACAGATTTTGGTAAGTAGAATGGCCCATTTTTTGATAATATCAAGAACATTTTCCTTTATGTAATCAGCTATATATATATCATTCATTTAATGCACGACTTGCAAGATAATACATACACATTTTACCAGTTTCTACAAAAAGTACTGTGGCGCCCATGAATCCCACTTCATTCATTGTCTCTGTCCATATACCTCGCGTTAGACAGTATTTGTCTATTTTGGATAAACTGGACGTATATATAGCAACATGGATCACCAACATGATGTTAAACTATAATAAAATATATATATAAAAAAAAACATATAGCAACACAAACTTCGTACTTTTCCGTAGTCAGTCTGATTCGATTCAATACCAAGTACTTTTGTTTCGATACCAAGTAAGTATTGCAAGAATTATTCGATGCTATTAGTACTTGGTATCGAATCAAAAGTATCGAGTGCCTACTCGTATTTACTAGTATCGGAACATCCCTAAGCAAGGGTACACAACAAAGATTTTACCATTGCCATTGATATTTGTTTTAATATATTGAAAATGCGATGAAAAGTATAATAAACATCTTAATATATTCTTCTATATTCTATTCTTTGTAAATTTCAGGCATATTCATACTTTTGGGTGTATGGTCCAAATAGAGAAGGTGTATGCTTAAATACTACTTTAAAATTTACACCGGCTGTGAGTCCAGCTTTTTTAATACCAGGTAATTTCTTTAGTTAATTTAAAGAAATATTATTGTCTTTATTTTTTTCCTGGAGCTAAAAAAATAAAGAAAATTTTGTGTTTCAATGAATTTGAGCATCTCTTTAGCTTTCAAAATATTTGTACTATATATATATATATATATATATATATATATATATATAGAATTAACCACCCAAAATTTAAAGCTATAATAGATTTTCTGGCCTTACTTTCAAGTCACAACTTCTATCCGAGTTTGCTTTTAATTAGTACTGAGCTGAGCGCAAGTTTTTAGATTTTGAAACAGTTTTGGCATTTCAAAAGTTATGCAATATTATCAAATTTGTGATGAGGATAATGGTTATGGTCACTTTCTGCAAACATAGTTCTCTTCTTCTCACCCAAAAACTCTAATGAGATGAAGATAGCTGTTACGGCAATAGAAAGTCAAGTAATGGTTGGGGTTCGGCTAGGAGAAAAACGTCAGATCTTCAGAAAAATCTATATTGCTAACGTTCTGGCATGCTCTTTGGCAGCCTTCTTCAGCACTAAATGCCTAGATGAAGGAGTTATCGTGGTGTTCCTACCTTACCTAGGAATTTACTGGCAAAGAAGGCTGCCAAAGAGCATGCTGAAACATTCACAATATAGATTATTCTGAAAATCTGACGTTTTTCTCTTAGCCGAACCCTAACCATTACTTGACTTTCTATTGCAGTCTATAATGAGAGTTCTATCTGTACATGTAGCAGCACATGGCATGGAGTTCTATCTGAGCATTGCTTCTTTATGCTAAAGCAAATTTATTCAAATAATTTGTTTTCTAAAACAACGAGGTACCATTTTAAAGCTTATTAAATAAGGCAACTTTTGAGGTAAACCTTTAAGTCTACAAATAGCTGATTAAGAAAATATTGAATAATTTAAGAGAACACTAAGAACAATAGTTCACATCTATTATGGCTGTTAGTGTAGCTCTTAATTTATATGACAATATTTCAATAACGGGTGTTGAATGTAGATTCTGGAAATGTGGTTATTGCTTACGATACAGTAATCAGAAATCAGGAACAGTTTTTCATAAAAAGAAGCATTAGTTTTGAAAATAGACAAAAGTTTGAGTAGCCCTGCTACATGTTCAGATACAACGCTTATTTTTGCGTCACTTAACTACAAATGACGTACAGAATAAACCCCTTATGTAATGACATCTCAATGCGGGACGCCCTGTATAATCCCAATGAAATCTGTGTATCAAGCCTCAAAAAACCTAAAAAAGGTAAAGGTTTTCATTATTATTATTATTATTGGATTATATTCATTTCAATTTTTCAATATATATATATATATATATATATATATATATATATATATATATATATGTGTACTAAAAGAATTGAAGTAGTTTCAACAATTACTCTAGACACATTGATCAAAGTTTAGTACTCGTCTATTGAATTAATGTGTACCATATGGCAAATGGTGCTCGTGGTATTTATACCTTATGGAAAAAAAAGAGTTAGGTCAGTGCTTGAATGTTGATTCTAGTATCAATGAAACCATCAACAATAATTCCTCCTTGCAAAAAATAAGGCAAAGAATGAAATTTGTTCATAATTTTAATGATTCCATATCTTTCAGTCCCATGTAACTAATTTAGTGTTAATTAAAATTATCGAATTACTTACTGGGCAAGCATTGTTGAAATTTAATGTGTTTTTGACAGAATTTTATATCTATGAGGTAGATAGCTAATTTTGTTTTAAAACTAAATGTAAATGTGTTTATATGAGGTTGTATTTTCTTTTATTTTTCAGATTATGATTGGAAATCAGGAAATTATTCTTCTTGGACTGAGTCTATTTGGATTGATATTAGTCTTGGGATGTTTTTAAAACCTTCTAGAAAGCAAGAATTTATCACATTATCAACTGGATTATTTGTTTCAATTGCATCATTTGCTTCAGTGTTTTGTCTGAATAAAAAATCAAAAAGCCTACTCTTTAAGCAGTTAGTATAATTGAAACTATTGTTTTACTTTTGACAGTATTACTACTGACTCATTGATACGTTTCTACTATTTATTCAGTAAGAAATCAATTAATGAACCAAATAAAAAGAATAAATGTAGGCAGGTTATTATTTGAAGTTTTAATATTTATGGTGTCGAGTTATTTAATTACATTTCCAAATATTTGTTGTGATTCAAATTTCAATGTAATAAATTATGTGGCTGGTCAATAAAAAACCTGAATTAACTAGATTGGTAAATTTGTTGATTAAACTTATCTTTGGTAATTTCACATCTTTTAAGATGTCTCATCTTGAGCTAAAACATTTATTTAACTAATCGTTCAAATGGTAACCTTTATGGATCAATGATAGTAGCAGGAAGATTTACTTCATACATTAGACTATATAAGGCTGATATTAAACTAGCTCATTTACTTTCTTTATTACCTTTTCAATTGAAGCTTGAGTCACTATAAAAATTGGAAATTAAATTAAGCAAGGAATTGTAGACCCCAAATCATCAGAAATAATGAAATTTCCCAAACTAACAAAAGAACAATACTTAAAACAAATGTTTATCGTCACAGTTATTGCCTTATTACTCTGAATGCCAAACCATCTGCAATTTTCAGCATCCTCAATGCTTCTAAAAAATTGAAAATGTCCAAAATAACATAAATAATAAAAGTTCGACTTGCAGGAACTGTGTCATCATAGCGTGATTCCGGTGTTGCCCTAGTGGCATTTGTAAAGGAATCGAAGCTGTTATTATTTTGTTTTAATCTTTAGTGAAAAAAAAAAAAAAAATTAAATCCGAGAAGAAAGATTCCTGGCACCACAAAAGGAAACTGACAGTATTCTAAGCGGAAATTACTCCTTCCGACTTCACAAAATTTGCTAGAGCAAATTCCTAGAGGAATCCAATGCAAATATGTTTCTTATTTTCTTACCTTGTTTTTATAAAATACTCATTTTACTGTTAAATGTCATTTAAAAAAATGAAAAATCAATTATAAACTGAAGTAAACAAAGAACAAAAACGAAACAGAGAAATGCTCAACTAAAAGATGGAATGGTATTTTGGTCCTTTCCAGGTAACAAGGTTTAGTGACCCCTGCCATATGGCTAGGCTATTTCTTTAACAGTTAATGTTTGGTAGTACAAAGTGATCTACTGTGTAGTGAGTAGTTCAGAGAAGGCCTGCTAGAGTCGCATGTATAACATATGGTACTTAGATTGTCATTCTTAAACAAAAGACACTAGGTAGTTTTCCAGTAGTTTGTGGTAGAATAAAGAGATGCTATTTACTATGTAATCTGTGCGAGTTATTTACACCTAATTACTAAACATGGTCTCAGGTGTTTTACGCGTCTTAAGAAAAGAATAAAGGACAATCATGTGAGCTGTGAATAATTGAGTATACCTTTTTGTGAATAGTTTTTTCAACATAAAACATAGAACAAATTTGTAATGCCAGGTCCTTTAGTTTTCGATGAGAACTTAGGCAATAACTGGAAAAATGGATAGAAAAATTCGACAATTACATGATTGCATCAGATAAAAATAAACTAAATGATGAAAAACGGAAAATAGGATTATTTTTTAATTATATTGGAGATGAAGGTCTTGATGTATATAATAAAATGATTTTTGAGAAAAATAAAAAAGATGTTGATGATGGTATCAGGACCCTGAAAGATGTTATTGATGGATTTGCAGCCTATTGTATTCCCATGATTAATGTTCCTATGGGAACTTATCAGTTTAATTGCATGAAGCAGAAGGGGATTCAGAATTTTGACCAGTACTTGACTGATTTGAAGAAACAAGCTGCAAAATGCCAGTTTACTTGCAGTTACTGCAACAAATCATATGCAGAAAGAATGATAAGAGATCATTTGGTGCTAAACTGTCCATATAAAGACCTTCAGAATAGTTTATTGAAAAAACCTGAACATACGTTGCTGGAGATTGGGAATGCTTACTGGACGTACGAACTAAGCGAGCGTTTCATGAAAGATCTGCATACGAGTCGAGATGAAGTTTTTGCTATGAATCGTACGCCACCAACGACTGATGGAATGGGAAGATTCACAACTAATATGAAGAAATGTCGATACTGTTCATATATGCATGGTGAACTACCAAAGAAATGCCCAGCCTATGGTAAAATATGTAATTTTTGCCAAGGTCTGAACCATTTCGCCAGATGTTGCAAAAGAAGGAAGTCAAAAACTACCTTTTATGAGAATCGTGCCAGGAGCTCGGGTAAGTTATGGATCATTATTAAATGGTTAATTAAAACATGAATTAAATATACAAATTCGGTACGTATCCATCTCGACCAACCCCTCTGTATAGCGGACACCTTTGGTTCTCCCAGAGGTGTCCGCTATAGAGAGGTTTCACTGTGTATATATGTATGTATATATATATATATATATATATATATATATATATATATATATATATATATATGGATATGAAAGGGTTGCTGATGACTTGGAGGAAAGGGTGACATTTGATTTGTAAAAGGTTACAGTTGACTTGGAAAAGGTTCAAATAGACTTGGAAATGCTATATATTCCTACACTTTACAATTACATATATTTAGAAGGTGTAGATCATTGTGGATCAATCATGTGTTGAATAAAACTACATTTTATGAGTAAAATGTAGTTTTATTCAACAAATGATTGAACCCCATTGATCTACACCTTCTTTAGCTAAACGGTCAACTATCTCTTCCCCAACAATTACATTTAGTATTTATTATTTTGAAAATTAACTTCTTTTTTTTTGTATCCATTCACAGATATTTATACGCAATTTTATTTTCAGGTCCCCTACTAACTGCTAGTGATGGCCTTAACAAATACTTGTGAAAACAATGTCTTTTAGGCAAGGAATTCTATCTATGTATGTAAATATATATATATACATAAATAAACAAATAAGTCAAATTTAGATTCAAAGCAGGATGTGATCTCACAATTATCTTTATCCTTACGCTACTGGGGCTCTCGGCTGGCAAGAGCTTAGGGACAGCCAGCCCCTTGCCAACCCCTGTGTACTGACTTAATCACGACGTGCTGGCCGCTTTTCCATTTTTTTTATTTAAAATTGTTTTGTGGGAATCATTTATTAATAACTATAGAAATTTGTAAACAATACTAGTTGATAGATGTCTGGAATTATTTTGTATTTATTAAAATATTGCCTACTTTATTCAATGTTTAAAAAAATATTATTTTTTAAGTTTGCTATTCATACTATTTTAAAGAATACTTCTGAATAATAGTAGGTAAATAAATCCTATCCCCATTACAACGTGGGATTTGTACCACCTATGGCTTGGGAAAAAAAAACAAACACTAAATATTGGATTCTAGAGTAAGTACTAGGTCCATAAATCATGGACAGATGGCTCCTATGAAAGCAACTGCAGTGGTCTAAATCCTTTCTGGACTGGAGTAAGCATGGACTTGTTACTCCCTCAGACGGCTCTGCCTTCAATCTGTCTCTCTCCTCAGACGGGGCTGTATTAGCCCCTAAATGCTCCAATTCTTGCTCTATATTACGCTCTGTAAGGCTTTTCCTAATTTATTTTGTTTCTCTTTCTTGACTTTAATTTACAAATTGCTGAGTTACCTCTTGTTTAAAATAAAAAGTATAATTATTAAATTAGCAATTGAAAATTTTAATAATAATTAATTTACACTAGAATTATTAGTTCCTTAAAATAAATTAATTTTTTTTAGATTTTTTGGTTCATTTATTAGTAATATATATTTTCTTTAGTTTGTACAGCAACCTTTATTTTTAAGGTTTGCATCACTTTTTGCTATTGAAATAAATCTTATTTCCCTTGAAACTACACACACACACACTTCCTGGAACTGAGGAAGGGCCAGGCTGCAATATTTCTTCTTCTGAGAAGTCTCACCCACATTACTCTTAATAAGCTGCACCAGAAATGCATGTCCCAATATATTGGTATTTCGTCATCTGTGCCAAAGCTGCTGATCATCAATATATTGGTAATCTGATTTATAAATGTGTATGTATACATTTTTATAACCATGAACTTTTTGTGTTATATATAAGTTGTTTGTTTTATGTGTATTTGTATAATTATTATTAATTTTAAAATAACGAATACTTTATAGTGTACATTTTCTGCATTCAATTATTAGAACATAATAAGTTTATCCATAGGTAAGATATTTTCCCAATTAACTTCTCCTTTTAGTCAACAAAATAACCTTCATCAAAGGTATTCACTTCACACAATTATTGTCAAGGTCATTATACCTTATAAAACCAACTAGCCAAATTTTGGGTAAAAGATTCAGAGATACTGTGACTATATGAGATGAATAGATGCAAATGCACTTCTATCCACTTTCATACATTTTTTACAAATCTGCAAAAACCTGAAAAGACTACCTAATAAAAACTATAATTCTTAATTAATAATTATTCTTAATTAAGTATTTCATGACAAATCAACTTCACTGGTCATTTGTCATTCCCATATTTCATTATCACATTAGCTAATTTATGTCTAATTATCTGTTAAATTTGGTCAAACCTCTTTGGTTTAATGTGGTGGATGTAAATTTTTTGGGAAGGAGTACATTTTTACTGGTCATAAAAGTATAAAATAATATAATATTAAAATAGAAAGTTCAATATTTAATATAGAAGTATACACTCAGCACACAAATAACTATGCATATGCACACATATATATATATATATATATATATATATATATATATATATATATATATATAAAGAAGGTAGTTTTAAGTTCTAAATTAATAATAATAATGTGGATGTGCTCACCCATAATTTACTTAAGTGATCATTTATAGTGTATTAATTTGAAATTTTTGTTTAATGATTTAGGCTTGAATTAACGTTAAGTAAAAATTTCACAATATTCGTTTTTCTTGAGAAAATGTTTATTTTTTTAATTTGTTTAAAACCACATCAACAGTTTGGCTATTAACACTAATAAATGTGTAAAAATACGATATACAAATCCTCATTTAACAATATTTTTTTACCTTTTATATTGTTGACCTAGGTTATTTTATTACTATTACTTGTGGCAGAGATTTTAATAAGAATGGTTGTATTTTGTACTGCTTTATGTTTTGTAACCTCTTTAGGGGCTCTTTTTGTTACACCGTAGCTCATTAAAACTTCATTTTTTTTATTACTTAGAAATTTGAATAATTTAATATGAACTAATAAGTATAAAAATTTAGAATACAGTATAGGATGTGATATTGATTTACATGGCTAATACCTAAGTTTAATTAAATAAAATAAATAGATTTGTATTATTATTGTTACTCTATTGAATATATTTGTTATTTATTAGTACTTTTTAATATTAATTCAGTTATCAAAATATTAACATTCCTATCAATATTAAACTTTTATTTATTATTGTTACTTCTTAATAATAAATTAATCCTATTAAATTATGCATGTATATGAAATTTCAAGGAAACTTAAATATTAATTAATTAAGATTATTGTAGTGAGAACAAATATTTTCTATTTTTATGTACCTATTTTATAAAGGATAAATTTGTGGGCCATTGGTATGGCAGCCTGAACTCATTTTTATTTTATTGTATTTGTGTAATTAGTTTTATAAACATTTTGATATGACTGGTTTAGTTTCTATCAATGGAGGCTATAAATTATATTCTGTGCTGTTCATTTATTTCAGTCTTATTCACCTTTTCTATTGACTCCCTATTAAACAGTTTGAATTGACTGAAACCTATGCTTTCGACCTTCAATAATTCTTTTAATATCCACTTAAATGAAAATAAAAAAGAACAAAGAAATGGTGAGTTTGTTTTTTTAGCAAACTAAAAAACAGTTTTGGGCAGCTCATTCCATTTCAATAAAAAACAAAAAATTCAATACATTTATAGTAGTTAATTTTGTATCTTATTTTCAAACAATTTTATTTTCACTATAAATCGATGCGTACGGATATAACACCCTTTTTAAAAAAGTCCGATTCGAAGGAACTGCATCATCTCAGCTCGTTTCTGTGCTGTATTCCTAGTGATATTTGGAAAGCTTAGAATAGAAATAAACAATTTTTTTTAGTATTTCGTGAAAAATGTCAACACCTACTCAAACATCTCGAAGAAAAGTGATATATTAGGCGTCACAAAGCATGTACAGGAAACTGACAGTAGGCAATACCAATATGTCCGGAAAACTAACAGTAATGGAAATTACTCTCCCAGCCTCTTGGACTTCTGCTTGGAAGGTTCTATTCCAAACGACCAAAAATACGTTCTCATTTTAAGTATCATGTTTTACTAGCAATTTTATTTGACTGTTAAAATTTAAATATAAACAAGTACTTTATGGCGATTAAAATTCCATTCTCTCGTGAGTTAAATCTTTTCTATAAAATAATAACTTCAGTTGTAGTAGTATAAGGTTATGTAGATGGGAGAATTAAAAACAAAAGGATGTGTATGCCATCATGATTGAACACAGCAACCATGATTAGCCAAAGCCACTCTAGAAGTAAATTAGAATATTTACAACTAAATACCAAGAACTAATGCGAATCTACTGTTATTTTAAGGGTACTGATGCAGAGAAAGAATATTTTAGGCTGGTGACCCCATTCACCAACCTCGTTAAAATCCTCAAAAAGCTTGAATTCACCAAGACGTGGCTGGCGTTTTCCCCTTCTACGCAATAAAACAAAACCATTAGTTATAGGCACTTATTTCTAGGATTGACATAAAAACTTACTTCAGAAGCTGTACGAAGAACCCATAACTGTTCATAAAACACATTTTTTTTCCTAGTGTTTCCCTAACTCCAAACGCTACCATAATTTGAATATCTTCTGGTCCCTTTGAAGGGTCATCCTTATTTGTGTTTCATCAGTTGATCATATTCCGTAAATATACCAATGTCTAAGAATATAGACTTTATAGTATTAAAACAAAAAAGAATTTCAAAAAATAAAAACATAATTTAAAAATTAAAAAAGAATGAATGTCATTATTTATTGACAGGACAGGGTGAGTTAAAAATTAAGAAATTAAAATCTATCAATTGTTTTAAATATGATATAATAGCTTGGTTAATGGTAATTTATATAATGTTGTTTAAATGGTATTCCTGCAGTAGGGTAAACCAGACAGTTATCGACACCCCAAACTTTAACTTGAAGAAATAAGTGAACTAGTCCTAATTTCATTTTAAGAAATACAGGAAACTAATGTTTGAAGGGTCCTCTAAATCATCTATGATATACCTGATTGAAAAACCAACCACAGGGAAGGCTTTAAAATTAATACCTCCAAGACTTGAGTTAAGGGCCAGTTAATGGCTACAAGGTTATGATTTCCTGAAGGATTTTCATTCTATTTTTTTGTTCCTACTCTCATCCTACATTTATTGCAATAAAGTTAAGTACTTTATATTGTTTGTTAATGTATAATTTAAGTGTCTTGAGTGGTTTTAAATTAAAATAATCAATTTAAATATTATTATAAAGGGGTGACAATACCTGGTCATTTTTTTCCAAAGTATTTTGTTATTGACACCCCATGTCAATAACTAAATTATGATTTTTTTTAAAATATTGATGGTTTTGATTTTTTAATTTTAATAATTTAATCTTCCTGATTAATCGGCAATGTTTTTTTTTAACTTTAATTCGAGTGTAACTAGTTATTGACATGGGGTGTCAATTACTAGTTTTTGGGTTCAATCACTAGTTATTGACACTGTCAGTTCCTAATAACAAAGTTTCTATTGTGTCTATAACAGGTGTTAGTATTTCTATGAAACTCAGTTATAGCCAGAAGGATTTAGAGAATGCCTTGAAGGCCGTAAAGGATGGCTCCTCCATTAAATCGGCGTCCAAACGATTTAATCAAATCTGCACTTCAGATTAAGCGACAAATTTGTAAAATCATTGTTTGGACTACGGTAAATTCTTTCGGATAAAGACAAACTAACTCTAGTTGCTTGGATAGAAAAATGTGCCAAAAAGGGATTCTTGAGGAAGAAAAATGACATTTTGCAATCCCTAAAAGAATTTATTGAATTTAAAAGTATGAGCCCTCCCTTTAAAGGTAATTGTCCTGGTGTTGGCTGGTACAAGGCTTTCTTACAAAGGCACCCCTGCATACAGAAAGGATTTCCGAAGCCGTTACTTGGGCCAGCTCATATGTTTCTGAAGCTAATATTTGAAAGTGGTTAGAGATCGTCATTTCAAAACCAAATGAAGATACCATAGGACTTCAAGAAGGTACTGAAAGTCATACTACACCTGAAACTATGCCTGCCACATATTTATTATTAACAACAACTCCTCCTGGATATCCAAAGGGAATCAGTTTGGTCCATTTGGCAACGAAAGGCTGCCCTTGGCTTAAGTGCTATACTGGCCAGAATCTCCGAAAAGAAACATTCAAATTATTCATTTGCCACATGTCATTCGTCACAAGTAAACAATGAAAACTAATGCTAGAAGAAAAAAGAAAAATTTCAGAAAAAAGGAATAAGAAAGGTTGGAGTGGGAAAACAACAGTAAAATTCCTAAAAGGGAAATTAAACAAACCAAACAAAGCCTATGTTTCAAATGTGGCAGTATTTGATTGTTCATTATGTTTAAAAGGATATATCATCATCAACATATCCCTGAAAGTGACGAGTCTGATGAATTTGTTTGTCCTGCGTGTTACATCCTGAAGTTTGGTGAAGATATAAATGAAGATGATGAAATGTAAATTAATTATTTTATTTCATGTTACATAATACCTACCAGCATTTTTTATCTATTTATTTTTAATTTTTTTTTTACTAGTTATATTCATAATGTTAAAAAAAGAAGAAATATTTTAATTGTTTTTTATATTACATTAAAGTTTATGATATGTTTGTGATATTATTTCCTTATAATGACCTATTATAACATAAGAAAAAAAATGTTAAGAGTACAAGGGGTGTCAATAACTGTAGTGTCAATAACCCATCCACAGGGTCTCAATAACTAGTTTTTGCACTTTTTACCATAATTATTGCCATATGTTAAAATGTATTGAACTTTTGAAAGAAACCCACACTTGAATCTTTCAAAGGATAGATAAATAGGAGCTATAGCAAGTTTCAGTTTGATCCCTTCATAAGAAGTATTTTTTTTTTAATTTCGCCGCAGAAATGTAGTCTTAAGGGTGTCAATAACTGTCCGGTTTACCCTATCTAATAATTAATATGCTATTTTAGCACTCCTGAAGATGGACAAATAGTCCGAAAACGTCGAGATCATGTAATAAAAGTATTTTGTGAGCTTTGAAGGGTTATTCCTCACCTTGGTTTGTATTAAAAAAGAAGTTTTATAAGCTTGGCCCGAAGTCCAGAATGAGAAATGAGAAGAGATGAGCAATAGATCTTCATTTATTTTAATGTCATCTTGTGGAACCAGGAAGGTGAAATGGGCTTCACTTTACGGGTATCTAAAGTCATGCGGGTTGCCATATTGTAAGGGTTAATGAATTTCACTCATTTAAATAAATAAATTAAAAATGTAAAGTTTAAAATGGTTCGAAGACAAAATTTTCAAATCAGATCATCACAATTTCATTACCACATCCATTTTTTTCAATCTTTCTCACTCTCAAATAACCATTGAGATTAAATAATAGTTAAAAGAAATGACATACAGGAAGAATGAGTAATCAAGCCATTAATCCACGTTTAACTTTAAATAAATTTGAATTTTATTTTGTTATCAACAAAGTTCAATAAAGCATTTTTTAAAATACTATCCCTGAAACTCAGAATTGCATTCCAGTTACAAATATATCCTAAAAATAAATGTTTCAATTTAAAAAGAAGAGTTAAAATACTCAACTCAAGGAAGCAGTTTAAATATGCATAAATGACATGGAGTGTCCATTGCCATGGGTTTTCCCTCATTTTGACAAGAAATAATAAACTAAAATAAGTAAGTTCAAATTTTAACAATATGTCCTGTATGATAATATAGATAGAAATGGTAAAACATAATTAACATTAAAAATAAGTAATATACCAGATAAATTAATGCTTTTTATAAAAAATAAAATACAATAGAACAATCACATGTATATTAAATAATAACAAACCATGTAAGCATGCCAAGACTTATCCTATAATTACAGCCTGATTGTCAGTATTAATATGGCATTTTATCACGATTTCCATAATCTTCTGGAACAGTCCTTAATCAAATCTTGTCTTAGTTAAATATCATATGTTCGTTTATGTGTGCATACACACGTGTGTTATACATCAACATACAGATTCTAATAAACATTCATTTTTCACCTTATTTAGGTTCATTTTAAGGCACAATAAAATTGTAAACTCTTTGCTTTTCAACATTATTTTTTCTCTTTTACTTCTACACAAAAACATTTTAAGCCTTGTTTAAAAATTTTAAGAGGCACAGTGCTATGATCAAGGATAGTCTTAATTGAGCCATTAAATTAGCAGTAGAACTTCACATTTCCTTGGGAATACAGTAGGATTGTTAGATAAGAAGTGATACTAATGAGATCCTAAAGAAGGGCAATGTAAGTGTTACCTAAAAAATAACAAAATGAAAGTTTTATTAATTTATGGGCCTATGGCAGGGGTAGGAAGTAAAGCATAAATCCTCTCTCACTCATATTCTCTTTGTCTCTCTGTCTATATATATGTGTTTGTTAATATATATTCCCCCCCCCCCAAATGGAATAGCACAATATCAAACTAACAACTATCAATTTTGATTTTCGGAAAATTGGCAAAAAGAAAAAAAAAAAAGAAAATATTTCTAGTTCAAATTTGTATTATTATTTTTTTGGTTTTTAAAATAATAGTTGGAGAGCTTATAATACTTCTGAGGACCATAGAATATACACACATGTTAGTGTGTACACACACATACCAACATTTCATAATTTTTTAAAAGTTCTACTTTTTAACTATTCAGGCAAGTATATTTAAAAGTATATTTTTTCTACTAGGATATTAAAAAAATAACCACATTTTGGTTCTATGTATAAAAAATTATAAAAAGAACTTCTTTAAGGACCAATTTCAAGCTCTTTAAAAAGTAAGTTTCAATAGAATACGAGTTCAGTCAATTAACATCAGAGCATTGTTTTCTTTCTTCTTCAACTTTTTGCCTAGTTCTATTAAAAGCCTCCGTTTTTACAAAGTCCACTTCTTTGTAAACAGTACTCCTTGATATTTCTGTGGATGATGGATTTCCACTATCACTTGAATCAAGATCTAAATCTAAATACTGGATTTCTATGTTTTTTGAGTTTCCCCTAGAATGAAGAGCAGAAAACCGGGAATTATCTTGATGATTTGAAACCTGAAAAAAAAAAAAAAATATAATTTCTAAAAGTTCTGTTAGGTGCACTTATATAACAAAACATACTATGAAAATATATCATACCTCATCAATTTCACTACCTCTTCCTTCAATATCAGAGGTTTCAGAATATGTTCTTGAGCTAGGAGAATGGCGTTCATGGAAATTGTTAAATTCTGACCTTCCAACAGGAGGAGGGCCAAGTTTGATAGGTACACCTGAAGACAACAAATTTATTATTTTAACTACAACAAGTAGTTTTTTAGGGGTATAATGCACCTTTTGTAACAAATCAAGCTGTAGATGAATTTCATACGATTTTTTTATCTATTTAGGGACAAAATTACCCACAAAAAAAAAAAAAAGAAGACGTTACAGAAAATAAACTTAAAAAAAATATCAATAGAATATATATAGCCAAATAACTGGGCTAGTTTTCTACACATGAATTCTGCTTATCATAATTCTTATATTGATCTATCATGGCACAATGATGTACATTTTGTTGGTGTTAGTGTCTTTGACAGACAAGCATCTGTTGTTAAATAACATGAATATTTTAAGAAGGCCACTCGGAATGGCCTTTTCTCTTATACCTGTCCAAGACCATGCAAATATTTCAGTAACTATTCCCGTTGTGTTCTAATATTTCTTGCCCATTGTTTAAACATTTATTCCTTTGGATTATAATTTTTTATGATTCCTAATTTACCTTGAAGAGATTTAAGGGTGGTATGTCCATATGGGTAAATCATAATTAATAAAATACAAAATGAAAAGTTAAGGTCAACAAAATTAAAGAAAAACAACTAAGTTGGGGTCTTCCCATGGTCTAGTGGCTAAGGCCGTAAAAAACCCCAAAAAAGTCCGAATAATTAGAAGAAGAAATTGTTATTGTATAATTATGTATGTGTCCAGTATTAAATTGAAAATGTTTTAAGAATTGAAAATTAACTTTTATTAGGAATTGAATGTTTTTTTGTTTTGTGTTTTAGCACTTTCCTCCAAAGGAAAGAAGCTATTTTAAATTATTTTGAGCTTGCAGCTTTACATGGTGTCTTAATTTTTTAAATAAGACCCACAATAATTTAGTTTAATAAATATTTGTATGAAAGAGTACTCTAAGACTGATAAAATCATCTCCTACTCTAATAACCACTTAATGTAAATATTCTTACTTTCATCTTTAATCCTCGATGACTGTGCTGGTTTTAAGTTCCGAAGTTGATTAAGGTCGACATTTGGTTGATGAGGAGATGGCTCATTAGAGACAGAATCAGATGGCTTCCTTCCTGGTTTTAGGTCTCGATTAACTACTGGAGGATTGGTAGAATAAACTGGGCTTGAGACATTTGAATAATGTGCACTAGACACATCAGAATGAGGGGAGTTTGGGTCATCTCCTGACAGAGAAACAGGAAAATCATAACGAAAAAAACAATCATTTGATGGTGCAGCGTTTGAATAGCAATGTCTTCTTGGAGCAGGAACTGGATCTAAATCTAATTCCCCATTTAAATGGTGGGACCGTGGAAAATCGTACATGTCATTAACAACATGCTCTGTTCTTTGCACTTCTTTGGGGCTCGAATCTTCAATATTTAAGTACGTATGACTATTTGAAGAATCATGAACCAATAAATGATGAGGCTTAGGAGGACGAGGAGGTGCTATAGGCTTCTTGTATTTCCGAATGCCTGGATTAAAAGATGGTTTAGTAGAATCCTCTAAAGAGCTGTCCGATGGATGAGGAAATGTTTCCCAGTTAACGGAGGGTCTATTGTTAGACCACTCTTCATCAGTAAAAACACTTTCAACATCTGTGCCTGGGCTTTGTAAAGGAGGTGTTCCTGATTCAGAAGCTCGTAATTCTAAGTCACTAGGGGGTTTAAGACGTCTTGGAGAATCATAGAAGTCATCAGACAGAATACTAGATGAATTAATAGGCTTTCCTGTAATACATTCACTAATAGGTATGTAGGGCCCAGAAGCTGTGCTAGTTGGTGACACAGGTGGAGAATCAACAACCTGAGGATGAATTTCTGTAATAGTATTGCTTTCCTCAGGAGCATATGGAAAAGCTGAAAATAGAAATTTACTTATTAGGAACAAGCAAATATATTTCTTTAAGATAAGTAAATTGGTTTATTCTTTAAATTCCAAGGATTTCTTCTTTGTAGAATCATACTCATACAAATAGTTGAAAACATTCCATATTAACTATGCGAACAAAGAAATACTTTAACATACCACCAGAAAAAGAAAATTTTATGTTTTTGATTTCTCATATATCCTTGAGCTTTGAGATTTAGGGGCCAATGAATTAACACTTTCTGGACGGTGGGCTTCTATAGCAGAGAGCCATGACTGGCTGACAGTGGCCTTCTCCAGCAGCCAGCACAGAGCCGTGACTGGCTGACGGTGGGCTTCTCTTGCAGCCACCTCACTCTTTATCCTATAAGGACGGTGGCTTCTTTTCTTTTGCTGTATTTAGTTCTATAAGTTTGAATTTTTGTATAAATCTGTATTTGTTGTATTTTAGAAAGAGCAAATCCCTGTTGTTGCGAAGCTAGAAAATTCAATTAAAAAAAATAAGGACGGTGGGCTTCTCCAGTTCTTTTAGACTATTAGTGAGATTTCTTAGTAGACATGTTTGGGACTTCTCAAAAGAAGATGATTCATCGCAGCCCGGCCCTTCCCTAGCTCCAGGAAGTAATATTGAAGAGTATTCTAGGATTTGGACAAAGACGGTAGGCTTTTTCCGAAGCGTAAACAACGTAATTTGTTGCGGAAGCATCACACTTTCCAGGGATATAAGTTTTCTACCAGTAGTACAAAGGTGTTACTTGTAAAGGTTTCTGCACTAATTAAAGATTATATACATAGTACTAATACAAGAACAAGAATTTAAAAAAGAAAATAATAAGACAATTGTCGGACGCGCGTGGAAGGGAGCTAGTTAGTAGTCATCAGGAGCGACTGTCACCAGGTACCCTCGGTCATACGACTCCCGCCGTCTCTATAGGGTTAAGAAATTTAAGCCATTTTTTTTATCACCCAAATTTTTAGATACTATTGAGAAGTAGGATATCCTATGGGAGGGTGGCTAGTGTTTCGGATTCTCATGTAGATGTGAGTTCGAATCCTGCTTATATTAAGTTAAGTTTTTCTGCCCAATGCACCTTTAGGAGCTGAGGAATAAAATAAAATAGGTTTAAAATGCTTTATTTTATTTCTCGAGTTTGGAAAATGATATCGACATGATTTTTTCACCAATTGGTTTGTTTTAGAGAGTAGATTAAAGGAAAAATACAATCGTTAAACAATAATTTTATATTGTCAAATAAATTTTAAAAAAAATGTTTATTTTTTCAAGTAAACTAGCATTATAAATTTGTTCATGCCAAAAATAATAGCAGATTTAAAATTAAAATAAAATAAGCACCCCAAGAAACTCTAATGTAGTAAATCTCATCAGAAACAAGAAACTATAATTTTTCCCAGTCCGGAAGAGCCTAAAAAATAAACGTTATAGTTTGAAATTCAATATCTTGCCTTGAGATAATCCGACTTTTACATCCTTTGGCTCTTCGAAAAGAAGAGAGCTTTCTTTGTATAACCACATAAATAACTATTGTATTATCTCAGAAGGTACTTGTAAGAAATGGTTCTCAAAATAAAAATAAAATGTAAACTTTTAACATAACGTTGGATTCCAGAACATATAGAAACATCCGAATCAGAAGAAAGTGTGTAACTTTAGAGCCTTTGTCGACCTTCAAAATTTGGGTTGAATCGGGTAAATATTCTTTGAAATATGGGTGGATGTTTAAATCTTTAACAACAGTTTAAAGGTCCACAGGCTAAGCGAAAATACTCGCTATTTTTTTACTATTATTTTTTTTAATCTTCCCAAAATCTGAATAGGTTTTTTTTTAATCTGACATCCGTTTTAATCAAAATGAATTCTCCCCTTGTAAGAAAGAAGCTAAGTCCTAATTCAGCTAATTGATTGGAAGCCAAGTCCTGGGGACTGTAAACAAATATGTCTGATCAGCGAGCTTAGCGAAATTAGCTCGTTGGCAGCCAGACCCTAGGAATTGTGAGTGTGTCATCTATTGGTCAAATCAGACAGAGGATGGTTTGCTATCAAAAATTATTAATTTATATCCTTGATTTATTCCCTTGACTATTCCAAAAATTTCAGCTCAATTTCATCAATAAAATGGTCGATAAATTCTATACAGAAAAAAAGTCAAGCGGAAAGAAATCTTGTGATTAATAAATTCTGCTAACACAACAGCACTTTTATCCATCACTTAAAATTAGAAACTGTGTAGTCTGGACAAAAATAAATAAATAAAATAAAGCAGACAAAATATATTTGATTAAGATTTTTTTGTGAAAACTAAGAAAACAGATCGTGGCCAAAAAGGATTCAGTTCAGTTAGCAGACCGGCATAAAACACTTAAAGGGTTATCGATACAATCTACAAAATAGTATGATGGAGAAAAACCTGATAGCATTTTAGATTTCAGTGATCAAAAAAACACATAAAACTAGCAACATTAGAAACCATTTTTTCTGTTAACCAATGTATTAAGAGAAAAGTTTACATATTTATTTCTGTAATTTATTTAATATAACAAGTATTAAAACATATTTTGAAAGACGAACATATTTGCTGTCTTTGCATTAAATATATCTAAGTTGAATACCTAGATTTTTATTCATCAATTTTAATAAGAGAACGATAGGGTGAAATTGACATGTTCAATTGTCATTTGAAGTTAGAGCTAGAGTAACCATTTTTGCTAACAAATAAATTGCCAATAGAAATAAATGAAGTGGTATGGTCAATTTAAACAACAGTTAATAACAATCTATAATAAAACCTTATTCGACAGACAAATGTTCATAAAAAGAATTTTCTTAACTTTAATAGGCAGAGAATAAAATGTTTCCACACCATGTACCTTAAGCAAAAAGTAACCTTCTAGATTACATATTCTAAAAAAAAAAAAAAAAAAAAAAAAAAAATAATATATATATATATATATATTTTTTATTGATAATTTACAATCTGTACAAGTATCTACAAATTTGTTCATACAATAGCAACACACTGGATAAGATGGGGGGGGGGGGGGAGAAGGCAGATGTTACTGCTACTACCAATGACTGTTATGGTATTACCTGGTTGACCTATACACACTATATACTATGGCAACCATCGAGGAAGAAACAACTATGACCTAGCTGACGAAGATGGAGATGAACCCATCGAAATATTCCAGGAAGAAGCGAGGAGGAGTACCAACGCTGGAGAAAAATTCCGTTCCATCCAAAAATATCATCCCAGCGACGAAAAATAACATCAAATATATAAAACCTTATGGCGAGGAAAATAGAAGAAGAAAAAAGATGCAATATCATCAGTGCTACTAACGGACAGTATCCCAACTACACCAGGAAGCTTCAACACCATTGGTCTGCCGATACTGGGGCTAGAGAGGAGAAAGGGCGCCCAGATCAAGAAAAATGTCATTCCCTCGGCAGCCACCGAGAAAGAAACAACTATGACCAGGCTGACGAAGATGGAAATGAACCCATCAAAATATTCCAGGAAGAAGTGAGGAGGAGTACCACCGCTGGATAAAATGCCGTTCCATCCAAAAATATCATCCCAGCGACAAAAAATAACATAAAACACAAAAAAACTATATACAATATTTACACTATTTTCTTGTTATAAGTTGTCTCGTGGCCAATGGCGGAGGAGGCGGCGAGGAGGATTAAAATAAAATAGAAAATGTTATTGAGGACAGTATTGTTTGATATTACATGTAATCAATCTACACTATTATGGTTCAATGATGAGGGTATACATTTTATTATTTAGATTATTTGAAAGATTAAAGGAATATTGAAAGTAGTATAAATAATTAATTTATTTAAATTACATGGAATTTAAGGCTTGATAATGATGCTCAAAATACAAGACAATAATGGAGTAAGTATTTTTTTAATGAAACAGCACTCAATTCTATTTGTTTATTGTAACTTAAGGGCAATTGGCTTTCACCTAAAACTCACTAATTTTGTTTACTTTATTTTAACTGAAATTTACAAAGGTGATTACGTTAAAATTATAGATCCAATGAAAAAGCGTACGTAAGGTTATTACTACTTATTGCCAATCATTATAATAGAAATGATCAATAACTGACATAATTTATATATCCTGTTTGACTATGTCAATGTAACTGATTATATGCTTACAAGTAGGTTCATCTTGAGCAAAAGCCTTGAGTCCACATACATGGCAAACACAGTCTACCCACTTATTCATGTCAGCCTCAGTCTCAGCAGCTAAGTAATATGTTCGTTTTGGGGTTCGAACATCAAACATATGTCTATATTTATGCTTACTGCTTTCAAATTCCAAACCAGCATCAACCTGAAATATTTACAATTAATTTACATAATATATTGATGTTAATAGAACCAAAACAAAAAAAAAAGTAAAATAAGGCAAGCTCTAAAGTAGCACTAGACTTTCATGTCCTACTACATTCTGGCATATATCACCAGCGGTGCGGTTTCTTAAACCACAAATTTTTGGCAGGCCATGGGGAGTCCTCCCCATTGGTGGCTATTATTTTTATGGAGGATTTCAAACAGAGGGTAATGGAGAAGGACGGATTAAGACCAAAGCTTTGGGTTAGATATGTTGACAACGACTGTTCGGACTACAAGCATGGCCACAGCAAAATGTCGGCTGTAGCAAGACATAACAGGAGTGCGGAGGGAAGATGCTTTTTGACCAGGTTGGCGAAGGAGTGTCACCTCGATCGCCGTTTGATATGGGAGGCTATCAAAATTCGGAAGAGGCACGGTAATTTCAATAAGAATGATGGATGGAAATTACCTAGGGCATGGATATTGGCTAGAGCAGGTAGAAGAGGTCAGGACGTTGACCCCCGAAGGATTAGCGAGCAGGAGTTTGACCCAGAATGGATTAACAGGCAGCAGGTATATAAGGGCCAAGAGTACGAGTACCAACAAAATTTTGCTTTAAGATAACAAACAAGCATCATGTACCATCTGAGGAAGCTGGCTGTAATGCTGGGGAAAATTTGTGGTTTAAGAAATTGCACCGCTGGTGATATATGCCAGAATGTAGTAGCAGATGAATTCACCAAGCAGCAAAGTTTAAAAGATAATAGACTTTCATCATGTCTAATGAAGTAATAAGAAATATTTTTGAAAATATTGCTCAAATCAAAAATTAAAATATCATACTATCCAGACTTGCAGTAAGCCTAGAGAATCTATTTAAAATATTAGATCTATTAGCAAAATAATTATTTATTAACATTTACTCATGCAATACAATATAAGTATAAGTTAACAGGCGATATAAAATAAGCAATCAAAACAAGAAAAAAAAATGTTGGCCTACAAGTGAAAAACATTAAATCAAGACTTTGACTTTGTAGTTTTGATGAAACCACTTTGGAGAAAAAACACTGTGGATTATTTACAACAATGTACTTTCATTTTTAAGAAAAGTATAAGTTAATAAACAATATAAAATATGATAAAAAATCATAAATAAGAAAAAAGAATGAGAAAAAAAAATCAAGCATAAGATGGTAGTTTCCAGGGTTAGGTTATTGTAAACAATTCAGGGTTTACTTAGGTCTAAATTTATTTAAATTTTAACGTCCATTTATTATTAACTACGAATTTTAGGACGGGTTATCTATAGGTTACCACCCTTTTCTAGCCAGGATAGGGGTGATGCCTTTTCTTTTTTTTTGAAAGAAAAGCCACCGCCCCTAGTGGGAATCAAACCCACGACCTTTGGCACGGAGTGTTAAGAGCTCACGCCTTACCACTCACGGGTACCGGGTCTAGGTCTAAATTAAAAGTAAAATATTTGACAGTTAAGTTTTTATTTAGGTAGTGACTTCGTAAACTAACAAAGAAACCTTTGGAATTATGAAGGTAAATCTGGTTTCAGTGATAAGTAGAAAGTACTGTTATTAAATAATTATACTGTAATTTCATAATTTATTGAAAGCCAATATTTTTTGGATTTGAAACAAACGTGTATGTAAAAATAGGGTACCACCATATAAACATAAACTATACATTTCTGTAGTGGTTAGAAATTAGTAATCCTCTTAGAAAAATGTAAATGTTAAATTACAAAAAATATAGAGAAAATAATATATCCTAAGATTTGATCATAGAAGATTTTCCTTCTTATAAGTAAGAGATAAGTGAAGAAATATAAGTATAACTGTTTTAACTCCTACAACACCTATTTCAAGAAAGAATATACAACAATTTATCTAAATTGAACCTGCCAGTGTCATTCATTAAACAAAATGGATTAAGTAATTCACAGTAATATTACAAAGAGAGGTTATAGAATTAAATCTTTATAAAATAATAATAATAAATTGTCCATTTTACCTGATCACATTGGTCTAAATCTATTTGACCTTTAAGAGTTCGACAGTTTCGGTCGGTATAATAATATAAATAATACTGTCCTGGTAGTTCTCCAGAATGCCTCAATACAAACCATCTCTTTCTCCACCTCTGAAATATACCATCAACTTATTGGAAGAAAATACAAGTTAATATATAATATATTATATAATAATATAATAATATACATAATAATATAATAATATATAATATAATATAATACAAATGTTTAAAAAATCAGTTTAAATGTACTTGGGCAGGTGCGTGCAAAATTTCACATATAAACTTTTGAGAAATGCAAATAAACAAATTTACTTATTACTGTTAGTTGTTCAAATGAACCAGTCACATGCCGCACAAGAGAAAATAGAAGTTTGAAAGTCGGTTTTGGAGAATAAAAAAGACAATCAACTGGAAGAAAGGACTTCTTATTGAAAACCCCCAAATAATCAAACTTCTACCATCTTCGGTGTGAACTTAAAAGTTCTTACCTGCTTCCAAAGCAATAATGTAGGTGAATATCTGTAAAGCCAGCCTTCATTAATGTTTCCATAAGTAGGAAAATACTTAAACATAATAAGCAACGACACTTAAAAAAAAAAAAAAAAAAAAAAAAAAAAAAAAAAAAAAAAAAAAAAAAAAAAAAAAACTTGGGAGGTAAGCTTGTTAATCAACTAAAAATGTACAGCGAACTGGCAAAATAAAATTCACAATAACTGTAGAGCAGCAACTTTTGGAATCCCTGGTGCAAAGGTTACAGCTAGCCAATAAATGAGACCTAACAAAAGCATTTCCTGTAGAGCAAAGAACCTATTTTGGTTCTGTGACTCATAGTTCAAACATTCAAAAATAACATTAGAACTCAATATTTACATTAATCAACTAGCCTGAAATATATTTACTACAAAATCTAAGCTGAAACACAAAACTGTATTTTAGTATATATATATATATGTATATGTATATGTATATGTATATATATATATATATATATATATATATATATATATATATATATATATATATACAAATTTTAACCACCATTATTTTCGGTCTCTAGGGGTTCTGAAACGTGAAATTTTCTAGTCGGCACTTCCGGATTGTTTCATGAGATCAACCTTATAAGCGGGGTTCCTCCCTATGAAGGGAGGGAGGAACCGCGCTAAAACATATCTCCTCTCAATGGAAAACATATTTCTGTACCTCAACCAGCCGTTATTCAGGCTATAATAAACACATGGGATGTACAGACAGAATGGTGAAATACATCAATTTTTTTAATATTTTTCTAGGCTCAAACTAAAGCAAATGAGTCGAGAAATGCAAAAATTTATTTATATATATATATATATTTGGAGTAAATATTTGCCGTCTTTGGTGGGTTAATATATCATTTTTGTTCAATGTGTTTCTAAAGTACCTGAATTGTATGGTCAAACCGATCAGTCACAAATGATGTGTATTGGTGTCTCCTCTTCGGCTCCACACCACCTGCTTTTGGGGCAGTTGACTATGTTAATCCATAAAGATGCTTGTTCAGGTTGCAATTCCCCGTGATTATCCCCATCGCTTTCTGAAGATATGCTTTGTTAAGAAGCCTTTCTGCCTCATAGTTGAAGTACAGCAGGAAAGATCACAAATACCTATGCCTGAAAGTCATAGGTATATGACAGCTCCTTTCCTAAGGCAACACTTGTGCCTCCCCCTCCCCCTTGGCATCCCATATACATACCATATTCTCGAACCAGTCTCCTCAGTCTTGGCACCATCTATGTAAATATCAAGCTCATTTGGTATACTCACTGATGTGGTCAGCTTAGATTTACATTTCACTCCAGTTCTAACTTTGAAGTCCCAACGGAAACCATATTCTGGGATTAAGCCTGTTGGAATACCTAATTCTTTTAATAATCTTGAAGATTTCTGAGTCATGCCTGCCCCTGAGGCATTCTAATCTCATCCAGAGAGGTCAACCTATTTGGTGTGGTTATGGCCATTCGTGCTAAATGCAAGTGTAGGGAAGATATGTTTAAGAGTGCCTCCAAGGCTAGTGTAGGGGTTGAACGCATTGCCCCACCTATAAGGAGGCACTCCTTTCTATGCATTCCATTAACCTGGTGGGTGCAAGGTAGACTTTCTCTTTATATGTTCCAAGCGTGCCTTCCAAATTAGCGTGTCCTAAGAGGAATAGTGTAGGCTTGCTTATTCATAATCATACAAATTATTAAGGATTACGGCGTGGAGACAAATGTATTTGTCTAAGCAGTGCTTAAATTTTAAATTGGAGTCACATGCTTCAAAATGGAATGAAGCCATTTATTGTAGGAGTCCTTCCATTCTAAAAATCAATAGTGTAGTAGGGGCCTCTTTCATCTAGTTCATTGATTAATGATGTTAACCCATTTCAGGGAAGATTTGAATAAGATACCTAAGAATAAACTATGCCGAGAGTCCAAGCCTGCACCAGCGCAAGGCCTTTCAATTAACAGATCTTCAGAAATATAAATAAATAAACGTGTAAAGAAATTAAAAAAAAAAAAAAAAAAAAAATACTTATGCCATTTGCTTTTTTTCTATTTTTAAATTTATTTTCAAAATGGCTGAATGTCATTAACCCTTAGAGGGCAGTTGACTGCTGTACAATTTGAGAGAGGCCATGCCCTGGCGCAGATGACTTCTGATCTGTTCTTGGTCTATCTAAGAGATTTTAGAGGAAATAATAGTTCCCTGTTTCACCACTATAATTCATGTAGGTGTCTTTTTATACTACATCTGGCTGGAAGACAAGCAATGACCTTCATCTTTCGGGCTGTATCTCGCCCTTTTCCGTATGCCCTTTTCCGTAATGCCTTCAAAATAATTCGCAAGAAATGCAACATAACATTGTACTCATTTCCCTTTTTCTAATAGTACCACGCACTAGAACTTTATTATATAAAAAATTATTTATAAAATAGTGTATTGATTGAAGCAGTGGGGGAACTAGTGTAAATTTCTAAATAATATAAATATGTGAATATTGTAAAGAGCGCAAATATTTATAGCTCTGTTGCTGCTGGCCAACAGCCTGCATCAAAAAGGACAATGGAAAAATAAAGGTACGTCACTCAGAAAAGAATACTGCACCCAGGGCAAGTATTGCGTTGCGGGCTTACACAAGGATCGATAGGTTAGATCAATTTGTTGCTCTAAATAATACAATTTTACAAAAGGCTAAATAATAAAACACAAATAAACAAGAGCTTCATCATATATTAAAAATCTGCTGTGTTATTAGCGATAGAACAGAAAAAGTATTGCTCGTAAAATTGATAGTTATCATATTTTATTTTCTATCTTTTCTGCAAAATTGGCAAATATTTGCCTTTTTATTGACAAGTTGCCTTCGGTACAAAATTTCAGTGGTTAGTCGTAGGCTCGGAACGGGACACTTGTGTCTCGTAAGAATTCCGGGACAAATGTGTCCCATAAACATCTATACAAATATATACATCTCACGAAGTCAAAAACAATTTTCTGAAGGTTATTGCTTAATATTTTTGTTACTGAAGGTTATATGATAACTATTTTGAAGCAGAAGTAGGATCAGATAACAAACAAATGAGTATTTGATAATGCAAAATACGTAACTACGTTATATTCTCAAACTTTACAAGTATTATATAGAGAAATCGTACGAACCAAGTTAAATATTAAAAAAAAATTGTTTGAACAAGTTTCAGCTTGTAACAAAGGGTAATGAATAAGTGAAACAAAGCAAAAATTAAAACTCTTTTTTTTTTTCTTAAAAAAATCTGAGTTAATTATTCGATTGGGCTTCATGGTCCATTTTAAAAAATTTAGGCAGTAACCCGGATTCCCTTCACTCTCTGCAAAAAACGTGTACACTTTTTTATCAGGCTGGGTACAGGGCACTGGTGTCCTGTACACTGATTTCGTTCATTAGTATATGTTACTTTCTAATAATCTCTCTGCATCTATAGGACAATTGAGATTTTTCTTTTTTTTTGCCTTGGTTAAGGGAGTTGGGCTATTTTGTCCTCCGTACCATAGTGAAAGCCAGTCCCGTACCAAAGGCAACGTGTTAACAAATTCTGTTTTATTCTTTAGAATGTTTATGCTCTCTTTAACTTTCTATTTGGCAATGGTTTTTTACCAGTAAACAATGCTTAAATTTTTAAGCCAAAATTGCAGTCATATTTTATTCTGTGGTCAACGAGTGCCATTTTATTCTCACCTTGATCTTTGTTTTTTGCATACTGTTTCAATCTTTGCTTACACTAAACTTTCCTTAATATGATTTGAAACAATTTTGGCAATGCATCTGATCAAACATTATATTTTGTATGTGTTTTTCATCATATATTTTGTTTGTTTGTGTTTTTCATCAACTTTATCTTTATATTACATCATCATTTTCATCAAAGAGTTTGTCAGGAAAAGAAATTGTAATTGTGAAGTTTAGGGGCTTCCTCACTGTTTTTTTTAACATAACGTGATTTGATACACTAAACACGAATCCGTCAAAAAAAAAAAAAGTCACTATCAACTAGGAAAAAAGTTATTAAGCACTGAAGTTCACTGATATGCGGATTAAGAAAGCTAACGTAATCAACTATATTTGTAAGCATGCGCATGCGCGGGTATGGAAAAGTCTGTAATAAAGAAGTCTAATTGACATTTATCATCACTTATTTATGCAGAAATACATGCTATGCGTTTCCACTCGCTATGCTTGCTCAAGAAGATATCAAAGCTCTAGTCAATCCAACTCACTAAAATTAATAGAATTCTATTAATTTTAGTGTAAGATTTGGATTGACTAGAGTTTTGATACCTTTTTGAGCGGTCGAAAACGCATAGCATGTATGCCCATAAGCGACAGGTTACGACAGGTGAGGAGGCCCTTCAAATTTAAATTATTTTTGAATAAATAATTTATCAACATTTCAAATAGAGTTCTTTGTTTCCCACTTTTACATCCCTGCACATGACGCCAGATTTTATAACCTGCATAACAGTGAACTTTAGTGCTTAATAAATTCTTTCCTAGTTGAGAACGATTTTTTTTTTCTTTTTTAATGGATTCATATTTAATGCATCAAAATACATTATAGCGAAAAATTTGAAAATAATCATTTTGGAGGATGCTAAACTGCAAATTTATCGATTTATTTGTATAATTATCTTCAATGATTGTTTATATTTACAATTCGCAACCTATTGCATTATGGGCATATGTGCTATGAGTTTCCGCTTGCTTCTATATATCTAACCTCTAGTCAATTCAACTCAGTATAATTAATAGAATTCTATTAATTTTTAGCGAGTTTTTAGCGAGCACAACAAGTGAGGAGGCCCTTAAAATTTATAATTGTTTTTCAGTAAATAATTTATCAACATTTCAAATGAGAGCTCTTTATTTTACAATTTTATGCGCATGTATTTTTTAATGCGCATATGCATGTTTATAAATATCGTTGTTTATGCTAGCTTTCCTAACCTGCATAACAGTGAACTTTAGTGCTTTATAACTTTTTCCCTAGTTGAGAGCGACTTTTTTGTTTTTTTAACGGATTCATGTTCTGTGCATTAGTATACGTAATAGAACAACATGTAAACAAATCAGTGAGGAGGCCCTTAAACTTTACAATTACCACAGAAATGTTGAATTAACGTTAAAAAATGTTTATTATAATAAATATGTTTGGTAGAACTGAAGTTTCGCGTCCTCAAAACCGATTTCTTTCAAATATTGTACAATAACGTATTTTGATGAAGTTCAGTGTTATGCGGGTTATGAGGGCTAATGTAAACAACTAAATTTGCCAACATGCTCATGCGCGGGTATGGAAAAGTCCATGGAAGGATGTCTAGGAGGATAAGAAGAATGTCTAGGACGACTTTTAGGCATACTTGCTATGCGTTTCCGCTCACTCAAGAAGATATCGAAACCCTAGTCAATATAACTCGCTAAAATTAATAGAATTCCATTAGTTTTAGCGAGTTGGATCGTAGTGAGCGGAAACGCATAGCACTTCTGACCATAAGCAGCAGGTGACGAGTGAGGATACCCTTAAAATTGACAATATTTTTGAATAAATGGTTTATGAACAATGAGAGGTCTCTGTTTCCCAATGTTACATATCTGTGTATGTGCATGTTTACAAATACGCTGTTTACGCCTACTTTTATAACCTTCCTAATAGTGAACTTTTGTGCTTAATAGCTTCTTTCCTAGTTGAAAGCGATTTTTTTTTTTTTTTTTTTTAACGTTTTCGTGTTTAGTGCATTAAAATAGGTTGTTGTGAAAAATGTTAAAGAAATCATTTGTGAGGACGCTAAACTTCAGTTTAGCTTACCATATGTTGTATTGTTTTCTAAATTATTTGCTCATTACTTCCTCGGGACAGTTATTATCTAAAAAAAATTGCTTTCAGGTTTTGATTTTATAATATATTTAGGACAAGTTCTCTTCACTGTTGTTAGTGATCCATTGTAAACCAAATTAGTTTTGGTCACCCTGAAGAGGCACTTAAACAGTTGTAAATATGTAAGGAAAAGAATAAAAAACAAGTGAAGTGTAATTTGACGTGTTATTGATATTCGAAAATAGTTTAAAATTTATATGGGCAGTTAGAACAATAATTATTCATTCTCCCTGAAAAAGTACTTTTTTTTTCCTCATAAAAGCTCTTTTGACTTCGTTAGTAGGCTAGGTTGTGAAACAAGTAGTTGTAATACAATTATGGAGCCCTTATACTCGTGTTTTATAACTATTGACCGACTAACGTTTTCAAAGTTAACATAACTATAATGAGATTGCTTTTCGAAAATGGGTTTCTTGGTATTTCACGGATAATACTGAGGTAGCAGCAAAATATTAAGAATAATGAGCTATTTTCAAGCCATTTCAAGGGATATAATATTACATACAGCAGGACACAACAAGGATAAAAATCCATTCCTTGCTTTACAGCAAATATTTCTAAAAAAATCGCTGACTGAGAAACTATACATATTTTGTCAATATCAGCAGAATGTTATCAACTTTTCTCTTAATAAACAATTATTATAATCGGTTCATCTTCACTTTGAGTCATCCTATTATCAATCAAGAGAGATAAAACCATAAGACCTAATCTAAAGGTTTTAGTTATCTTTCAGCATTGTAAAACTTTCAATAATATAAAACAAATGTAGTATTTATTTAATATAGCTAGCAAGCAACATAAAATACCCATATATTTACTTTACATCCGATAAGTAGATAACCATGATAAGAACTATTACGTACCATATATGTATATCTTTATAACTCAGATTCTTGAATGATCCCCAGTTTTATCGTTAATTGTCAATCTAAATCAGTAAATTTGATGACAGCTATTTTCAATAATTAACAATTCAATACACAATAAAACAAGTTTAGCAGCAAATTATTCTTTAATGGTAGACCAATACTCTCAAACAAATAATATAATAGATATTTTGATTCAATAACTAACCGGATTAGACATTAAAATTTGTAATAACCAACATAAAACTTTGCAAATATGCATTGGTCAAGTACAATTTACAATAAATAGATAACAAGTACATTAAAATGAATTAAGGTTTTGAACACATCTAAACACTATCCCAAAAAAATTGTAAGTTCAAAATTGTATCCTGCTATCAAAACCACATACTTTGTTTACTTCTGAATTTATGACATAATCACTTTGTAAAATAATAAAAATCAACTGAAATACAATATACTTTAAGTTACTTACTGCTCTCCAAATTCTTTTGGTCGGAGGAGATTTTGTCAACCATCCTTCATGAACTATTTCTAAATTATCAGATTTATGAGACATAATGAAATCACTTCACAAACGCACAGAGGCAATATCACAGTTGATAACAGCCCTAAAACCAATTTCAGTGCTGGCAGAGTAGTTAATCAAGCTAATAACATCGATGTCAAACATATAAAATACTGTCATTTTTTAAAAAAAAAACTCCAATTGTTCAATTGTTAAATTTCTAGTTAAAGATTAAAACCTACGAATTGTACAGTTTTTGCAGTCTTGCCAGCCTATGAGATAAGAGAAAGATAAAAAATAAAAATAAAAAAATAAAAAATAAACCGGCAATGACTATTAAACTTAATAGATTTTATAATTGCTATATTCTAAAAATGTTATTAGTTTTAGTCCAATGCGTAAACAATTCTATTGACAGTACGCGTTAATTTTTATATATATCTGTCAAATAATTTTTTTCAAGTCTAGAGTCCTTTATAGGTATATTCTTCCGCAGATTTTATGTAAGATGTATTATATTATAAAAAATGTACTACAAAAATAAACAAATTATCATACACTGGGAAACACATATGATAACACAAGGAGCCAAATAACGAATGAGTATTATAGGAGTTGATTCACTATCAACAGTTCGAGGAGACCCAGTGAGTCAGTCAGCCTTTGTATAGACAGTGACTACTTTATCCATGTTTCTCAAAATAAAGTCTGGATGATTCACTTTTTGATTCGATAGCCAATACTTTTGTTCCAAGCTTTTTCCGGGTAAATCACCATTCTATCACAAATATCATAGTCTCTATGCATTTTTACTTATGCACAATTCAAATTTAGTAATAATTTGAATAGTCAAATAAAGGTATTATAAATATTTGGTTGGAAAGCGGCATACAATGATTTTATAGAGGCACTTGGGGTTAACGTATTATTAAAATTGGTTTATTTATTTTCCTGGGGTCTCCCGTGGTCTAGTGGCTAGCGCGCTGGATTCATAAGCGGGAGATGGTGGGTTCGATCCCCACCGGCGCCAGAAATTTTCTCATCTCAGGGCTCGCTGAGAAAATTCCTGGTTGCACCCTGGATGTCGGCGCTAATAGCTACGATTTGTTGATGCGCCGTAAAAAAAAAAAAAAAAAAAAAAAAAAAAAAAAAAAAAAAATTATTTTTCTGGGCATATTCCTTAAAATAATTGGGTCTGTTACAGTAAAAAAAATATAAACTTTTTTACATACTATTATATGAATGGGGGCGAGGTTAGCTCAGTGGTAGAGCACTCGACTAATGAACTGGAGGACCAGGTTCAAAACCCGAGCGCGCACTAAAGATTTTTTCTTCTAGTGCTACCGTTCGAGGGTTGGATTTGGGGTCCCAGATCGTCCCTAGGCTCACCCAGCCTTTAATTAATTTAAATAATAATGGGTACCTTGACTCTAGCAGTCGAAGCAGCCAAGGGGAAAATCAGGCGGCCGGAGCATAGTATTGACCACACTATCTCCCTAGTGTGCCGTATGGTCAAGAATCAGATACCTCTACAGCATCTGCCCCTCTGGGCCCTTGTGGCCTGTTACGGGACTGATTTTGTTTTTATTATTATATTAATAATACAAATTTCATCTAGTATATAAACTAAGAAATAATAACACAAAAATATGTGACTCACAGGAATTGCCCCTTCTTAGCGCGTTTCCGTAACATTCTTATCCCTGGTGACATCTATAGTCCGACCGTAAACAAAAGAACCAGAAGGGGCGTGGCCGGAGGGGAGCTAGGCCATCCCCCACATGGGGTGAAGGCAGCGCGTGCGCACTATCTGGCTCTTTTCTTCGCGGCACACCTATAGGAAGCTTGGAATATATATAGTTAATATTATGTGAAAAATGTAAACACCTGCCTCTATTTTAGGGTGCAATAGTGTCTTAATTGGCTAACTATTCCAAGTTCTAGATTGTTAGTATTCCATAACCCCCCCCCCCCCCCCCCCCGAAATTCTTCTAGCTCCTCCCGAAATTATTTTCTAGATACGCCGATGATTTGGGCAAATTAGGAATTTAGATCCCGAGTAACCCCTGCCCTCTGCAGGTGAGCCTATTTTGGTGCCAAGTGAAAGGTGAGGTAGTCACTCCGTCCGAAGTACGGGGGATACCGGGAAAACGACTAACATTGCACGTCGCCCCTACCTGCCGTGCGTATACAAGAGAATATTAGGCTGTGATGCTCTGAAGCTATTTGGAGGGAAGTTTAAAGCAGATACTGCAGTCTAGGAAGGCGAACCCTAGAGCCGAAGCTACGGAGGAACACAGAAACTGCCTGGACCAGCAAGTCAGCGTAATAGGACCAGCAAAAGTCCGTCACGCAGGAGCTGCATAACTAAGCACTTTCCTCAGAATTTGGGTAGTGTAGACTGCTTTCCAGAACAATTTGCTTAAAATATCCTACATAAATAAAATAAAAACATGAATAGTTCTCTTTTAAATTTGTAATGAGTAACTGATCAATTATTAATTTGCTTCCAGAGTTATGTTTACACATGGTACCTACTACACTACGTAATAAATACAAAAAACCTCATATTATCGTATTTTGATCTAACGCAGGAACAGGATACAGTCCCTCTAGATACAAAGCGCTTCTTGCGGCGGCTTTGTGAACCTACGTCTGGCGGGCTTTTCTATTGAAATATATTACAAAGTAAACCCCCGCTTTCCGATTGACCGATTCAGCTCATTTTTACAACACTTCTTTCTCATGAGTTACCCACGACGTACACCGCGTTTCGTTTCAATACAGCAGAAATTTCGACCGGTATGAGTATATTAGGAATTTGGGTCCAGAGTAAACCCCCCCTTCTAATTAACCGATTTAGTTTATTTTTACAACACATATTTACCTGTGGATTACCACTACGAATACCGAGTTTCGTCAAAATATACCAAAAATCACGGCTGGTAGTGGCGAATTGGTATTGTGGGTCCGGAGTAAACCCCCCCTCCTAATCAACCGATTTAGTTTATTTTTACAACACATATTTACCTCTGGATTACCACTACGAATACCGAGTTTCGTCAAAATATACCAAAAATCACGGCTGGTAGTGGCGAATTGGTATTGTGGGTCCGGAGTAAACCCCCCCCCCCCCCCTCCAAATAACCCGAATTAGTTTATTTTTACAACCCATTTTTCTCTGTTGATTACCACCACGAATACCGAGTTTCGTCGAAATATACCAAAAATCACGGCTGGTAGTGGCGAATTGGTATTGTGGGTCCGGAGTAAACCCCCCCTCCTAATCAACCGATTTAGTTTATTTTTACAACACATATTTACCTGTGGATTACCACTACGAATACCGAGTTTCGTCGAAATATACCAAAAATCACGGCTGGTATTGGCGAATAGGTATTGTGGGTCCGGAGTAAACCCCCCCTCCTAATGAACCGATTTAGTTCATTTTTATATCTCACTTTTCTCTCTATATTACCACTACGAATACCAAGTTTCGTTGAAATATAACAAATATTACGGCTGACATGGTCAAATTAGTGTTTTGGGTTCGGGGTAAACCCCCCCCCTTCCGGTGGACCGACTTTGGTGGTAAACGAACTCGTTCAATCGTTTGCTAATTGAATGTTATATACCAAGTTTCGTGACGAAAAAACAAAAACTCTGGCCGCTATCGTGTTAACAGATATATATATATATATATATATATATATATATATATATATATATATATATACATATATATATATATATATATACATATATATATATATATATATATATATATATATAAATTTTAACGGGGGTCATTTTTGGTGTCTACTAGGTAGGATCAATAAAGATTTGAAGAAATTTTTCAAAAATTCCGTCATGAGTCCAACCTCAATAGCTACTTTCCTTCGGAGGAAAGTGCTAAAAAGTGGCCGGAGGAACAGAGCAGGGCTGCCACATCTCAGAGCCGGGCCCAGGACCAGATCACGGGCCCCAACTGCTCAGAGCCGGGCCCCTACTTCTCCGAGCCAGACTGAAAATTCTAGTACTTTGCTATCTATTAAATTCGTATCTATCAATCTATAAAAATTTAATGTCGTATGGGGTACTATTGATGAGCGAAATTTAAAAAAAAAATCAAAAAATGCGAGGGAAAAAACTTTGGATCACTTGATATGGAATGACCCATAGGATTTTGGACATTTTAAAATTATTTTCATCTTGTGTTTTGGCGAAATGAGAATAAAAGCCGACAATCGGTGCAGCAAAGGTAACGTTCGTAGTTTTATTACGACTCCTAATGAAATATGCTATTCTGGGACTGCACTTGTTTTGTCGTTTATGTACATTAAAAAAATATAGATGCCATTCTAATAAAAATAGGCTACGCCCATCTATATTTCTAAACCCCATTCTTTTTAAAAGCTCATAACCTATACAATTTTTTCCAATGACCGAGGCCCGGCCCGGGCCCGGGACAACAGTACCCGGCTGCCCCCCCCCCCAGCAGCCCTGGAACAGAGTGAAGAGCTCGCCGACGTGTTTCACCGGGAAGAACAAGCCCTAGGAGCTACGGGTAGTACTGAACATGAAATTAAAATATCCAAGGACTATTTGAAGGACACCATTAAGAAGGAAATCAAAAACCTGTTGGACGAAGGAACCACAGTGTCCACTACATTCCCGTAGAATAGCCCAATGTGGGCGTTTAAGAAAACAGGATCTTCTGGAAAATACTCCAGGATCTCTTTGAGGTAGAGATAGACTATCGGAAATTAAATGACATTACCAAGGACGAAAAAGATATCCTTCACCCAGATTAGAGAATATTATAGAACCTCTGAGTGGAGCAACTGTGTTTAGTTTCCTCGACCTTAAATAAGGCTACCACAAACAGGTATAATGCACTGGCAGACTGGTTGTCAATAATTCAAAAGGTAAACGTAACAAACACGAAATGCGACGATCACCAACAATCCGACTAATGTTATGACAATTGTTTTTAAGAATGGAACCTCGAAGATTCGCGATGTTAGCGACGCAACACCTACCGCGAATGAAGGGGAGCGTGCACTAAAGGAAATAGATAACGTCGGCGTTAGCAAGCCAAGGCATATCATTTGGAAACATCAACGTCCGGAAACCCTCAAATCAAGTACGTGCACCGCACGCGTACAAGCCTCAAATTCGAGGCATCGAGCGCCCCTATCAATTCGGGATGACATCGTCTGCCGATTTCTGGAGGATGCCTTAGTGCCAGAACAAACTACATATCCTTACGTTGGAAATGCCACTGTAAGGGATAGGATCCGCATATTGTAGGAAGAAGAACGGTCGGACAGAACGTTTATCACGTGTACGATGTTAAGAGAAGTGGACTTCAACACTGCACACCATCAAGATATATCAAACTGCAGAGGAACCAGGGACATACATATATATATAATTCCCTTTAAATAAAAATCATAATATACTCTATAGTATTATGGTGAGACAATTGTCTTTTTGTATATTTAAATTTTATTCTGCAACCGAAGTCAGCGACCCACTCAGTGTTACGATCACCAGTCTAAATTGCATATTTCGACAATAATTGAGCCTACTCACTGACGACAACGTAGCCTGAACCCGGAACTAGCAATTTAGCCTTGGTGTGGTAAACCATTGAACCAGCAAAACCAACTGAAGGGTAAATATTACATTTATAGGAAGATAATGTACGCTTTTTCCTTTATAAATGGTAAAAGGTTTCATTGCAGACCAAGAATAATAAGTACATTAACACTTTCGCGGGGTCTCCCGTGGTCTAGTGGCTAGCGCGCTGGATTCATAAGCGGGAGATGGTGGGTTCGATCCCCACCGGCGCCAGAAATTTTCTCATTTCAGGGCTCGCTGAGAAAATTCCTGGTTGCACCCTGGATGTCGGCGCTAATAGCTACGATTTGTTGATGCGCCGTAAAAAAAAAAAAAAAAAAAAAAAAAAAAAAATTAACACTTTCGCTGCGGGTGTCATTACGAAAGGACACTAGTGATCCTACCCGCTTATGAGTGTCCGTTCCGAAGGACACTACTCCATTGCTTTCCCTTTAGATTCAAAGGCTCGTAAATGGAGGGGATTCAATTTTATAGCTCCAGCATAGCCTTTAGTATTGTTTGGACTTTCCAATAGTGTTTTCAGTTTTCAAATCGGCTGACTAGAAGATTTTTTTTGAAAAAAAAATGTCTGCATGAAAAATTCAATCAAAAATGCACCCGATACTGAGGTATTCCCAAACAATGACAGTGGCAGTGGAAGTGTTATAAAAAAATAATAGAAAAATAATAATAAAATAATTTTGTTATCTACAAATTATTCATCAATAATCATCTATTTTGCTCTACATAATGATAAGATTTAAGTTGAGCAGAGTGAAGAAAAGATTGGAGATTTGCCGTGTACCCTACTTCCAAGTATAACCGATTTGATACTTTCAGCTTGGGGTTGTATACAGATTTGTATGAAGAATTTCTTTCTTGGTTCAACCATAGGATTAGATCTGCTACTAGGAGGTTTCATTTTACAGGAAATTATCAGAATAATCAATCCTAATAAAGTTAATACCCACATGTTTGATCGAAATTAAAGGTTGGGGAAGAATGTGACACTGAATATGAAAATAAATGAATATAATCACATGTTTTAATAGCTAACCATGATAAATCAACCTCAAATATTAATAAGATAAAATATAAAGCATTTACTGTATAGGTTGACTAGCTTGCTGAAATCGATGACTGCTGGCCAGAAATTGATCTTTCAATATTTTCTGATCTGACTACTAGACGCACACATTGAAGTCATCAAAGATTTTATTTATTTTTTGAGTTTACAAACTTTTGTAATTTATTTCATAAAACTAAAAGTATACAACACATATTATTAGAACTGTACATTTTTATATATTTACAAATATCAATAATATCTTATTCATACAATTGATGCCTAAACAAAAGTCTTTACGAATAAAAATGACAATAGATATGTTCAATCATCAACTTTTCATGTTCAAGTTATAATCATTGCTTTAATTTAAAGTGAAGAGATAAAATATGAAAGAAAAATATGAAGATCAATCGAAATAAATAATAATAAATAAAAACTATTATTTGTACAATACAATTTGCATTAACGTCAGTATATAATACAAACTTTAGTTCTACAATGCAATTTACTTCTTCGAAGACACCATTTCATTCACGTTTATGATTTTAAATAGCTTGCTTCCAAGCCTGAAATGAATTCATGATGTAAAACCAGAAAAAAAAAAAATAAATAAATAAATTTAAATTAATTTGAGCTAGGGAAATGATTTAAAACTAAGTATTTATTTATTTTTGTAGTAATTTATTGATGATTCTTAAAACAGTTATTATTATAATATCCACAATTTTAGTAAGAAGTAAAGAAAAATGTATCGACATTTAGAACATGACATTGCATTGTTTGAACCAGAAAGTGTTAGAAGTATTGCTTGTTCATTGAACTACATTTCTTATATTTGTTCAATTTCATTATTAAAGAATTAGCCTTCTTTTAGGCATTGGGTAATTGAAAGTAATAAAGCCATTTTTTTCTTCACACTAATGTTTAAATTATATACTCTGTTTTGAATATTTTACTTCATGCTTTAGAAGAGGCATTGGTAAAAATAATCATCATGCAAATCTATTTATTAAAGTAGTTTAAATTGAAAAAATGGTGTTACTACTTCAAATGAGATGTCCATAGAACTAAGGGCCATTACAATAATAAAAAATTAGATTATTCCACACCTATAAGCAAATGGTTAATAAAACCTTATAGATCAATGCTATCCAGAAAATTCTAGATTTACGATTAATTCTTGAAACGATTCTCTTAATTGCTTCATACACAAGTTATTTTTTTGTACAACTATTTACTATTTTAACTGCCACTTCAAAATGACTATATATCTTGTCTGAATTAGAAGAATGATCTGTTTTATTATTATTTTTTTTTTTTTAGGGCACACAACTACTTGGTTATCATTTCCCAGGAGATTGTTCTGAAATTATACTTGTAGATTTAATTTCACATAGTTCTCTTCACAATTTTTTTCTAATTGGATTCCTGTCTATTATTTCTTATTGGTCATCTTATGTCTAACTTCTGAAAAAACGTAATTAGTATCACACAATGCTTAGTACATTGAGACAAGGATGGGTGATACAAATTAGTTCAAGAAGAAAGGGATAGGTTTCTTAAACAGTAACCAAATACGCTGTTAAAAATAGCTCAAAATTCGTTAGTGATTTTGCTTTGATAGCAATACAGTATAATACAGTAGGAAGCACAATATATTAAAATAATTTATTTTTATTGAGCCATTTAACTATTTACAAATTAATATGACAATTACAATATTTGTACATACATTGTTTTTACATACTATTTAAAAAATGTACAGCGTAAGTAAAAAATAAAATCAATTTTGTTATATAAATATAAATATAAATATAAATATAAATATAAATATAAATATAAATATATATATATATATTTATATATACTCACACACACCCACACACACAAACACATATATTTTGATTTTGAGTATTGATGTCTGAAAGAACCATCAAATCTAATTATATTATTTAATCTAATGTAAAAAATCTTAATCTAGTTTTCCATTAATAAAAAGTACATTGAAAAACTATTTTCATTAAAGCCATCTTGAATGATGTTATTTCTTATGTAAGTACAGATTGCAGTTCATCATACTTTCTAATATTTTGGCCACATTGATAAATGTCTGTCATGTATACTACACATCTTAAGCACATATGACTTGGACTTATGACTTGGATGAGTGTCCTTGACTGATGTTAGTGGTAGTGCTCCTTGGAGCTAAGGGATAGTAACCTAAAACAAAATAGGTTTAACTATTTTATGTCATATTCTAGCTTAAATATCACACTACGATTTATTCTAGCTTATACGTCCGTGAATAGAACTTATTCAATAAATGTTTTCAATCTGAAGATCTTATGTGACAACCAATAAAAAAGGCTAATCATATATCAAATTTTATTCCATAAATGGCATAAGGTTTTACTCTACAAAATTAATTGTCAAATGTCATTAACTTATATAATGGATTTTCTGTATAATTATACCTTTTCAGTCAATAGGTCGAGCCCAAGGATGTGGAATAATTCCATATTGGATATCAGTCAATGTTTTTAAAAGTCGCTTGTAAATGGGTTTTTCTTGCTCGGTCGTTGGTATTTTAATTTCTTCTCCTTCATAGTATATTGAATTTATTGGAGTTACTATGCAAGCTGTACCTGCCCCAAACACTTCTAAAAGCTGAAAAATGAAATTTTATTAAAAAACTGCTCTGACTTTCTATTGCTTGATACACATTATATCATAGGGCTGCTTTTAGCAGAAGATAACTTCAACTTTAAAATTATCAACAATTTTACACTATATGAGTCATTTTTATTGTATAATATCAATAGTTTGATATAATGCATCATTTGGTACTAATATTTGGCCCTGTTAAAGATGATATGTTGTACAATCTAAACATTACTGAACAGAAAGGAAGTTACGATAAAATTTAATGATACATATTTAAAAATTATCTAATTAGAAAATAAGGAAAGCTAACACATAGTAAGTAATATTTTGAAGATGCCCTTTTTTTAGACTTTCGAAGGTATATTGTTGTTGAATGAGTAACTTTTTCCTTATTTTTTTTAAGGTGCATCGAGTACTGTTGGTGCTCATTAGCATTCATTCTTTATTGCTTCCTTTTTCCTTGTCATTTCCTTTAAAATCAACCATGCATATATGTGTGTTTTATTATTTAATCAGATATCTTGATTAATAAAAAAAACAAAAATAAAAAAAATAAAAAAAAATAATAAAAAAAAAAAATAAATAAATAAAAAAAAAAGGAATTTCTTATGGGGTTCTTTATTTTTGTCACATTTGTAAAAATAATATGAAAAATGATAAATTTTTGCCCATATAAAATAGTGAACAATTAGCATAAATTAAAGTTATCAATAAGAATGTAACAATTATTAAATTAAGTCAATACCCGATTTTCCTTAGAGAGAGAAACAATCTCATCCATGGTTATAGTCCTTTCTGTTACTTTAAAGTCATTCCATTCATGTGCCAGCTGAAGGACAGAGTGCCTTGTGATTCCAGGCAAAATGAGTCCATTCAATGGTGCCGTTGCCAGCTCAATTTCTACACAAAAATGAATTTATGTAAAGTCAAGCTCAATCTGAAGGCATGATTGAAAAAGTCCGTCACGCAGGAGCTGCATAACTAAGCACTTTCCTCAGAATTTTTGTAGTGTAGACTACATTACTGAATAATTTGCTGTAAATAACCTATATAAATAAAATAAAAACGTGAATAGTTCTGTTCATTTACATTTCTTATGAGAACTGTTCAATTATTAATTTTGTAAATAATTTGCTTCCAGAGTTATGTTAATGCATGATACTGTACTACTTAATAAATACACAAAAACTTCATTTTCCGTCTTTTGATCTGACGCAGAAACAGGATACAGTCCCCCTAGTAGGAGATAGCACTCCTCACGGCGCACAGTGGGACAGAATCCCGATTCCGTGGCCAAAAATCAAATTTTCGAATTTTATATTTTCGTCTCTATACGTTCAGATCTTGTTTAGGGATAGTCCTAGAACAAAATTCCAGCCCAGACAGCTAGATACCTGCTTTAGGGTAGCCTTGACATCAGTCGAAAGTCAGCCTTTCTTCGGTACGTACGAAACAAGTAGACGAGTCGAGAAATTCTTGCCTGTTTTGAAGTGCTGTGAAACTGGATAAACTTATTCAATTGGAATTCGGCAAGATGGAACCACTTTCTGGAGGTATGTAGAATACAAGGTTATGCACAATTATTGCTCATTTAATGTAGGAAATATTTAAATCTGGCGACAAGTAAACATAAAAAGATTTACATTTTTTATCTAAAATCGATTTTCTAATAGAGTTTTAAAAATTTCTCTGCGAGGTACGGTCTTCTTTCGATAAGGAACTGATAGTGTATAGTCTTAAATATAACATATTAAAAAACTGGCTGCTACAAACTGCAACTTTAGTCGTGAGGCCAATTTTAATAGAGGAACGCGTGGCGCGACAATAACGGGCGTGTGAATGTAATGCATTGGATATTACCTTATAGTGTATTGGTATGTTTTGTATCTATTAAAATAGGTTAATGTCTTATAACGATCATGGAAATTAGTGAATTAACATTAATTAATGGTCCTAATTAAATTTGAATATGATAATTTATTATTTTAAATAAACGCTTTACAAGTTATTTTACTCTCCGTTTTATGACAATTTAAAACTTTTATAATATAGTCCTGAAATAACTCTCTACGGAGTTAGAACTGTATTTGCGACATGTTTGTAAGACCTAACGGTAGGTTACACCCTTCGACTGCACTGTCGGCTTTCTGCAGTAAAGAAAGGAGTCTCCTGCTCTTCAGCCTTTCTTATACCTGTTGTTTGTTGACCCCGAGGAGACCCTCGTAAAAATGGTTTCACTCAGACTTATTCATTCTTTTTGTCTCGTACAGAAGTTATTTAAATATATTTGCTGTCATTTAGTAGTAATAAATTATTTTAGTACATTTCAAGGTATAACACTGTAAGTGAGAAATCTGAAAATCTGAAATATTATTAGGGTTTTAATACATAGTATATAGTTTTGTTAAGTATAAAAATAACTTCTGAATAATGCCATTGAATTTTGAACATGTTTATATTGGTATTTTACAGAGTATTCTAAATCTTCAAATCTGGAATTGTCAAGAAAAGATGTTTTCTTTATGGTGAAAGACAGTATGAAACATAAAAAGAAATTCGTCATTGACGTTTTGAAAGATGCAATTTTCAAAAAAACCGGACATATGATACATGTAGACGAGGATGAAAAGTCATTAGGACTGTTACTTGGAAATTTTCGATCGAAATGGACAGCAGCAAATAGAATCCAATGAAAGTTTTACCCATATCAAGTTACTCCATAATAAATGCATTTTTTTTTATAATATTAATTTTACAATACTTTTACTGATGTTTTTGCTGTAATTTAACTCTTGAATCGTAAGCAATCACTTCAAAAACCAAATTAGATGAGATTTCACTTCATATTTTCAACGTAAAAACAGTTTTGGCCGACATTTTGGATCCGCCATTTTGAATTTTGAAAATCTGATCTCAGATTCGTAATCAGCAACCTCGAAAACCCTGGTACAGGTAATTTGAGATTTTTGGACCCCAATTTCGGGATTCTGTCCCACTGTGCGGCGGCTTTGGGAATCTACGTTTGGCGGGTAGACGTATGAAACAGAGTTTAAAGTAACCCCTCCTTTCCAATAGACCGATTTACTTAATTTTTACAACACTTCTTTCTCATGAGATACCCACGACGTATACCGCATTTCGTTACAATACAGCAGAAATTACGACCGGTAAGAGTATATTAGTACTTTAGGTCCGGAGTAAACCCCCCCCTCCAAATAACCCGAATTAGTTTATTTTTACAACCCATTTTTCTCTGTTGATTACCACCACGAATACCGAGTTTCGTTGAAATGTAACAAAATTACGGCTGGTAGTGGCGAATTGGTAATGTGGGTCCGGAGTAAACCCCACATCCTAATGAACCGATTTATTTCATTTTTACATTGTATTTCTCTCTTTAGATCAACGTAACTAATACCGAGTTTCGTTGAAATATAACAAAAACTACGGTTGGCATGGTCAAATTAGTGTTTGGGTCCGGGGTAAACCCCCCCTCCCGGTGGACTGATTTTGTTGGTTAACGAACTCGTTCAATCGTTTGCTAATTGAACGCTATATACCACGTTTCGTGAAGAAAAAACAAAAACTCTGGCCGCTATCGTGTTAACAGACACACATATAAATATAAATATATATATATATATATATATATATATATATATATATATATATAAATTTTAACAGGGGTCATTTTCGGTGTCTACTAGGTAGGATCGATAAGGATTTGAAGAAATTTTTCAAAAATTCCGTCATGAGTGCAACCTCAATAGCTACTTTCCTTCGGAGGAAAGTTCTAAAACAATATTCAAGGCCTACCTCCTCCTGGGTGTTTTATCACAACAAAAATGTTCATGGATCCAGCTTCTGTGATTTGGCGATCCTCTCCATACAGCCACAGTACTTGCTGGAATCCTTTTTGCATAGCGATTTCCTAAAAGTTGAAAAAAAGTATAGAAAATACATATCTTTACATAACAGACAAGAACACTCAGGGAGCCAGATACTAGGTATATGATTCTTGGTCATATTAGGAACTGGGTGTTAATACAATACTCTGGCTGATTCATATCCACTTTCAAGGTATCCATTAATAGCTGGATTGGTCCAAGGACGTACACATCCAGCTAGAATGCCTAACCATGGATTTATCTCTTATAACAGTTAAAAATGCTTAAAAGTAAAGAATACAATATTTTAAAATGAAATAGATAATGTTGGATGGCTTTGGTGATTCCCAAAGTTCGAGTCCTTAAGTCCACATGGGTTGTGTGATAGTTTTGTGTATTGTCAGTTTGTTTTGTAAAGATAATTTAGATGAGGGTACAATTAGGATTTATAAGTAAATTAATATATAACTTTCCAATTGCGTGGATATATATTCTAGCAAGTGTTGGGAAGCTGAAGGGTTTAGGAAAATTGAAAGGATAACACTCTCATCATTGTAGGTTGTTATTAATGTTTGAGGATGTGTGGAAAAATTTGGAATCTAAAGCAGGGAAAGAAGGGGTTAAAGAAAAATCTTATGTGCAAAGAGATGCGTGCAATTCGTTAAAGGACTAATAGCAGTATTAGGATAGTTGTCGAGAATTTTTGTGAGTGTGATTACTCGATCTAACCATAACACTCCACCACAATATATTGTAGCAAGGAGTTGTTGGATATGAGAGAGGAGAGTTATAAGACTTATTATTCATCAACAGGAGTTAACATGTTGACAGTCACAGTAATTTTCAAGATTCTGCTCTAGAAAATCAATTTAATTAAATATTATCTTATTGAAAACTTTAATTATATAACATAATGATCACCAGAAAGCATATGAAATGTCCCACCCGCAAAAAAAAAAATTATGAACCATCTCCTAGTTGGCAAAGCTAACAGAAAATTCTTCAAAAAAGCAAACTATGAATTAGTTCATACCCAGACACACTTTAACCTGTAATTTCTTTAATGTGCCATTATTTTCTGTTTTCTTCCTTGAGGCCATATATACATTTTTATACTGATAAACTATGAGTTAATAACATTCTCCTGAAATAACCTCTGTAAATGTTATCCAAGTCAGTGAGAGTTTTAAAGTAAATGTTTAGATATATTGAATGGTTTAGCTCAGTCTTTTTTTGGTGTACCACACACTGCAGACAAAATTCCTATATATTCTGTTAAACCTTAAAAAGAGTGACATGTCTGGAAAGTGTAGCCATGACAGATATTCAACGTGTACTGAAGTCAGGGCCAAAAATGTACTGACTCTGTAAATAATGTAATGACTTGCAGGACATTCAAATATGGCAACAAGTAAAGCAGAAACTACACATAATAAAGGGGCAATATATTGAAAAATTATTTTACAACTATCAGTTCCATTATACTTTCTTTCAGCCCCGATTTTTATTTAGTGGCCTCCAGTGGGAGATCCACTGGGGGGGGGTACCACCTATTTTTTGTCTAGATTATGCTTAAACGATTCCCAGGTGATAGAGGCTGCAGTATGAGTTGATTGCAGAGAATGAGGTTCAAAAGTGGCAAAGTGGTTTAACATGACAATCAAGGAGTGAATCAACTGAGATTGATATGTCTCCCAGGAAAAAGAAAGATAAATGAAACAATTGAAAAAAAAAACTGGAGTGCTGGAAGTATCAGCTGGTCACTTGGTTGTTTAGTTGGGAGAAATGGGTGACGGGCCTTAAGTAAATCATAAATGGTATTGTAGGGAGCATTTGAAGTGGAGATTTCAAACAAGGAATGCATCCATTCCATAATGACAGGAATTTGTAATAGTATTCGGCAATAATATGATAAAGTAGTATAATTCTGAAAATATGATGGAGAGAGGGGGAGTAAGCCTGCTGATGTTATATTAGTCTACAATTGGATTGTTCTAGAGTCCAGTTTTGATAACAGAAGTAGCCATTAATACCTAACGTAAGTGATATTTTCAAAAGCAAGTCTGCTACTAAAGCAACATTGATTTTTTTTTTTTTTTTTTTTTTTTTTCTCTCTCTGAGGTGTGTATTCTTGCCTTATTGTTGTAAATCCATTTTTATTTCTTAGCAGAATGGTGGTCAAGTTGAAGTGGTGTTTTGAGTTTAGGAAGAGTTGAGTTGCTAAGGTTATCATCAGGTTTATGAGTGGAGTAGGAAGTGTTTCGAGCCAATTTATGAAAATGGATTAGAGATCCACAAGGCCTTAAGTTTGTTGTGGAAGAGTTTGATTAGGCTTAGCAATTGCTGAGCTTACAAATCTCTCATTCAGTGAAGTTATCTTATGAAGAAATCACATTCTCTGAGTAGGGGGTATTGATGGATAATAGTAGAACTATTAAAAAAAAAATGGGCACCCAAGGATCGAATTGTCACTTTGTGAAATAACTGTAAATTTATACGTATTAAAAATGATATGCAATGATTTTATAAAGTTTTGTGTCTGAAAATGTCAATCTCAAGTTAAAACCTAATTTTTAAAAAATATCAATTATGTAAAAAATCATTTGAATTTTAGATGTAATAAAAATAATTTGAAATGTTTTAAATTTTATTAATTTGTACTTCTAATTAAACCATAGTACATATATGTAAGCCTCATTCAATAATTTGGATTGGGGGAGTGAATATAGCAAACAAGGTCAGTGTCACGAGGCCTTATTAGGTCTTATATCAGTTTATTGGTTCCAATATGTCTAAAAAATAGTTTATATTGAATATTTTTTTTTTAAATTATAGAATTTAAATAAATGCACTAGACAGTAATGGGCACTATTGTGAATGAGACTATATTTCAACGATTAGCAATTATAAACAGAAGAATAGGTGCTCCTTTATCTCCAATACACGATGGAAGATAATAGCCACATTTTATTCAGTCCTCTTCGGACAATACTATCAATCACATAATCTTCATTACGATATGGATTAGTTTAGAACAAAATATTTTTTGTCTATTATATATAGATGGTTGCAACAAAATGAAACAGCCTGGACCCCATTAAGAATACATCCAGGAAAAATTTACACGTCCCTTTGGAAAATGTCGTTATAGAAAAAATAATTTTCTTTGACTGAAAACTGGACATGACTAGTGATTCAGTAATCCTTAAAGCTTGGGAAAGAATAATATTTAACACTTATTTATTGGGTATTTCTAGCAGATAAAGATAGTAGATTTGGCAGTTATAAATAGATTTTTTCAAGATGGCCAAACATTCATTCAGTTTTGAAGAAATAAAAGTATGCTGCTAATAAATCCCATATAGCGTACCTCTAAATAAAAATCCGATTAAGTGTTAATATCACTTGTTGCATCCTGACATTTTCTATTAATTGATTATTGCTACAAAGGGCAACATAGTGCAGTTAAGAGGAACTCTGCACATTATAATTTTAAATTAAAGTTATAATTAAATTATGTCATATCGTTATCCTTAGAATTACCTGTATTTTAATTGTGGGTGCATAATTGGCTCCCATTTTTCTATCACCAACTCCACCCGGCCAAGCCCTGATAAAGGCAGGGTCAGCAAGGAGAGCCACAGACTTATCAACACTCGACGTGCCAAAGTAGGTACCGACTGGACAGAGGATCACATAGAGAAGTGCAGACTCGGGAGTAACAACCCCTAATGTAGGCTGGAATAAAGGTATTCTGATTAATAAAAACATTTTTTACATTCATATTCTTATCTATATATTTCATAACATCATATTCATATAAATATTTCATACATTAGAGGTGCTGCATGATGGAAATTGATGTTCACCTCTACGATAACAATCAGAAAATCTCCTCTGTACTTTATTCTTACTCCCATTTTCAATAAATAAAGTATTTTGGAGTTTTTGTAATTGTTATTTTCATAATGAATATTTTATGCAATTCTTTATCTGATTATATTTCAGTTTAGTTAGAAATTAATATTTTCTTTGAGCACATAATGTAGATTTTTTAAAAATTATAGTTATCAATTAAAATAATGAATATAACTGTTTAACATTAAATTTATTTTTAATTCATAAAAAAAAAAAAAATGTTAAATGTATATATATATATATATATATATATATATATATATATATATATATATATATATATCTTAGTTCAATTTAACTGAAATAGGTTTTACTTATATTTTTATATTTAAACACTTTAAAAAAAAAACAGCATATTCATAGAAATTTGGAGTAATATGGATAATAAAATATGATTGAATCTTTCCTTAAACAACAAAAGGATCTCAGAACTAATTTTTACGTCTTTGTAAAACACTTCTTTTTAGAATAATTAGATATTTTACTATTCATATTTAAAAAAAAAAAAATCATTGGAAATTGTTATTTTTGTGTATAATTATTTTATTATTTATTTATTTTTTTAAACATTACCTTACATTATTTTGTAATACCTTTAATAAAGGGTAATATTTAAAGTTTTCCAGGGCGCTAAGGTTATCCTGGATTCAAAAATGCAATTTCTACCATTTGGGCTTATATATTATTTCCATGGTAGTCTTATAAGTGATTTTAATATTTATTATGTTATTTTCCATGACAGGAGAGGATATGTTCATAGGTGGAACCTTTAAGAATGGAACCCAATGGCTTAATGATTATATCATTGATAGGAAAAGCTAATTATGCGTGATTAAGAATGATGATAACCTCAGTTCCGATGAGAGTAGGCCTGAGATAGAGGCTGGCTGACTGGGAGTGTGGCACCCACTCCTGGTCGATGGATATTAGTCTACTTATGCACTTGATCAGTTCCTCTGAATCAAACTGGGGAAGCCCTGAGCGAGCTGCAGAGAAGTTCATCCGGGCCATGTTCAGCTCAGGCCTAAACATCCTTACTTTGTCATCATGTCCTCTGTAGGCCTTCATTCCCTCGAATAACTGGATAAAATAACTATAGTTTCATCTTTGCATTGATAATAATACCAATCCTCATTACATATTTTTGATATAGAGTGGAATATTCATCATTGAAAGACTTAATAAATCTTAATTAAGAAAGGTAAAGCTCTGATTGAAAGAAAAATGAATCAAAAGCCTTATCAACATATCTATAGAAAAAATATTATTAGCTCTTGTTTTTGCTTCATTATGACTCAATGACAGTCTGGCGGGAAGAGAAATAAGAGAATTACATTACTCCATTGCTGTCATGTTCGTTCGTGATGCCTCTACGAGTCGGTATTTGACTTATAACTGAAAAAGGATTGTTTTTTTTTTTTTTTTTTTTTTTTTTTTTTTTTTTTTTTTACACCCGTGTTAAGTGCTCACGCCTTAACACTCACGGTCACTGGGCCTCCAAAGGATGTTGAATGTCACATTGAAAGAAATTTAGTATATGAATTCTTAAATTTTCTAAGTTTTGCTGTGACCTAGTTGATAAACATTTTCTAGAACTATTCGACCTCACTGTTATTTGAAGAGAAGCAATTCTTATGTACACAATTTTTAAAACTGCTCTATTTGAAATAAAACTAGAATTCAGAATAAATAGGTAAATGTCAAATTCTGATATTAAGGAAGTGATAAAGATTGAACCTGGAGGAATTCAATGAATAATGGAACAAGAGATTGGATAGTGATATAATAACAGGGACTGCTGCTCCCTCTATTTAGTTTAGAAATAGTTTGCTGCTTTTATTTGCATTTACAAATCCATTCTAAAATCTTAATATTACATAATCCAGCTCTAAATATATGAAGACTATATTTCTGTTTAAAATTATTTGATCATATCCAATCAATAGGAAGATCTTTTGCTATGATTTTGAATTTTTTAACTTACACATGTTCATATTATTGTTTAACATAGAATGAACATAATCTGTTTGAGTTGTCTTACAAGAAACCCCATGTAATTGATTAGTGATATAATTGGCTTACATTTTATATTGAATTATAACCTTATATATCATTCTTAACTAATGTATATAATTTACCTCTACAGCATAGTGTAAGACCTTGGCTGCTGGATGAATGGAAAGATACTCCATGGGGCAGATTATAGGCTTCTGCCAACCACCTGCCTTTTGGTGGTACTCCACCTTCAGCATGTGGTCTGTAAAGTGCTTCCCGAACTGCAATGACTTCACATCAGGTTTTGGCTGGAGCCTTTCAGGAGATGCCAGTCTCACAGAAATATCAGAGAACTACTCTTGAAAAATGACATTTTAATTATTTCATTATACAATCAATACATTCGTATTTGTAAGGAAATAATTAAATAAAATATGTCGGTTCTTTCATTTATTTGTTTATTTTCAATCTTATTTTTTGCTTCCATTAAAACTCTATGAAACAATAGAAACTCACCCTTTTTATAATGCCCTGCTTCCTAACAAGTCATTCTAAATTATCATCTCAACATCTCTCTATTTCAACCGATAATCTACCAAAAAATTAAAGAGAATTTGATCTCTTGCCAACAACCATATTAAAGAAAAATATAATTTAAATTTGAATAAGAATCTATCAATGATCAAATGGTCTACAAACAAAAGTTAAATTTGAATAAGAATGCATCAAAGGACTAATGCTTGCAAACAAATTATTTATTTAATATATTATCTCTTCCTTGAAAGATCAAATTGTACACATATGTGCTAATTCAAAGCCAAATCTTCCTTCACTTCAATGAGTCGATAAAACTCAGCTTGTGTTCTAAATATGATCAAAAGATTCTGTAAAAAGTATGAAACTGTAACTTAGAGCATATTTCTTCACCCATGAATTCTCTACTGGCTAGCTTTTTTACAAAAGCCTCGTGATGATGTGCATACTCTTTGTTAAAACATAACTTCTTGATAATATTTACTGATATAGTATTATGGAAAATCTCATTATTTTTTAGTGATATAATTAAATAGGAAAATTAATAAGTAGCATGAATGATATTACTCGTTAGTAAAAGATCACTGATGTTGATGTACCATTAGAAAAAAAAAGTAGATAGAAAAATATTTGCCACTTGTTAATGACGATCCTGTTTGGTAATTGGAGCAGATTAGAGAGCTAGAAACTACAAATCCAATAAACATTAAGAAAATAAAAAAATTAAATAATTAAAATAAAGCATGAAGGACCCCCCCCCGCATGAGAATCCCGCGTGCTAGCCAATTTTATAATTATTTTTCTTATTTACACAGAAATGAAACCCAATCTGTATTCCACAAAGAGCTTCAATATGCAATAAGATGGAATAAGGTATGGATATAATTTTTAAAAGTTTAGGTGGAATAATGTTATATATATATATATATATATATATATATATATATATATATATATATATATATATAACTGATGTCATTCTACGAAAATATAGCCAGAAAAAGCTAACATTATGATTACTATAGAAAATAGCAATCGAGGAGATCAAAGATTCTCAAAGGAAATCCTTTTTTTGGGGGGTCTAAATCTATTAGTTGGAGTATTTACTAACTACACATAAACTTGAAGTGCTCGCCACAGTTTACAATATTTAATCAAACTAATATCGTTTAACTTGAATCAGAAAGTCTTGAGAGGTGGTTGATAACACGTCTAACTTCCTTGGAGGAGAAGCTGGTTTGAATCCGGACTGAGGCAGGTCGACTTTTTTTAACTCTAAAAACAGTCCGTCGTGTGTGTTCAATAAAACGACACATGCCAGAGTTTTTGTTTTTTCGTCACAAACCTTGGTACATATATAGTATTCCCCAGCAAACGATTGAACGAGCTCGTTAACCAGCAACATCGGCCCATCTGGAGGTGGGTTTACTCCGGAGCCAAAGTAGTTATTTTGCAATACCAGCCGTAATGGTTGTTATATTTCGGCGAAACTCAGTATTCGTTGTGACCATCTAAAGAGAAAATGTTATTGTAACAATAAACTAAATCGGGTCATTAGGAGGGGGGGGGGTTACTCCGGGCAAAATGACTAATTTCCTTTTAGCGGTAGTAATTCCTGTTGTATTTTGACGAAACTCTGTATACGTCATGGGTATCTAATAAGAAAGAAGTGTTGAAAAAATTAACTAAGTCGGTCTATCGGAAGGAAGGGGGGGGGAGGGTTGTACTATGCTTGAATCGAATCCTCCCGCCAACCGAAGTTCTGATTTCTGCCACTAGAAGCGCTGTATCCTGTTCCCGCGTTATTACTTTATCCGCGTTATTTACTTTTCTTTTATTATTCATCATGATCAATAGACGAAAATGTGAAGTTTTTGTGTCTTTATTAAGCAGTGTAGTACCACGCAGACACAAATCTCTGGAAGGAAGTTAATTACAAAATTAATAATTAAAACAGTTGCTCATTACAAATTTAAAAGAGCAGAACTATTCATGCTTATTATTTTATTTACCTATATAATTTATTTTAAGCAAATTATTCAGGAATGCACTCGACACTACCCATACTCTGAGGAAAGTGCTTAGTTATGCAGCTCCAGCGCAACGGACTTATTTGTTTTGAATTCGTTTTACTATACAAAACTCGGTACACTGCAATCTCTTTACAAACAACCAAGAAAAAATTGAGGGATACTCCGGACCCTTATTATTCATATGTCACTAAAGATCGTAATTTTTGCTATATTTCCAGAAAACCATTCTGCTGCATGCTGTTATGATAACATGCAAAAGTGGACCAATTGAAGTATTTTTTTGTGTTTAATATCAGTGGTTCCAGTTTTGTGAATTGCATTATTTTGAAATCAGTACTCACCTTGAATGAATTTTCTACTTTGGTGACTGTCATGAGCCATTTCTTCGATGCATTCATTATCGCCTCACACTGAAAAATAGAACAAAATCTGTGAATAATAGAAGTTTTTATATAATTAGAATGTTACGCAATATGCCTTTTTGTACAGGGTGTCACAAAAATAATGGTCATCCGTTGGCCAGAATATTCTCCAATGCGAGATTGGAAAA